>CM030834.1:19730218-20225218 GCA_018105865.1 Metaphire vulgaris
ATGTGCTCGTATAGGCAATTAGGCATAGGCCTATAATCCCCTATATTGACAACTATAAGTACTTCTGTTTGTTTGACTCCCCATCTATTAGACATGTGCAGTCAGCACAGTCCGTAGAAATTTCTGTATCTGGGAAAGTAATCAAGAATAAATTAAACTTTTTATGATCGCAGTAAACGACAAATCAATCCATTTCGTCATTGCAATGTCTGTCTTTATCGTTTTCGTTTTTAGATTTGTGATTTCTCAGCTCCTTCTTTGACTCGCTGGAGAACAGTACTTAGGCCTACTTAGATCTGGCTCAACTCTGTACGAAATCGTTTGAACTGTTCAGCTAGTTTGGCATTTTGGTTGCGCCATTTCTGTAAATTTCGAAATTTGTCTTGCAAATCTTACGTTTCAATTCTCAAATAGCTCAGTGTATAAACGTAGCGATTACTATTATAACAGTAATAACATGAAATGCAATTCAAGCACAGTCACATTAGGCCTACTGCGCTATTACGAAAGTGTTTTAAAACGGTATTTACCTTTTTAAGACATCCTCGAACAGATAAACAACTTTATGATGGTCGAGCGATATAAGGAACTGCGTCATGTCATTCAATTCGCAATCGCAGACTGCAGCCTGAACGCCTGCCATTATAAGGCAGGCCCACACGGGGAGGACAACGACAATTTTTGGGGACCCGAATATTGAATGTTGCTATGAACATCGTACGAAAAATATGGGGACCCTTCTTATCAGTTTCAAATTTATTTTTCGTATGGCTCAGTAGTGCTCACTCGATATTAACTTTTCATTTGCTCCTTATTTCTCTTTCCACCACTACATTTTAATTTGAAAGCAGCAGTCTTTTATCAAAAAGGCTACGTACGTCGTCAGACTATTCCCATGCCAAAAATTTTCCTCTAGAAGGTCGTCCTAGACGAAGGGATTAGCCTTTCCCTGTGTTTGCCTACAGCAGAAATAAATTTGCAATATAGTTCCAATGCCAATAAGCATACTAATAGGCATAGTCCGAATGCTAAGTAGCATACTTACTGCAATAATAACTTAATTAATTACATGGGCGTCCGGAGGTGGGTGAAAGGGGACGCAATTGCACCCCATGGAAAAATTGTGGAGTCATGAAAAAAGTAAAATTGCTTGTTTCTTTCGCCATAAGACCTTGTTTTGCACCCCCTGGAAAAATGTCTGCGGACGCCCATGATTAATTATTGTTCATTCAACCTGGACAATTTAAAAGAACCCCGAGAGAAACAAGACCTCCGGGTCTGTCATGTGGGTCATGTTGTTCTTTAAATTATGCCAGTGCTTGGTGTGACATTTGACTCTTCCCTCTCTGTCACTAGTCATATAAATTCAGTCTGCAAAATTTCTCATCATATTCGGGAGTTCTATCGCATCAGAAATATCCTCCCTAAGCCTGTTCTTATTCAGTTCGCCAATGCATTGGTACCTTGTCGCGTAGATAACAGATTATATTGCAATTCCCTGCTTTTCGGCATCACAAATTCAAAAATGCAGAAGCTCCAGAGAGTACAAAAAATATCTTAGTTTGAGTCATATCCAGAGACCAGAACTCCCAGATTCGAACACATAACTTTAGCTAAACAAATTCTACATTGGCTTCCTAGGGGCCGTCCATAAATTACGTCACGCGGTTAGGGGAGGGGCCCGGCCGTTTGTGACGAAGTCTGACGAGTGAGGGAGTCCGTAAATGTGACGTCACGCAAAAATGTAGGTCATGACCGCGTTGACCCTTTTTTGCTTGTCTTGCCTTTTTTGCTTGTCAGGGTTTTTCGAGAGGAAAAAATACAAGAATGGCCTTTTCTTGCTTGTCAAGACTGTTCGGAAGACAAAAATGGGGGAGGGGTCGGCCCGTTGTGACATCATATTTAGGGGGTCCGACGTTTTGTGACGTGGCGTTACGTAGGGAGGGGTCAAAAAGTGCCAAATTCGCGTGAAGTAATTTATGGACGACCACCTATCAAATACCGAATCAAATTATAAAATTTGTCTCTTAGTATTTAAAACCCTATTATAGGCCTATAATGAATCGTATTACCTTAAGGTGCGACTTATCCCTCGACCTACTTAATATACTCACTTCACTAGGTATTCGGCAGGACTTTCATTTGTTATTCCTTATTCTTGGCTCTTGCACAGTCATTGGCACTAGTTGTTTTCCAGTGTGTGGCCCTACGCTTGGGGATTCATTACCAGTATCACTTCGTATAACTAACCATTTATCATCTTTAAAATCTGGTCTTAAAACATACCTGTTTGACTTGGCTTATCCCTCTTAGATTTCTCCTCGCTGTTCTGACTGATCTTCCAGATTTATCTGGCTCTAATTCTGTAATTTCTAGTTGGATTTGGTGCGCCATCGGCTGATGCCCTGGGCATTATGATAGTGACGCCATAGAAGTTTATCGATTGATTGCTACGGCAGTGATGTCCGCGCTTGGCTGTGGTCAGGTTATTGTGAGAAAATTCTGGATGGCGTATTATCAAGACAGTCCCACTGTCATAAATACCACTGGTATACCATTTTAAAGGGGGGTTGAACCCCCCCCAGCAATTCGAGCTCTGCTGTAGGTTGTCGGCTCTGGAATTAGTTTGCAACGTCCTATTTACTTACGTACTAACTAGTTGAGTAACTACAGAGATACAGACGTCAATGGAACATTGGGAGTGGAAAACATAAAATCTATGGTAGAAAAGCTCAAAATATTTTCTTTTAAACTAAAGATGGATTAAGCTCTGTTTGTCTTTAAACGGCGAAAATCTTTGTTGAGGTTTGTTTAAAATTAATCCGTGATCGGCACCGAATGCTAGCGGGCAGTGAATGGCGACTATGATATTTGCTAGACTTTTTCGGTTAACATTTCTTTTGTAGCCCTATACAGTGAGTGTACACATGACGTGAGACAGACTTAGTTTTTCGCAAGTAAGAAAATAAGATTTTTGTTTTCATCAGTGAAGGATTAAAATATTAATTAAATTGTCGGCTTTGATTGTTGAAAGAATAGAATTAAGACAGACGAAAGACTGAAACTAGAGACTCATCGCGCACTCTAGTCCGTTGGTCCGTGCATCTTTCCGATCGTTGTTCGTTTAGAATGCACTACCATCTGGTTTTTAAATCCACATTCGTTTTTACTAAATATGGAATGCATTTGGTCGATGTCCTGTTGGAGAGACCATAGGCTAAACTTGCTAAAGAGTGCTCATGCATATGCCATGAAGACGTCTAATGGAAATCTGTATTTGCAAACGCAGATAACATGAGATAAACATCATTCTTAAGTAACAATTACACATTCGGTTATTATACAATTTACAAAGAAAGTGGTTTCTTAGAGAACCGAAGTGTAAAAGAATGTTGACGATTCTTAACAATATCATGTATTGGATTCAATCCAAGCATTTCACGAATACAGTCAATTGTTATTTTATCATAATCGTCAAAGGTTTTATATGCAGCCTGCTGTATTAATCGATCCAAATTATTTAAAGTGCTCTTGTTTTTTTTTTATGTCATGCCATTCTAACTGCACCCTACTTGGTCATTGCTACCCGGTTAATGCTAGTTGAAAGTAATTTGGGTCTGGTGGCCATGGAATTGCATATCACAACCAGCATGACCATCACCAGTGGTTTTATGCTGTTAGAAAATGTGTGCGATCGTGCACAGTTTTTAAGGCAGTTTGTGATCAGTTGCTGAACATTGTAATTTGGTAACTTTTGTGTTCCTATTTGTGATGAGTTAAATGTAAATTACTATATGCTTGTTTTTAAAATGTTCATTTGACATGACAGTTTAATAATTTTGTTACCCAAAGACACTTTTTATTGCAGGTGAGTTCGTGTCAAAGGCACAATGGCAGCCTGTGAAGCCTATTTAAAAGATCTGTCTCAGAAACTGTACACATTTCAGAAGGAGAATGTCCTTTGTGACACCATCTTAATTGCGGACGATTGCCAAGTTTGGGCTCACAGTATAGTGCTGGCTGCAGTCAGTCCTTATGTATACAAGCATTTTCTCTTGATTACTCAAAATAAAGCCAAATACAGGTTTAGTCTGAAGCTTCCTGGCTGTGAAGCTGCCTGTGTCAGAGCTGTATTGCATTTTCTTTACACCGGTTCTCTAGTGTTACCAGCAAATTTTCAAAAGCCAGAGACATTTACTGGTATTCTTCTGGTGTGTGAAAAGCTGGGAGTTAATGTAACGAAACTCAATGGAGCCACAGTTAGATTTGTTGAAGTTGTTCCATATGAGAATCTGTAAGTAGTATTTTATATTATTGTTAGCTTACTACTAGATTTTAAAATGCTTTTTATTCTGGAAGTGCTAGCCATGTGCACCTCTGCTGCCATCATACTAGCTTGGTATTATTATGACTTTACTAGCTTAGTAATATTATTATTATGACTTGTGTAGATGTTGCTGGATTTTGATTTTCCAACTTTAGTTTTCATGGCTTTCAAAGTGGCATCTTTTGAATAAGGTCACGTGACTTTAGGTGAATTTTATAGTAGTTGTTCTCTTTCTGTTGCTGCTTATAGAATTCTCATTTGCATGCAAGCTTATGATTTGTTTGAGGTTAATCACAGAGAGCAAGCGCTATATTGCAAATTAGACTTTTATTTAGTTGTCTGACACATTTTAGTCTTTGTCTTGATTGTGCAAATTAATTATTTTTGACAACTTTACAGGCTGGAATCTAATGGAGACAATCCAGAATTGAATGAAACTATAGTTGACACCTGTGGTAAGTGTTGTTAAAATTTTTAATAATTTGCATTTGTATTTAAATGACATCATGCTTTGTGTTATATTTAATTGGTCATTGTGGTATGGTAATTACATTAGAACTTCATCTTCATATTGAAACTGGGTGTTGAAATTGTGTAAGTAATAATAATTATTGATTAAATTGAAGCAGTGAATTATTTCATTGCTGATATTTATCAGATATGTATGGCTTTTGTAAGGGAATATTTCACAAAGTGTGTTGTTATTTTATATTCATTGTTTTTTATATTTTGATAAGCACAAGCATTTATTTGAAACTGGTCATCATTAAGATATTTCCTACACTGTTGCAGTTGTGCTGTTAATCAGTTGTTTGTTGTTTATGAGAGTTTGTGATGGAGTTATATTTGGAGGTATCTTTCCAGGAAACATCTACGGCATACTTGTTTTGTAGTTGTATACATTGTGTCTTTTTGCAAAGGAAGTCTCTGTTAGAATGCAGTGTTTATACTTTTGAAAATCAGTGATAACTAGAAAGCATTATTAGGATCAAAATTCATCATATTTCTTGGATATTACTAAACATTAATTTACTAACTTTGTGGCTGCAGTTTTGCCTAAATTATGCTGTGTTAATTATATTTTGATTAAGCCCAAAACTCAAAAGACTTAAATCATGTTGTGATGAAATATGAGCTAATGTTTTTATATCTATAGTTATCTACTAACTATAGATATAAATATCCTTCATTATTTGCATGTCCTTATTAATGCCTCACCACATGTCAGTGCTACAACTGAATTATTTAACTTGATAAAGTTACCCTTTCAAGAAATTGCCTAAAGGTTTTAATAAGAAAATTTTTTAATGTGCACTTTGAGAGTTGGCTTGAATTTGGTCTTGCATGTATGTAGGAAAGTATTAATTTAGCTTATCAGGCTTCTAACTTATATGAAGTAAATACATAATTCTAGTAAAATGTTATATGTTTATATTAGTTACAAAGAGAGTTTATAGTGTACTGAATTTTTGTGTTGTGACCATTTCATTATTCTGTATGAAGTTGGTATTAAATATTTTAAACAGATTTGGACTATGAAGACAAAACAGTGGCTTCTATACCACACCATGATGAAGCAGGGGCATTACTTAATGTTAATGATAAAGATGGAAACATGTCCAATGTCACAGCACAGACTTCAGAATTTCTTAAGGACGAGGAAATCAGTCCACAGGAATATTGTGAAGTTGTAGATATAAAACTTGAAGTCGGTGTTCATGAACAGGAATCAAATTGTGCTGGTGATTCGGTTCCTATAGAAAAGACTGGAGAGGTCTTGGATGTTTGTGCTAACTCTTCTGATTCCAACAGTAAATTAATAGATGAGTGTATAAACATACCTGTTTCGGATGGGATCTGTGAAAAGGCCGATGGCAACTGGGTGTGGAAGAAAAGAAACATTAGAAATTCCGTTGGATCACAAAATGCTTCAGTCAAAATTGCTTCTAAAATATTAAAAAACACATTGCAGAAAAGAAGGAGACAGATGACATCTGAGTTTCGGAGGGTGCCATGCTCAGACTCTCTTCTTCTGGGCAGCTCTTCTCTGGATGGATGTTCTGGTGATGGAATCCGCAGTAGGCTGAAGAATTATGAAAGGGGAAATCTCACCTGTCCGATGTGTGACAAGACGTTTAAGTGGAGTTCCGATTTTAGAAAACACATGGAAACATTTCAAGAACATTCTGCGCTGACCTGCAAAGATTGCGGGAAGGTTTTATCTTGCAGAAGACAGCTTCTTGCACACGAGAAGCTGCACCTCGGCCGTCGATTGCACGGTTGTCCTACGTGCGGGAAAGGTGTACAGATACAGGAGCGGCCTGGTGATGCATTCGTACGTGCATACTGGACATTTCCCTTACTTGTGCGATCTCTGTGGTGCCGGCTTCAAGAACCTCTTTGCCATGGGACAGCACAAAAAGAGACGACACTCTACCTATCGTCCTTTCGTCTGTCGGGAGTGCGGAAAAGGTTTCATCCGTAACGTCCTGCTTCTTCGACACATGATGCTACACTCTGGAGAGAAGCTGAACATCTGTCCAAAGTGCGGAATGTCCTTCAGCTTTAGCGGCAACCTGAATCGGCATCTTCGCAGCCACGATGGAATCAAGCCGCACAACTGCGAGATCTGTGGCCGGGGCTTTAACCGCATCGACCACCTGCAGAATCACCTCGTGACGCACAGCAGAAGGAAGACCGCGGCCGGTATGTTCGCCTGCGCGGAATGTGGCAAGGCATTCAAAAGACTGTGGTTGTTAAGCAGGCATGAATTGGTCCATTCAGACAATAACCTGTACAGCTGTAACACCTGTAGAAAACGTTTTACAGGTGCAACACGTCTGAAACAGCACATGGTAATACACGAGGAGAAGCAGTTCGCATGTCCTGTGTGCAAGAGAACATTTTCATATGAGCGCTTTCTTACAGCACATATGAGAAAAATCCATGAAGAGACTGTTATTTCCATAAAACCAGTCTGACAGTCTTCAATGAAATACGTGATTTCTGTTGTCCGGAAATGAAACCGATACCCCAGGAAATAATTAACCCTTGACCCCAGAAATCATTAACCCTTGCACTGTCTTCTAGTGTACATTCGAATTAAGTATTTTGAGGAACGGGATAAATATAATTTATCATTTTGTTATTCTTGTGTTGTCTAAGACAACCTTAGCTTCATCAGATTGACAAGTGCTGTAATATGTGCTTATTCGAACCATGGTGCAGTCATGTTAATTTATAATTTGAAACTTTGTCAGTTTGCATTTCATTCATTGGCTATATATATATATATATATATATATATATATATATATATATATATATTATAATAAGCATTAGTTTTACTTTTTAAAGTGCATTTTTTGACCTTGATTTTCTTGATCAAATGCAAAACTAATCTTGATGAATGGAGTGCCTGCCAGTATTTGATGTTGAGTAAATTTGAGTTTGGGTGTTATTTATTTAAAAAGTTATTTACAGTTCCAAGCTGGGGCTGTACCGATTTCAATTTAGGTCAGAGCTGGAGCCAGATTTACAAATAAACAGTGTTGAACTGCAAAACTTGACTAGTACGTTTTCTACAGGTGGTGGTACATACAACTGAGCACTAACTCCACTAATAAATTATTCTATTTGTTATTAGACTTATTTGAATCA
Organism: Metaphire vulgaris; assembly: GCA_018105865.1. Lineage (NCBI taxonomy): Eukaryota > Metazoa > Annelida > Clitellata > Crassiclitellata > Megascolecidae > Metaphire > Metaphire vulgaris. The sequence continues at coordinate 19,738,206 of CM030834.1, forward strand.
GAAAATTAATGTATTCATTGCTCATTAATTAATATAATGACATGTTAAAACTTATAACCGCATTTAGTAGTTAGGGTGAAACTGTAAGAAAATTCCCAGTACAAATCTGGCCGGAATTTGGCCATAGCAGGATTTGTAAGCCAGAATTTGGTACAGCCCTATTCCAAACTGACTAATGGTGCCACCATAATTTGGGGACTGTTTGTAGCCAATTTGTTATCTGTAATTTACTGCTTGAATTTTAATTAAATATTTTTTCATTTAGTGATTTATAATATTCTGAATATTTTCATATCTGATTGTTAATTTGTCGCCTTGCTGAAATTTAATTATTTGAAACATTGTATCATTTTGCATATGCCTATAGTAAATATCTCATTTTGTCACACCTTAGCATAAACATAAATGTCATGGAATTTGTGGCCATCTATCACTATCAGTACAACTCCAGACAAAATATAGAACCATCTGAATACCTGATACTGTAGTTTCATGAATATGACCTGTTTTGACTAAATATTGTTTGTTTTTAGTTCTTAAGTGGTGTTATAACAACAGTTAAGTTTCTGAGGTTTTGTATTATAGACATTGCATTTTGGTCCAGAAATAATAGTCTCTTAAAATGTTTTTGCAACCTAATGTTTGGTGTTCATGTGGAATTAATTAATTTTGTATGCCAGTTTTTAATGCCACTTTGAACCATCAAACCAAATTTTTTAGATTATTATTTTGATATGTTCACTATCGAATAAAGCTAATCAGTTGTATCTTTATAGCTTTCGGAAGACTTTGTAATACCAACTAATGAAATATTCAAACTATGTACTGTATTTTTGTTGCTTTTCCTTCATTGTTTGATTGTCTTATCAATTCTCTACTGTATGCCAGTAGTATAGCTGAATTATTTAGGTTAATAAATTTCCTTTACATTTAGTTGATAATATTTCCTTTCCATTAAGGTAGATGGATAATGATGATATCTGATTGAGTGACATACTTCTTAAAATAACAGTGCATAAGTATATGTAATGCAGGCAATATGACTATACTATAAAGAATCTAGTGGCTCAGTTGCATCTATTTTCCAAGAAAATGTGTCTATTATTATGGTGCTGTTTTCAAAGAATTGTCTTTACAGGGACAGGCCAGAAAACACTGTTGCTTATTCTTTTGTCAATTTGCTTGTCATTTGCATGCAAAATTTTATCCACAATATCCTACTTTTAAGACACGGTTATTATCTACACTCGAGAAGATCTAATGTACGGAAAGAAACAAAGCATCATTATGTATGAGGGCATTCATCTCTGCTATCTTCTTCTCAGGAGACATGAACAGATTTATGCAGATGAGAACTTGCCCAAATTTGTTGATGTAATTAATGGACAGCCCCTTAGATCATTTGTACTTGTGCCTTCCTTTTCTGTAAATATAGCATAATTTATTTCTATATACTGTGCTGTAGAACTGAACCATTTTTGGAATTTGATGCTACAAATTATATATAGGCATACAATATATAAGCTGACACTATCTTTATGTAATCCCTGATGGCAACACTGGAAGTAGCAACTAGCAACACATTGCTCGGTTTCAAATAGGGACTGTCCATTAATTACGTCAACAAAATAGGGGGAAGGGTTTTTTTAAAGTTTGACACTTGTTAACAGGGGGAGGAGTAGAAGAAATAAATTGATTTCAGCAATTTTCATTTGTTACAATAAAATTAATTAATAAATTTTTCCATACGACTATTTTAGTATAAAGGTCAGCAGTCTAAAATATTTGTAGCTTATAGTGGAGGGTTCAAAGTTTTTGACATAGTTTCATTAGGGGTCACTGAAAGTTTGACAGTTGTTGACACAGTGCCGGGGGAGTAAAATTGTCTAAAAATATTTTACAATTAATGTGTGGCTCATTGTAGAGGGCTTAAAGTTTTTGACATGATATTAGGGGTGGCCGAAAGTTTGACAGTTGTTGACAAGGGAAATTGCCAAAAAAATGTTGACGTAATTAATGGACAGCCCCATGCTGTAATGACAAGTTCACTCAACCCAGGTGAACAAGTGAATGCCCGATATAGTCCATCTCTAAAGCCACAGACACGAACCCGGATGGATAGCCGTCATCTCGGTAAGAACTAACGCACTAGCTGGCAGCCTCGTTTTTCTCTGTTACAAAACAGACGATTGACCAATCGGTCGAGATCTGACCAATCGGTCGAGATCCAAACTGATTGAAGAGGTAAAATACTATATTTGGCGCATATCACCAATAGCAACGATCGGCTAAGGATTCTTGTGCTGGTGGCGCACCAAGCGGCAGAAGTTACACGTTTGATCAGATGGAAGCAATTTTAGTCCATGCTTTAATCGAAACCCAGTGCTGATCTGTGAGCTGGGCTTTCAAAATCAAAAAAAGTTCTTGATTGATCAATCTCAGCCAGCCGTTGTCTCAATTTGCCTGGTCTCAAGGTAAAATGTCACCTAACTGACGTTGACACGTTGTCCGTTGGACCTTGGCGCATATCACCTGGGTCACATACCGGTTTGCAACGATTACGGATGAATGGTGAATCTTCTGAGTTGATGACCTGATGAGCTGTTTATTGTATCTGCTGCTGGTGGGCAGTGGTGACTGCTCCTGACACTGTGCTACCGAGTACCGACTCTGGCGAGTCAGGGGCTGGCGAAGACAAACCCAATGATTATGACTTACCGTGACTGTTCCAGTGTCCAGTTCCACGTTTGGCTCAGATGGCATTAGAAGATTGAACATTTTACTCTGATGTTAATTTTTATATCACTGACAGTCTGACATGCAATTTCCAGAGAATCGAGTCGATTATATTACGCTGTTATTCGAATATTTCAGAAAGATTGTTAAATAAATACATGACTACAGTACATTTTTAATGATTTTTATATAGCAGTGAGTCCCAGTGACAAAAGATTAGTCTGTTTTGCAAATCTTTTTCTGGGCTTTTTTAAACTTTTTTTTCAAAAAGAGTTCACTGGAATCAGTCGATTAGAGGAGAAAGAACAGCATGACTACGGATCCGTATCTGAGGAACCTTTCTTCTAAACTTTACGAGTTTCAGAAGAAAGGCGTTTTCTGTGACACAGTACTAATAACCAACGACTGCAAAGTATGGGCTCACAGTGTTATCTTGGCTGCAGCGAGTCCTCGCATCTACACCAGCTTCAATTCAATAGCAGGGCATAAGGCCAGGTGTAGGTTTAGCATTACACTTGCGGGGTGTACCGCGCACAGTGTTAAGGCTGTCCTGCAGTTCCTGTACACCGGGTCACTGGGATTGCCGGCGAGCTGGCAGCCAGAGCAGATCAAAGATATTGCTTTGGTCTGTGAAAGGATCGGGATAGATGTGGCAAAGCTCGGTGGCATCAGTGTACTGTTGGACAATGTTCACAGGTTCGTTGTTCAGGTTTTGCAAGCTGTACTTTAAGTTGTATTGCGATTTTTAGAAATGTACTTAAACACGAAAATGGCCCAGAATCCGGGTCTTTCGAATACGATTAAGGTTCATATGGAGGTTCTAGTTCTGGTTATTGCTTATTCTCATGGTTTAGGCTTGTGTTCTTTCAGTTATAGGTTCATGTTTGGTTCCTTCAATAATATGTGATAGTTCTGCTGATTTATATATCAAATTCATACATTAATTTGACAGCAAGTGAAGCATTGAAATTGCAACTTGCCTTCAACAAGCAGTCAACTTGTCATGAGGAACTCAAAGTGTTAAGTAGTAATGTTATAATTTAGAAGTGTTAAATAGTAATGTTATAATTTAGAAGCAGTGTTAAATAGTACTGTTATAATTTAGAAGCATCTGCATTTCCAAATTCCAGATTTTTATATTCATGATAATCTTTATATACCGTAGATGATACTCAGTTGTTTGTTTCTTTCAATGATAAAACCACTTCACTGTCATTTTATCTGCTTGTCTGCAGAAAATTCATTCCTGCTGCAAATAAAGAATCACCTGGAAAGCAAATAGATAACTCATCGTCTGAACCATTCTTGGAATTTGATGCTACAAGTGATGCACATGTAGAAAAGGGTGCATTGGAGCAGAAAAGAAGTTCTTCAAAGGTGGAAACTTTACAAAAAGAAAATGAAATATATGAAGGTAGAGAAGAATGCAGTGTTGCAGAATTGTCGCCAACTCCAGGTAAATTATCAAAGATCACATCAAGAGATATTCTAAATACTGGAGGAGGTACTTGTGCTTCCGATCAAAAAGTTAGGGTAAATTTGAAAATTCAAAAAGCCAATGCTAAAAGACCTGCTGCCAACTTACTGCAGAGTCTTACAAAGACAATTGGAACAATAACACGACAGCATATAAGAAAAAATATAAATAGAACAAAGACAGAGGTCAACAATTGCTTGGAGAAAGATCAATCTTCTATTGTGACAGGGTGCTCTGAACATGAATTTGCCTGTAAATTTTGTAGTAAGGTATTTTTGTCTGCCGAAGAGCTTCAATCTCATGAAAACTGGCATACTGGTGGCCGACCACATATTTGTGTCACTTGTGGTAGGTCATACCGCTTTCGAAGTGGCCTCACGCAACACTCACGGGTGCATCTCAAGAGTCGTTCATACCTTTGTGACATATGCGGTCACGGCTTTGTATTGGCAGTCAATCTAAGAAGACATACCATGTCGAGACATTCAAACGAACGCCCTTTCAGATGCAAAGAATGTGGACGAGGATTTTCGCTTAACTATCAGCTGCGACAACACATGGAAAGGCACACCGGAAACCGGTCAAACGTGTGCTACCTTTGCGGCAAATCGTTCAATCGTCGCTGTAATCTCGACCGGCACATCAACTGCCACAGTGGCGAGAAGCAGCACCTATGCAACATTTGCGGAAAGGGTTTCAATCGCAGGGCGAACATGGAGAAGCACCTTCTCTTGCATTCGACGTGCGGTCCTCGCCTCACTCGTCGAAAGGCTCCTTGGCAGCACGCTTGCCCAAGATGTCAAAAGGTTTTTCAATCGGAAAAATTGCTTAGCAGGCATGAGCTAATTCACTCAAGCAAGCCATTGATATCTTGCGACATTTGTTCAAAAACGTTTACTACTTCACACTATCTACAACAGCATAAGGTCGTACATCTGGAAAAGCAGTTTAAGTGCAATATTTGCTCAAAGATGTTTGTCAGTGAACATTTTCTTACAACCCATACTAGAAAATACCATTCAAGTCCAGAAAGAGTTAATAAAATATGATGATATAAAGTCCAGTTATAGCGATGTTTAAAAAGCTGTTTAATATGTTTTATTGAAACTGAGTTGACATTGAAAAGTAATTAGATATGTAGCATTGAGAAATTCAGTGACTGGGAATTAGAATCTGGATCGGTTCCTTCAACATCTCAAGACACATTTGTTTAACATTTCGTTCCCTGTACAGCACCTTTGACTTTAGCCACCTATGTTACTGTGCTTAAGAAATTGTCAAGTTTAATAATGATAATAATAATAAAATGCAGCGGCATTAATAGAAGTGGTGTTAAGTCGAATTTGATAGCCTATTGTAATGTACTGTAGATTGTTAAAGCATAAAATGTATGCTGGTTAGTTTTTCTGAAAAGTCTGAAATATCTTCAATGGGTTCGTGTTCCAATGATAATGCAACATTTATGTTTTAGTCGTAAGAATAAAAGCAAAAGAAAAGTCTACAAATTGGTATCTGATATTTGTTATTGTTAAAACTAAACTTGTGACTCGATGCTTTTCTGATGCAGACTATGTTTAACTTTTTGTTAAAGGTGAAATTTCTGATTACTAAATTGGTGTATTCATACTAGTTATAAATAATTAATATAGCATTGATTTTGTGGGCTATTTCTTATTTTTTTAAGTCTTTAGCATTTTACTAGATTAGATTGTCTTTGTTTAATGGTCAATGTGATAAATTTAAAATTGAGTACAATTAAAGTTTTTGAATTAAAATAGTTTTTATAGCACTGATAATCCCGTGTGAGAAAATCTTGAGAGAGAGAGAGAGACAGTTATAGCAGAGAATTAACCCATAAAAAATTGTCTCCTTAAGACAATACGAATTATATCTTACAATATTTTTATTTAATACATGAACACTCTATGTCAGCAAAGTCTTGAACAAGTTTTTTCCTATAAATATAATCTGCAAGTGAGGGATGTTAATCATGGTAGTTTAGTTGAGTGAAAGTCACAGAAGCACATATTGTACAGTTATAACCTATTATCTGAGTCATTGAACAAATGATTGAATCTTTAATTTCAAAGCAGCTTTTCATATCAGTTTTTCCGTCAGCAGAAATCACAGATATTTAGCAATGTAATAATTTAGACTAAAAACAACGCACTGCAACAAAATTCAAACAAAAGAAAAGTTACAGCCAATGTTCAATTTGGTGGGAGATGGGCTTTAACCCAAATGGTCAAAGATGACTCCTCTATGTGGATTGACAGTTTTGTTGTAAGGATAGTTCAATGCTTGCCACAAACCACACTGAGGGGTCATCTGTTTTTACAAATTGAACACTAGTCAGTTTATCATCGTACATTAGAAAACACAAATAAGACAGAATTTTTATATATTGATAAACGGATATTGTAAAGCAGTGGTAAATGACCAGGCCTTGCAGCCAGAGTTGCAGGTTTGAATCCAGCTGTCAGTGTGTTCAGTATTGCACACTGTAATAAGTTTAAGTTTGTTGATCACAAATTATTTTGGTCTAATTTCTCAATTTCAATTTCTTTTCTAATGCACTGCATGCCCTGATATCAATGAATAACTGATTTTAATTTTAACAAACTTCGTGTGTTATTTTAAAGTTTCTTGATTTTTTAGTGTGATGTCTCCTTTTAGGTCAGACCCAATTTGTTCAGGATACAACAACAACATTTATGATCCATAACAAAACAAAATATCAAAAGACTGGATGAGAAACATAAACAAATCATAAACAGTATCTAGTATCTGTAATGAACTAGACTAATTAAAGTTTTCATCAATATCTATTGACTGACAGCTCTTTCAATCATTCAATGAACGAGATCATACCCTAAAACTGACAAGTGTTTGTGATTTGTATCAAGTGTTGTTGCCATCTTATAAGCAACATCAAATCACTGCAAATTAATAACAGATTTTTGTATCAACAAATTGTCAAAAAATATCAAATTATAAAAGCAAACATGCAAAAAAATATCACAAAAAGTATGCATAAAATGCAGCTAGAAAATTAAGTAAAGTAGGATTGTCATTATAAGCTACAGGTATACATGTATGCACAGTCAGCTTAGCAATGTTTGAATAAAATGATTGAAAGTAATAAAAGACTAATACATATAAATGATTATGCCATTCATATCTGACTTGCGAGTGATCTTGCCAAAAATATTCCAAGGATCTGAAACAAATAAATTAGTCAATAGAATTGTGGCATTATAATGCAAGTCATAACATGACAGCAGAGATAATGTGCAAAGGCGACTTGGCATAGTCAAATGAGACAAAATAATTTCAACTAATGATTGAACATCAAATAAGACACTACAGATGCAGTATTCATAATTATAATCTTAGATAGAAAGAAGAAAAATCTGTATTCAAGTATTGTCAAAATCATGATCCATGGTCAATAATTCTTCATTATGCCCATAATCATAGTATTCGGGATGTCAGATGATGAAAGTGCAACACAAGGATCAAAAGAATCATAATGTGTTTAAAATATTTTTAACCTGTGCTAGATTTGAATTAACTGTGTTGGTATCAACATTTTCAACAGTAATGTTGACAGAAACAAAATACTATCTTCAGAAGCAAAGACAGAGGTCTTGCATTATTTTATTTCATATTATACAGTAGATGGGTCATATGTGTGTAAGTATGATACTTATACATTCTGAAAATCTAAAATGCATCTTCAGCCCATAGTTCATACACTTGCCACCCTCTGTACATTGGCACATCTGTCAAATGCATTGAAAATACAGTACTAATTTCATGATAACCTAATGGGACTTTTGCTGAGTAACAGTGATATTTCCATTAATGGAAATGGAAATAGGAATGGAAATGGAAATCTTTTTGTGAGAGAAATGGAAAGTAGAAATGGAAAATAATTTGAAATTGAATTAGAAATAGGAATGGAAATGGTCTCACAAGAATGGAATTGGAATGAGAAGTAGAAATTATTTTTGAAGTAAAAACATTACTCAGTTAACAAAAAAATCAAGTGATCTATAAACTTAGTTTCTAAGCTCTATCTAACTACCTGATTGAGCTGATTCTATACTCTGCAATACAGTAGAGCCTAGTTCAATTTAGTTTATCTAGTATCTTTAGTCTGAGAACTCTTTGCCTCTTCAAAAGTGGCTAAAGCGATCTATCTAGTCTATGTTGATCTCTATGTTTATTTACATTAATTTTATCAACATCCTGTGTAAAGTTCATTACGTTTTGTAAAAGTTTATAGTTGGTACTGTTATCACACTCTTGAAATGAGTTTGTGTAAGTTACTCATGGTAGAAAAAGAGATAGTGTATGGTGGCAGTTCTTTTCATATGATGATAGTTGTGATAAATCAACTTGTATGGTCGTGGATGACACTACCAAGGCTGTGTGTGGAACAAAAATTGCCGGCAAGAACACAAGCAACTTTGCTGCTCACATCAAAAGCGATACCACAAGGAGGCACACGAGATCTGTGTCAAGAAAGAACAGGAAAAAGTTTCTGGCAGAAGTCAACCTGTAAAACGTGACATTTCTGGCGCAGTCAAATCACAGACTCTAAAAGAGTGTATAGACCGCCCGTGTCCAGTCGTGGCCTAAAGATTCTACAGAGCATCACGTGCGAGTTAAAAGTGTCATGAAAATGATCATTGGCACCAGTTGCCCGATATCACTGCTGGACCAGCCATCGCCCGTGGCATGATAACTGTGCTGGATCAAAAGTTTAAGATGCCTGGTTTGTTTGATGTTTGTTTTTAAACTAAACATTATCTTCAGTTTGTCAGTTCAATTCACTGTAATTTATGTGATAAATGTTGGTATTGATATGTGAGTTAACTTCACTGTGTCCAATCTAATTCTCAATACTGGCAGTGGCAGACCATCACTTGAGTTGATTTTTGCAAAAACAGTCTACAAAGCTGACTGTATAAATCTTCATAACTTGCAACTAGATTTGGGAAAACAACAAGTAGACATGAAAATCAGTTAGTCACAAGTTTGTATGCCTACAGTACACACTGCCAGTTGAGACTTGAGACTGTAACTGATTGTAATTTGCAATAATAAAAATAGTTCAGCTAATAAACAAATACACAGAAATTATATGAATTTTTCTTAACTCAGGTTCTGCAAAGATGAAGAGTTTGATGAGAACGCAATTTGTCCTGAGCTCTGCTACATTAAAGGACGACTTAAGCAAGGCTCGTAAGATCACCATTTGTCTGGATGGATGGTCAAAGAAATCACTGTCTTCTTCCTATCTTGGGATCTCGGCCTGTTACTATGACGTCACAGCAAATAAACCTAGACATTCATTCCTCAATCTTTGCAATATCCAGCACCCACACACAGGCGAGATGTTGGCGGAATGTCTGTCGCAATGCCTTCAACAGTGGGGTATTACTGAAACACAGGTGCTCAATTGATCATCACCGACAATGGTGCAAACATGGTGAAAGCCATCAGACTGATGCAAGAGAAGACCAGCAGAGTGCCATGTTGGATGAAGAAAATAATGATGTACTGGTATTTCAATTATGATGATGATGAGAGTCACGAGGCTGTGGAAGACTTAAAACATTGTGAATCAGGAAATAGGTGAAGATGAAACCAATGAAGATGCAGATCACTCAGTATTCAGATAATGATGAGACAGTTACAGACGAGATCACAGATATGGAGCCTGAAAACCAGTTTGATTTACCCACCCAAGTTCCATACCTGAGAATGCCTTGCATGGCGAAGTACGCTTCAGCTGATCATCAAGCTGCCATACTCATTTTATGATACTGTTCTGAAAAAAACAAGGCATCTGGTTTCAAAAATAAGAAGATCGAGTGTTGCTGTTGAAAAGCTTGTCATGATATGTGGAAAATCGGTCATTACTGATTGCACCACCAGGTGGAAAGAATACACCCAGATGATTAAACGCCTGCTGTTGATAAAAAATGACATCAACAACGTTTTGAGTGAAATGGGTAAATATAACAGTTGCACCATTTATTTTAATTATAGCATTTTAATAATAACCAGTAATATTAGATATTTGCTTTTTGGACAAGTCTGGCTTTGGCTGAAATGTGCAGCTTGTTGTACAATAGAAATCTAGTGGCAATGTGGGCATGTGGGATGATGTGGCTATGATGATCAAATTTTGGGCTACTGCTCTGCTATTCTTAACTTCTAAGTAACCAGTCATGATTCATGAACATTTGTTACTTGAAGTGCATTATCATAATACTGACAATAACAATTAATAAATTTATCATATACTTTAACTGTACAAATACATTGCACAATATAAAAGTTGTTTCAAATTATTTAAAGGATTGAATATGCAGTTGCTGTTAAATTACATAAACATTTCCTTGTGCATTTGTTTAGGCATTGACTAATTCTGGCTAGTGATTGGTTAAAACTACAAGAAGTGTCAACACTGCTCGAACCCTTCGCTCTTCAGACTGATATCTTACAAACTGATGCTCAGTCTCTCTCAGCATTATTCCATGCATACTGAATCTGGAGTGTCATCTACAGCAACACACGGCAGCTAAGGCAATAACCTCAAAGATGCTTGATGATCTCCGTCGTAATTTGCCACTCTGCTTTATCCGATACTGAACACTTTAATCCAATTCCAGCAGCTGCATGTTTGATTGATCCGACGATGGCCCAAGCAATGATGTCACCAGAATGTGCAGTGCTGTTGCATGCTGCTAAGCTGTACATTGCAACAGTTTGTAAAGCCAAAAAATTTCAATTCCTCAACTGATCCGTCACAACCTGATGATGCATCTTCATCCTCAATGTTGACTCCACTAAGTTCATTGCAAAGGTTCAAGTTCCTGGCTAATAAGATCCAGTCCAATCGACTTACCACAACAAGTGTCAGCAGCAATGTTAGCGAAAGGATGTGATACACACACAGGTCAACAATTACATAGCAGACATTGTGGAAGAAGAGATTAATGATGCATTCCTTTTCTGGGAACAAAAGCTTTCCGATACAATAAACTGAGTGAACTGGCCCAGGACTTGATGGCAGCTCCAGCATCCCAGGCGTATGTGGAGCGTATATTTTCCTCTGTGGCTTCTTGACCAATGGGCGGCGAAATAGAATGCATCAGTCACTGGAGATGAGAGCTTTTCTCAAACTAAATGCATTTTGATAGAAACTCAGATTAACTGATCTCGGCTGACTTGTCTGTTGCATAGGCTAGTAGGCTACTCAGTTAATTGTGCCACATGCTGACAATAATTCTGCTTTGCTTAAGTTGACAATTGACATTATGTTATTCTATAAGCTGTTGAACTATTCCAGTAAATTTTGGTGATTAATAATCGTTTATAAATATTTAGAAGTGAACTGGAAATTGGAATGGAAATTATTTGAAAAATGGGAATAGAATGGTAATAGAAATGGAAAATATTTGGGAATGGAAATGAGAATTAAATGGAAATTCAAGGACTTAAATGGAATTAGAATGGTAATTAGAAAATATTTCGAAAATGGAAATATCACTGCTGAGTAACCATACATTTATTCTACATTCATGATTCGTCTCACTACCTGTATCACTGCAACACCAAGGGCAACACCTCCGATCACATAAAGATTCTGCTTGGCCCTATACAGCGCCTCCTGTATACATCCAGATGTATAGATGAAGCGCTCAGCTTCCGATCGCTACAACATAGTTACAAACTCTAATCAACAGAAATGTTCAACTAAACTTCAGAAACTAAAGACATTGCAAGTTTTAAAATGTTCTATATCCAATAAAAGTCAGTATTCAAACACTTCTTTATAATGTCTTCAGCAGAGTTCCATTCAGAAAGTGACAAAGTGCTAAGTACACATCAATAGCATCCAGCTATGTGAAAGTAAAAGGTGCTATGCATAATGCTGGAAAAAATTCAGTTAAGTATATAAAATAAATAAAAATCGAATAAATAAAGTGATAAAAATAGTGTCAAATCCTTACATGAAATATAATAATTTTTAAACCTTTCCCAACTATGACTCAAAAAAATTTTCTCATTCAAAAGTCCTTTCATTTCACACATTGGCTAATTGAAGCATCAAGCAAAACATTTTTGTGACGATGAGTGATGACGGGAGGGGGCAGTGGGTTTCCAGAAATGTGACATCACATAATACTAAATAATGCTATTAATATCCCAAACAGGTGCCATACAGGATTCTCTCACTTGGACAGAAACCATAACTTTTATTAATGAAAGACAGTCAAAAGCATTCTCCTAGGCTAAAATGGGCATCTGGTCCTGGCATGCTGAGTAAGATAGCCCATTGACAACAGGATTTGGAATGGGGTTTTGGGTCAAAGGTCAATGCCAATTATCATCTTACATACGGCTTCCTCTGTACAACAATTCATAACAACATCCTGATATAAATGAACAGCTGAACATCAATTATTGTTCAAATTTTTTCCAATACAATAACAATAAATAATGTAATAATGTGATTCAAAGTAGTTTAGGAGGCTAATTAAGCCTGTGTGAATACTATACTAGTCTAGACTAGACTAGACTTTAATTACTTCCACCAAGAAAGAGTATAAGAAATGAAGCTGTACAAAAAGCAAAATATATAAATGATACATTTCACTCCAATTCATCATACTTCAAAGGATCTGCTAATCCAATCTAATCCAATCCAGCTTAAATATAATTGCTTTAGAAATTAATACTAACAAAAACTTAACTAGCTTTCTGAAAACAGCCATTACATGTATCTCAACTAGAATCAAATCATTTAGAAAAAAGTAAGCTGGTATTTCAATTTCACTGTTGTACATACTGTCAAGCTTTGCTTGTCACGTCCACACTCAGTGTTAATTAATGCTTCCTAACAGCAAAGCAAATAATATTTATAATCTTGCTCAAAGCCAATAATCCTGGAAAGGAAAAAGAGACTAAATTCACAGTAATTAAATCAATTGATGCTTTACATATAAAGAAGTAACTCTCAATGCTTTAACCTAAATATTCATTTTCATGTCAATGAAAAAACCAACATTGAATCCAATAAAATAAAATAAATATTCTCGTATGAAATATATTTTAAAAACCATCCCAACTAGGACTCAAAAGAATGTGCCTACAGATGCGGATGTACTTAAAAAAATAAATAAATACAAATAAAAATAAAATAATAATACAGTGTAATAATAATAATGCTCATCTATAGCATCATGGAAAGTCTTGCAACTAAAAGCACAAATCCTTACTACATGGTAAAAACAGCAAGTCCAAGTGATGGTGAAAAAAACAAACAGGAAAATCCTGTAATTATAATCAATGTAGTTACATAGATATTGTGAGCAATTATACCAAAGCAGCATTTTATTTGCCAGGCACATTGGGGGACCTGTAATTGCCCAGCTGATTGATGCCTGCTAGACAAAACTAATACCAGCATGTTTGAATTCGTATATTATGTTTTGAAACATTGAGATAAAACTGCCAAAAGCAAATATAAAATTGTAAAACATAACTAGATAAATCGAGCTCAATAATGAGTCACAGGGAGTTAATATGATAACTAAATGTGAGCGTGCATGTGCGTACGTGCGTGTATATGCGTGCATGTGTGCGCACACACACACACACACACACACGTTTCTTATAATTAGCTGCACGTTATGGGTAATTGCATCCTCTATCCCTCTTTAATTATTATGTCAAATATTTCAACAATTACTGAAACAAGACGTTTACCTGAACGTCAAGTTGTTTACAGCAAGAGTAAGGCACACCACATCGCTCCACGCTTGGGTTTTCATCTGTACAGTTAAAGTATAGGTTGGATGACCAGTCACGGTAACCGTCTGAGCCAATTCCACAACACTGGAACTAAATAAATTGTAAAAAAGTCGACTAGTCATTCCTCCCATAAATAAAAGCTTTATTTTGAAGTGCATGACAAGCTTCAGTGCTTATCAGACAAAAATTAAATGCAAAATTATTACGGAAAATGAAATCTGCGTTAATCTGTCGAAGCTGTACTCACTGTTTTCTGGGCCCAGTCGATAAGATTCCGCAGGTCATCGTCATCACGATAACGTACAAGCAGCTGATCCTCAAAAACTTGAGTAACCTTGGCTTTGATTTCATGAGTAAAGACAAAGGCAAGTACTGCAAGTACCAGTTCAATGAAGAGTACTGCTCCAAGTGCATAGCAGAACTGAAATGCAGAAAATCTTTGCTATTAAAATACATAAATGCATTGGAAAAGACCAAAATGTAAATCGAATGACAGACACCAAGTGGCAGCTAATGCAGTGTTGACGGTGGAGTCACCTCAAATTTGGGCAATGTTTATAAAGGCAAGGAACATTTTTAGCAATTCAGAATGTGAAAAATGAGCATTAGTCATTTAAAAGTCTCACAATTTTTCCCAAATATAAGCTAATCAAGCTGTCATAAGTGGTAGTCTACCAGACAGTGTCATCTTAAGTGACCATGCATTTTCAACAGCAATGACCAACACAGAGATGCCACTGATGACAAGTTTATATAAATGTATAATAAATCACTGTCAATTTGATATAAAGATGCAACTGAAATTAAGGTTTACTGATTTTGCTCCAAGTTAGTAACATGAAAAATTAAAACAAACTGCCATATTCAATTTTGCCAAATCCATTAGGTCTCAATATTAAGCAGACCGCTCAACATCACTGGTCGGTAATGCTAAAGCCTTCCAGACATTGCAAAGAATATTTAAATTTAAATGCTGCATTCGTATTGTATCATTATGCATAGTTGAAATGAAGTTTCAGTCATCTATGCACGACATAACATTGACTCACAAATTTGAGAAGACAAACGTTCTCTCTTAAGGCACCGATGCATCCAGCAAATGCAATGATGAATATTATACATCCAAGAATGACTATCAATATCGTCAGATCAAAAATAAGATCGAAAAATTCCATGTGGCTTGATTTTTCATCAGACGAACTCACAGTAAACTTGTGCTTTTCGTAATAAGCCCATGAACCAACAACAATGAACAGTACACCTGCACACTGAACCAAAACAATTTATTAACAATCATACAGTGCATGTATATATGCAATTATTATTAATTACCTTCTAATGAGAACAAATTTACATGCTATTGAAAAGAGCAAAAGGAAGAAATATTTATATTACATCAGGCACAGAATTCCAGAATTGGGGTCCATATGTCATACAGAGAAATGCTCAAAAATAGTTCTGAAACATGGGGCTCTGACATCCTTAAAATTTCTCCAAGTTTAAATATAGACAGACACCTTCCTACCTAAGTATGGACTGACCTTTGGATTACAACCTTGATTCACCATGGACAAGATCACGACTACGATTATTTACTGAAGCGACCATCGACTGGTGCTGATGTACTACTACAATGGCGCTAAAGAAGTCTACTTCTACTTCTACTACTACTACTACTACTACTACTACTACTACTACTACTACTACTACTACTACTACTACTACTACTACTACCACTACTACTATATACTTAAATAATATTTATTTATAATTATTAACTATAAATAGTCTATAATTAATTATATTCACGGATACTTTATTAATTTCACTAGCACACGTATACTAGGCAACAAATTAGATCAATCATTTCACACAAAGGAAGTAGGCTGGCAAGATTACACATGAATGAATGAAAACTATAAGCCTATAGTCCTACAGTTTAAAGTGAACTAGTGTCTACCACGTCTGTTCCTGAAAACAAGGCTGCAAATTTTTGAAAATAACGTGCGTATTGCTAGACAAGATGTGGCCAATGACATGATAATTTGTATTTTCTGTTTTAAGAATAAGAAAGCAATCTTACGGTGTTTTACAGCAGCCCCAAGTGCCTAACTCATTACCTGACTCCAGCATATTCTCAAGCACTGCACAGTCTGCACTCACCCAAAAAATGAAGTTGAAAAAGAAGACCAAAAACTTTAAAGGCGTCGACACATCGTCCCGGCCACACATATCTCCGCCAAGAGCGCCCTCGTAGGTCAACGGCCTGTGTTCTCTAAGCTGCTTCGGAGTTTCAAATCGAAGTGCAAACGAAAACTTCCAGGATCACCTTATCGTTGAGGAGGATGAGGTTCGGGAGCTTTCACTTGCTGATGTCGACCATCCGCCGTTCTACGTCACCCCCTCGCACTTCCCCGAAACCCAAGTGCTGTTCCATTCGACGCCCTTCGTCTTAGCTTGTAGGCCTATAGGCCTACGAGGCTACGCCCTCTTTCGGCTGCTGCGTCTGCGTCACAGTTTGACCACATGTCAAACGCCGAGGGCATTGGTAGCCCCCACCCTTTTCGACCAAGACTATGGCATACCTATAACTTGCTATAAGCTATTTTCTGCCCCACCCTCTTCCACTTCTATCACTTAGCAGTAATCGGATCGCTGTGACATTTATAGGCGTAATATGATATAGTGCCTAAATGGTGTCATATCACAAGGAGTCTAATACCAAAAGGCGAAGCTGGCCTCGTGCTAGATTCAAGAGCAATAATTCATTCGTCATCGGCTCAAATTTAGTCTCACGGATATCACAATATTAGGGGCTGTCCATTAAATACGTCAACAAATTAGGGGAAGGGGGTTTGAAAAAGTTTGACAGTTGTTGACAGGGGGAGGAGAGGGGGTCAAGAGAAGTTGACGTCAACAATTTCACTTTTTAAAAATAATCAAAAAATAGGAAATTTCATGGAATACTACTTATTACAATGGAAAAAAGCATGGCAAAAAAGGTCACCACCACATTTTGACATTCGATGAGCAAAAAAGGAAAAAATGGCCATCAACACACAAAATAATAACCTTGCTATTGGGACCTGTCATTGATCTTGGGTGGGGTCAAAAGTTTTTGACGTAATTATGGGGGGTAAGTGAAAGTTGACAGTTGTTGACAAAGGGGTGAGGGGGTCAAAAATTGCCCAAAAATTGACATAATTAATGGACAGCCCCTTACCTCAAAAGCAAATCCAATTTTGATTCCGAATACTAGCAAAAAATAGGATTGGGAGGGGGCCTTATCTTCTCTAATGTTGATCCCAGGGGCTGTACATTAATTATGTCAACAATTTTTTTGGTAATTTTTGACACTCCCCTTATCAACTTTCAGTGACCCCTATAATTATGTCAAAAACTTTGGACCCCCCCACTAAGACCTGTGACGAGTCCCCCTAAAAAGTTCAGGTTATTATTTTTTCAGCGATGAGACCTTTTCCCTAACACCCGCCAACACCCCCCCCCCCCAATTTGAGACGGACACTCCTCCAAATTGATAATCCTAGAAATAACCCTGAAATCACTTATATATTTATTCATAAAGTGAAACCCCCATTATCACAGGTTTGGATAGCATGGATCCTAAGTTTACAGGGACCACTTTATCTGTACCAACTTGGACTTGATAGTTCTCAGTTAACATGGATTTTTCACATTTTTTCAGCCATCTACAGGGGTTTTAATGTATATTTATAAAAAACATGATGATGATGATCATAAAGAGGCAATGCAAGTAAACTCAACTAAATGTTATCAAAATTCCTTCAATTTGATAACAAAAAGCAAATCTCAAATCACAGCGATTAATTATGAACATATAGCTTTAACAACAGTGGTTCTCACACAGGGCAGTCCCTACTGAACCACTTTAAACCTTGTAATATATTATATTATTATATTAAAAACATAGTCATTCATCAAAATGCACAAAATAAATGTCTATGAAATAATTTAACGAGGAACGGAGCCAAAACCACTGTCAAACTGCTTGCAACAAACGCCATGCAGAATAAAAAGCCATCTGGAGTCGAACGCAAAAGAGCCAAAATGATGCAGTCTATCAAATTGTGCAAATGCTCATCCTCATTCTACAATAGAAAATGAAGTCTATAAAAGAGGTGATAAACCCAGTACAATTTTTAAAAAAAGATCATGGACTTCTGCATACTTTTAAAAATTAGACAAAAAACTTTGTTAATTATGCAAATACACTGTTTAAATTCTCATGAATGAATTTCGTGTATTTTAAGGTATTGTTTATTGTGTAAAACTGGTTAAAATATACAACAGTACTCTCAAGTTATGCATATACAATAGCACATAATGCCTACAATTCCCAAGTTTATACAGAACAGTAATACCAAGAACTAGGTATTCAAACATCATATTAAAATGCAGATGCATCTGCAGTTGAATTGCATATACAACATGCTATGTTGAAGTTAACTTTCTTTACTAATAACTTCCAAAGATAAGCTTGGTCTACACCATGGCGAATTAAACAGAATCATATTGTTTCTCACACATACAGCTTTTCATCATGAAAATCTTATAATCAGGCTCACAAATGAGCACAATCTTACCACTTTTAGCCGCTTTTCCACTTTCATCATTTCTGGATGTGACTTTGAAAGCGGCGGCAAATAGGAACGAATGAATTTGCGCGTCCACCAGTTCTGATCAGAAAATCTGCAAAACAGAACTTCAAAACATAATCATTCATAATAAATACAGCAGTCAGTCCAAGGAAAAAATTTGCAGAACATTGCACAAAAGCTTAAATTGTCATGAAAATTATTTTAATGCTTTTAATTCAATCATAAAAACCGATCGAGCAGTCACCGATATATCTTTGGAAAATCTCTATCTCAATATCTTTGGGACACAAAATAGGTAAGTAATCATTAGGAAATAAAGAATGTCAAACAACACCGACTATCAAATTCAAATGTGATGGAGCATTTCATTTGCTTTAGTTATTGCACAAACAACTGCACATAATATTCGGTAAATATATAGAAAACTTACCGAACTGAAGAGGCATTGACAGATGTGAAATGATAATGGAAGAGGCTTGCACGAATGTATTTTGGAGCAGCTTCTTCAAATGGATTTACTTTCATAAGTTTCAACACTGAAATTACACCGGCATCGTCAAATAATGGAAAGTGGAAAGCGTCAAAGACAAACGGGAAAAATCGTGAATTAGAATTATATGAAAGATGTCAATTCAGTCAAATTCTCTGCAGAAGTCATAAAAAGTTTCCTGACAGGAAACTTTAGCGACCAAGTTGTGGTAAGAGATATACCCTGAACAACTTGTATTCTAACACACAACATGGAGAAATACATTTTCCTGCTAGAATGAACCATGATACAATACTCAGAACTCTGATGCAATTTCCCGTTTCCTTCAAACTTTCCTCAGCTATGCTAACTACTTTTCATCCCAAAACAAATCATCATCCCAAAACAACATCCCAAAACAAATCAGAATGTACCGTCAACATACTAATAAATGGTACAAAGAAGGGAGCAAGGCACCCAAGAAGAGAAAATTTGTGAGAACATAATAAATACACTGACAATCCTTTACCATCTGACTCATTGGTAAGTAATCTGTAGACAAAGTTCAGAAACCATGGCTGACGTTCGTATGTGCTCAGAGCTGCAAACCACATCTGCCAGTCCAACCGAGGCTGGTGTGGAGCTGATAGGAAAGACAAAATATTTAATTACACATGACTTAAATCAAACAGAACGTATTTCACCAGCAACAAGCAACACTGGAGTGCAGAGGTTGCGGTCAGAAGCAATGTTAACAGAGGCCGAGTTTTTGTATGATCAGCGACGATAAGTCACTGAACTTGACCTGACAGTTGGTTTCATCTTGTGTCAACATAGCTATGAATATGAATGCAGTGAGGGGTCATTGCATAATACGTAATGCTGGAAATGGCCTTTTGTGATCCATCTGCCCTGTAACAATCAGTAATGTTTCAAAAGACCCACCTCAGCAATAGGTAACGAAATTCTTTACAAATTACTTGATTCTTCTAGTTTTAAAGTGCAATTACATCGATTATGTTTTTTAGGTTATTTCCCAGCACATTGAAGGGATCAAATTAATAATACTAAGGAATCAAAAAAAATGTTGACATAATGTAATATTATAATAATGTTCTCTGTGCCCAAATCCCTGTTGTAGCTCTTTATCATTTGTAAATTGGTTTCACAAGTGTTACGTAATGTTAAGCTCACACCGACCCACCCATGAAATGCTTCGTAACGTTTTCAAGGACCCCACCCAGCCACTCTCCAGAGTTACATAATTATGCAATGGCCCCTAATGGTATTTAACACACTCAGCTGAACACTCATATTGACCCATGCCTTCGAAAAGAATACACACGCTAGTATTCGGAACAAAGCAGTTGCAACTCAAACAGTAAAAGATCAGAATAGCGTGGCCAATACCAGTAATTACTGTTACGGCCTCAATCAGTGAAACCACATTTCGATTTTCATGGTCACAATTTTGAAGCACCATCGACTGAAGCCCAGCATATCAGGAGGCAGTGCCATAGCAGACATTAGATCAGATTGGATACATAAGAAAGTCATCAAAGCTGGCAAGAATAAGCTAGAGAAAGCAATAAATTTGCAAAAATAAAAACTATTAATCCTAACAACTCTTGTCGTTTCCACTTACCAACGACACTTGGCCTAGTTGAGATGTTGCCAGGCTTATAAAGAAATTCGTACTCCTTCCAGCCACCGTCAAGAAAATGACTTCCTTCAATTATAACTTCCGGTCTTCCATTAACCCCAGTCATCCTGCAAAATAAAACCAGTTCGTTCTCCGATTACTTCAAGTAAAAATATTGTAACAGAAACAAAATCTACTGGTACCATTGTCATTTGTCAGAATAATCTGAAGCAAGATAACAATTTATGTGGTTTGTCCAGCGGTCCAAAGAGTCTGTTGGAATATATTATTTTACAATTGAGCTCAACCAAAGGCCTAATCAGGATCAGGACATTTATGACTCTTGCTGAAGAGCTCTAGTATTGTCCCCGAAAATAATACTGACAAGCTTATTTGCTTGCTAGGAAAGAATAGAATTTTTTAATTTAACAAAATGCTCCACAGCCAATTTTCTGAGTGCCAACAGGCAAGAAACAACACGAATGCAGATCATCAGCAATTTTTATATACCAGTAATTACATTTTCTCGTAATCTAAAAATTATTTTCTATAAGCATTAGTCTTAATATTCTGAGGTTTTATATTGGATGTTCCAGCATGAAACTTTGCTCACTACATTTTAATTTGCATTGTTTTAGTAAGAAAAACATCTCTTTAAACTTAACTCACAAGATTGCTCTTGGCCTATGACTAGAACACAGTTCTGACCTCCAACAGCGTGGATATAGTTCAGTCAATAAACTAATACTATAAACTAAATTATAAATGCATCAAAAGTGGCAAAGCAGGAACAGTCCTTTGTCACAACTGCTAAACTGATCACGTACATAATGACAGAACATTTATGCTGACATTATTATAAACATTCTGACATTAGCTTATGGCTGTCTGCATAAATAAGCCTGGCAAAAACATACCTTCTAAAGAGACCATAGGAGCTTGTCAAACGAAAAGAACTAGCAGTCATTTGGTGCAAGCGCCTCAACTGAATAGGAAACTTGCTCTGCATAGAAGGCTCAATACGAGTATAGGGAACCTAAAAAAACAAGAACTTGATAAGATTGCTACAACAGCAACAGTCTTGGTCAAGACAAACTACCGGTACTGATAAAAATACAAGATAGTGCATTCATCAAGAAACATATTTGTTGTGCATTAAGTAAGGTGCGGGAAGTTAGTAGAGTGGCAACAACGTTGGACGATGCCCGATGGAGCAGAAGATTGTGGGTTCGAGACCCGCAGGAGCCTGAAGGTCGACTCGGCCTTCATTTGGTAGATGGCGATGGCAACTGAGTAGTGGATAAATCTGCCGAGTAAACAGGCACATTGCATGAGAACACTGGCCCCGTATCACGTAATCTGCACCAGTTGCCTAGCTGAAGGCCTTGAAACAGAGATCAGCACCAACCTAGGAGCCTTGAGAGCTCGGGAAGGACTTTACTTTTTACTTTAAGTAAGGTGTAATGCAATAACATTATGCTTTTTCAGAGTAATTTTTTATCTATGCCTCTCTCTCTCTCTGTTGCAAAGTGTCATATCAGCTTAACCCATTTTTAAATGTTACCAGTATGTCACATTAGCACAACTTTCTCACTTCAAACTGTGGAGGATGCAAGATTACTACAAAAGCTAATGAGAAATAATAACTCTTTCCAACTACTTTACTAGGATGAAAGATCTTCAACAAGACCGAAACTCGGCTAAACACACCAAAGAAATTGAAAACATCAGGAATGCACAGATTCCAACAACCAAGCAGTAAAATGCATTTGCCAGCTTTTGAACAAATCCTCTTTCTTCAGCCAGAGAACTATAAAAGCAAATAATCAAAATTACAATAAATCACCGACACTGATGAAACAATTAATTCCTTTCAAAGTAGCACAAGGAGCAAAATGGTGACATATGAAATTCACCCATAATCAAATCCTACATTTCTGTCAGACCCACTTTTCATAATTTCTCTCAATTCCAGATAATTTACAATCCACAGCAAGTATGGTCATGGAAAATTCACATCTGGATTATGTCAACTCTGTTTAATAGTATACGGTTTGACTACAACATTAATGTGCTGCCAAATCACTTTTTGTCCGGATTTTACTCATGAAAGATTCAGAAGGAATTATATGGATACATGTATAATATATACACAAAAATCATTGAAACATATTGTTCAATCTACATTGATCATTCTCCACAAGGAGAGGAAGATTTCACTTGCAAAAAATGCACACAAAAGTTTTAAAATTGTAGCACTTATCTGCTATTGAATAAGTTATTTTGAACTTTTACAAATCAAGATCATTAGAGGCTGTTCAAAATGTGTGCAAGAAAAATTGTCCCAAAAGTACCTCATGAGTACAACAATGATCTGCCACAATAATGACAATGCTCCAATGAAAATTGTCAGTGGAACTGCTACAGAAAGAAACCTCTCAAAATCTTTGAAACTGAATGCTAAAATTAGAAAACAAACTTTCAAATAATATATTAAACGGTCATGCCATCAATTTAATGTCTCATTCCACTAACTGTCAAGCAGAATTCACATGATAAATTCATGAGTTTGTGTATTGGATTGTACTATAAAGCGTCAATACCTTTCATTTGATTCACTTTACAGTCAACAAAATTAAATGTGCTCATTACCTCTCTGAGGCGCTCTCTCTCTCTCTCTCTCTCTCTCTCTCTCTCTCTCTCTCTCTCTCTCTCTCTCTCTCTCAACTTTAAATTGCATTTAAATTACAATAAATTGCATAAGTTGGAGAGAGAAGAAAACCAATGAAGAGGTTTTGCAACTGTAAGATACAGAAAGACAGTTCATCAACAAGTGCCAAAGAAGGAAGATGTAATATTTCGGGCGCGCACAGCAGAACAACGACGCCAAATTAACACAGGGAAAGGACAATCCAACAAGGAATGATGCTGTGAACAAGACAAAGAGGGCGGCCAAAAAGATGATGGGCAAATGACGTGGCAGAGTGGACAGGACTGCAAGTGTCAGCAGCAGTCAAGATGACAAAGGATCAACATTGCTGGAGAAAAGAAATTCATACTGTCACCTCAACTTCAGTGTATGAAGGAAGAAGAATAAGGAGAAGATGATGATGATGGAGGTGGTGATGATGATTATGATGATGATTATGATGATGATGATGATGATGATGATGATGATGATGATGATGATGATGACGACCTTGCTACATAGAGTGATGCCAAAATAATAAGGAGCTAAATATATAATATAGAATCAATAGTGATCGTGAATGCTGCAACTTTAAGACAAGCGTAACAAGAAAAAAGATAAAATCATTTTTTAACATTAAACCACGTTAATCAATAACAGAGCCCACAAATAATTATTAAACCTGAACAACTTATAATATTTTTACATAAATTGCAAAACTCAACTTCATTAAGCCAGATGTCACGAATACACAAACCCAGCAAATATTTTTAATGGATTTTGTAAACCAACCCATTCCTG
Organism: Metaphire vulgaris; assembly: GCA_018105865.1. Classification (NCBI taxonomy): domain Eukaryota; kingdom Metazoa; phylum Annelida; class Clitellata; order Crassiclitellata; family Megascolecidae; genus Metaphire; species Metaphire vulgaris. The sequence continues at coordinate 19,762,497 of CM030834.1, forward strand.
TCAGAAAAAATAACAGACTAAGGAACCAGATTAATCATTAATTGCTAACAATAACTGATTCGTTTACGACTTTACGCGATACTCACCAATTTGCAAGTCAATTTCATAATGACTGATATTGAAATGAACAGTGAACAGGCATTGGCCAATGCATACAAGAATAAATCCAATAAAAGAATGTGAAATCCATCGCATTTTTGTCATCCAACAGAATTCTACAGAGAACAGCACACCTTGAAAACCAATCCACACGAAACACCAGAACATCTTATATGAAACGCATCTAATGAAGATGATAACATTTAAAATTGAAGCATACTTAATTGCTATGGTTTTGCCAATAAAAATTAAAACGAGTTTAGCAAAGCGTAATCCGTTTAGGATCACCGTGATGAATTTATTTGAAAGCTAAATTTAATTGCATGGCCACTTGGGCTAAAAATGCTAATAGCTATCAAGAAAAATGTTGAATCTATATGATGAACTGAAATCAGATAATTCAAGACTCGTCTTACCAGTTCTTACTTTGTGTTTTTCTGAGCCTAACCATTCTGACCACAGCTGGTCATCATTCAACAGAGACAGACACAATATAATTGTCAGCCAATTGAAAAAGTTATAGTTACCAGTCAAAATAATCATCACCATAAGCACGATCTAAACAACATTAAGGCAATACAGATTTGTGCAATGGATAGCAATGAAATGAATTTTATCTGCTTAAAGCCTTAACATTACAATCTTGAGCACCATATTCAATCTTGTCAAATACTCTAGGGTTCACCATTTTGTCATGGCAGTAAACTCATTTTTACCACTGGAGTGCATTTTTTTAAGATGGCCAGTTTCCAATTCTTATTGACAAGTCAACACTGTCAAAAAGGGCTTTTGACATTGGCCTTCACCTTGCTTAGACCACTATTTAAATTGTCATAATAATAATAATAATAATAATAATAATAATAATAATAATAATAATAATAATAATAATAATAATAATAATAATAATAATTTATTATTATTATTATTATTATTATTATTATTATTATTATTATTATTATTATTATTATTATTTTTTTACAGGACATAAGTTGAACATCACCACACACAGGTATTGTCAAAGACAGCTAAAGCTACCCTCAAAGAAATGTTCTTAATACATTACAGTATTAATGTAATACATTACAGTATTACATTGGCACTGGGATCACAAATGCTCAGACATTAAAAGAAACAAGACATAAAGTGAATTTAGAAGAAAATAAATTCGCAGACTGAGACAACAACACAAAAGTCTATTTAAACAGACTTAACGCATTAAAATTAAATTATATTATCTATTATCAAAGCAAGTCTAAACATCATCCCGGGCTTCTGTCTGTTCATTTTTATGTTACTTAATCAAGAATATCACTGGACCTGCATAAAATGCAAAATGACCAGTCCCCAGCTGCAAAATACACAAAAATTTAGCAGCACATTCTCAACTTTCCTGTTACGTGTAACTCCTAAATTACTCTCACCACAGAAAAAATCATGCCTTCTTACTTGCACTAATGCCGCAAACATTCGATGGCCTGAGAACGGAGAGAAAAACAGAAATGGGACGAAGATCTCGATTATAAAAGTCAATGCAACGCTCAGCCGATGAAACCATTCCGGCAACTGATGGAAATACCACGCCAAAGGCTGAGGAAGACACTGTGAAAATAGAACAACATAGCACAAAGATGTTACATAATGACACAACAGGCGAATAATAACATGATCACATGGATGTTTGTTATTATAGTGGATATAGTGGATTAAATACAGCCAACATAAATGGTAACTAAAACATCTAATCAAACAAAGTCCAACAGCATGTCACCACAATGCTACTGGCAATTGGAAATAAAAGATTGTGGCATTAATAGCAATACAACATATGCATAATATTTCATGAGAGAATTTCAAATAAAATTCTGATGCCAATATCAAATATTTCTGAGAAATTAAAGAGAGACAGATGTCATAGGATAGCTAGTCAAACTAACAAAAGCACTTAATCATAACAATTTTACCACAAAATAGCTAAAAGCTATACAATTGAAAATAACAGTAACAGTAACAATAACCTGTGTTTCATAATGATAGTTCAGCGCTGAAAATAAACATTGAAAATTCATTTTAACATGTTTTATTAACATTGCAATTTTTAAATTGCTGATGGTTTTTTGCATTAATTTGACCTTTCATCAACTATCTCACTGTAACACACCTGTCAGACCCCACCAAGTAGGACAAGCGCTTGCCAATTTAACCACTCCGGATGCAAACATTAAACGAAACAGAAGCCATCGAACCAACCAAAAAGTAATCTTATCACAATCCTGATGCTGAAATGAAAACTTTGCAAAAGGAAATGGAGCCAGAAAAATTGTAAGAAATCCACTTTCAAGCAACAGCATATCCCTACAAACAGAAAATCAGCAAAGCTTCAATTAAAAAGCTGACCTAATATAATAATATCCAACAGCAATTGTCATATGTGAAAAAATTCACAGTTTCATACAAAATAACACATTTGTTTTAGAATGAAGAACCTGACATTCATCCAGCACAACTTAAATCAATATAAAACACTGCAACTATAATTTGATGACAAGATGAGATACAGTGTAACCCACTTAACTGCATACCGTTTAAAGGACTAACCCTTCTATTCGAATACTGTTGACCAAAACAAAACCAGACTATACAATGTTACTGTGTAAAGTCTAAGTGCTTAATTGAATACCATTTTATTGAATAATACTGCCTATTGGAAAATCTATAATCATAATAAAACTTGACCTGCTTTATCAAATAGCGGGTAGAAGTTTACAGTCTGTGGCTAATCGAGAACAAAGGATGGCGCCAGTGCAGAGGTTCATGCAGTCCCCCTGCTGAGCATCAAGTGATAATAATGACTTTTACATATCGGACTAGGAATAGACCAACAAGATGCATATAGGGACTGCTTCTGTCAGACAACCCCTATTTGTGAAATGCATGAGTCGCACACGCCGGATTTGCCTCACTGACAGTAACTTGAACCCGTACCCTACCTCCTACCTAATCCATTAAGCGACATGCATTGCTAGACCATATAAAATAGAAAGGCCACACAGCCAGCTTATACGGTAGATAGTCAAGTACATACAGTTCAGTTCATAATGCAGCGAATTTATCTGAACGCGATGGAGTTGAAACCAAAATGAAATGACTTAGCATTGCCTGATAATGTTAAAATCGTTACATTTGTTATAAAAAGTTATCACAGGCAAATGTTAGCTCACTATTTAGTTGAACGCGTCCTTCATAATAATGCAATGGACAGTGCCTGCATTTGGATTAAGGTCATGCCTATCTGGTCTGACGCCCTATAGACGCTCCTACCACTTATAGGAATAGCCGGGATAATTGAATAACCCTATGTCTGAGGGCACCTATGCAATTAAGCAGGTTGCACTGTAATATGATATGAGCGATATGGTATATACTTTGGCCCTTGCTATGTTACCGCACTATACAGAATTATTTAATTGTCATAAAGAATAGAATAGAAAAGAATAGAATAGAGTGGTTTAGGAAACATAAGCCTATACATAAACCAAAAGGCAGATAGAAAGAACAACTGTTGCCTAAGACTTCTACATAATAAATTAAAACATGCTAAGAATTCTTATAAAACCTGGACAATAAATAAAACCCTGCGACAAATCTTAACTAAATACTGTGATTTGGTCTTTGTTGAGCTCTCGGAAACTTTTATAATTTAAACACATAAATCAAATAAATATAATTAGCTTTAAGATAAGAAAAATCAATTTACCATTGAAACCACAAGAAAGTTTGTCCAACCTGGAAAAAAAAAATTACAGGCTTTATGGTACATTTCAATCAGCACCTTCAGCATCAAAACCTCCTGCAATTTTATTTTTATTTTTAATGAACAATTAAACAACAAAATACAAATTATACAATGCTGTCAAGATAGGAGAGAGCAGAGCTTGTAGACCACAATACCGGTACTCTACCTATAAACAGCAATATATTGTAACATCATGTAGCTTTACAAAAATGTAATATATCAAAGCAACAAATCAGTCAGCAATAAGACTATGATAGCAGCTACAGCATAATCATGCAAATATTCAAATATCTTAGAAATATTTATACATTACAAATATTTTAATATTACAAGAAAAATAATAATGCTCATTTAAACAGATTTATCCAGAATCTCAAGAAAATATTATTACAAAATTTTATGGCTACTGTTCTTACATGAAAAAGTGAAAGGTAGAATGACCAGAGAAGAAAATATGTAACTGAGTTTCTCATGCAGCACCATCCAAAAGAAAATAAGGCCAAGACAACACCTGCCGCACATAAAAGTTTCATGCCCATCTGAGCATCCAATCCCAACAAAGGCATAAAGCGCAGAAACGTTGGCTGACTTGCAAAATCCTTCCACGACTCTGAAACTAAACTCCAAAACAAGTTGTGCCTTTTGCATAAATTTTACACACACACACACAGCAAATTCTTTCATGTACATAGTATAGTCTGTTTGCAAATCATCTTCTGTACAGCAAGTAAAAGATCAGAGAATGGAAACAACGTGACAAATCCCAATCAATTTTCTATCGACTATTTTTTTAAAGCAGGAAATTTTCATAAGATACTCTCTCCTTAGCAAGTTGGTACAACATGCACAACCACATCATCAGATATAGAACTCTGAAATCGCAAAAACTTTTCTGCTGTGCATTTAGCAATATAGTTCAATTAAATGTATCAAACACTATCAAGAAAAGTTGCATCCTAAAAGATTTAACAAGAAGCCAACATCAAAATTAAGACCAGCTCACCTTCCAATAACACGAGTTTTGCTGGCAATATTCCACTGCTACCAAATAGTCCTAAAACAATTAAACTTATTTTACACAAGTCACACAAACTGTTAAGCTCATGTCTATGGCGCCGTCCATAAAGGATATCAAGCTATTTTCAGAAATTGTTGACGTACTCTCCCCTGTCACAAGCTGTCACAAATCTCAGACCCCTCCCCCTAAAAATACATCACAAATCTCAGACCACCCTTAAAGCGTCATCCATAAATTATGTCACGCCGATTTTCTATTTCATATATTCAAGTTTATCTTTCAATTTTTAGCAGTAAAACAGATATCCAACTTATGACAACAAAAACAAATATAACTGAGACCTAAAAAATTATGTATCTCAGGCAAAAAAGTGTTAATGAGCAGTTTAAAATGTCTTTTACACTACCTCCTATCAGGCATATTTAAGGTTTTATTTATACTGAAAATGTGACGTCATGCTGGTCTTTACCCCCTCCCCCTGTCACAAACCGTCACGCTTTCTTAGACACCTCCCATTGATCTTGACGTACTTTATATGGACTGCCCCTAATATAGTACATAATGAAACATCATTTGCTCAATTGCTGTTTTTTGGCAGCTTTTAGAAAGAGGTTAGTGAACAGCATTGAACAATGGCCCAGATAAAATACTGTAATTTGAATGATACAATGAATGAGGTAAATAAAACCTCAATTATTAACTCTCGGTGACCTGTCACGGAAGATAATTAAATACAGAAATAGATAAATAGACAGGCAGGCAGGTATAGAACTAGATACATAAGCAGATAATTATATTTAAGGCAAATTTTCCTCATCAGTCATAAAAGCTTTCACTTTGGTGCATATAACCATAACAGCTAGTAATGCTCCTGACCCGTCACTCATTTTGCTCCATCACCTAAAGTAACCCCAGAAAATCCTTTTGTTCAGGTTAATTGTATTGAAAATACTTTGTGGATTTTTGGAGCTTTCATTCCCAAGGCGTCAACACAGCATTTAGGCTGACAACTTCAGACAAACACAAACACAAACTTAATGATGTTTGGCATTAGCATTAAATCAATGACTATACAGTATACAGCAGGTATTGCTATGATAAACTTGTTGCTGGCAGCTGCCACCATAACTTTGTAGAGGAGCTAGATAAGTTCTCTAGTAATAACTGTAGTAGTAAATTAGTAATAAGCATCAGCAGTAATAGTAGTAGTTGCTGTTGTTTCATCACCGTCTATTTGCAGCGACAAAGAAGCAAACGCCGTTCCATAAATCAAAGACATTCCTCGTAGATATAGCTCCTTCGTCCGTTGAATTTCCGACATTTCACTCGATTTTTCCACTGAATGTTAATAAACTACGAACGACGATCGAGTTCTTTCAGATCCAAACTTACAGGGCCGTCTTTACGCATAGGCCCGTTGGGCATTTGCCCGGGGGCCCACGAGCATAAGGGCCCATAAAAATTTAGTATTATTTTATAAATATGATAAATATCTGTTATATCTCATAATTTTGTGTTTATATTAGTAAATAAGGTACTTTCCCGTACCGTAAATAAATCCTGTTTTACAGTTTTCTCTGTATGCCCTTGTCTTGGCCGGTTAGCAAAAATTATCCCCTTCTGACTCCTGTTTCTCCCTAGCTGTTCTTACTTATGACGACCTTTTAAATGAATGTGAGCATCTCATTGACATTTATAAATAGGCTATTTATAGATGTCAATGGAGCAACTGGCAGATTGAGCGTTCGCGAATGAGTTGGAGCCACTGAGCTATAAAATCATATTACCTACATACTTACTTATTTACTTACTTACTTAATTTACGCTTTAACTGGAGCCAATCAGAAGCGCTGTTATAAGGATGTCTCGTTACAAGAAAACATGACCGAAGTGCGTTCAATAATAATAATAATAATAATAATAATAATAATAATAATAATAATAATAATAATAATAATAATAATAATAATAATAATAATAATAATAATAATAATAATAATGTTGATGATAGAACAATGTTTCGCAGTTTTAATCTAATAGAAATTTATATTGCAGTAAATATCAATTATGTTCTAAAACTTAAGATATCAATCGATGGTACTCCAAACCGAAATCGTAAAAGACCTGGACTATATTTGCATGATCTTGAGATACATAAAATGAATTAGTGGCTTCAATTTAGTTTCTGTGTGTTTATGATGTCCTGGAGTTCGATCAGCATTTATGAGTGAGTCAATGCACTCGTGGAAATATTGTATGTTTACTATCGCGATAACAACAGTAGTAACTCTTGGATTAACTTTTGACTCGTCCCTAAATCTCGAAGCTCACGTATCCCAACTATCAAAACCTGTTATCCTCACATTCTAGATCTACGCCGCCTTCGTCCATACCTTGATATTAAAACTGCTTCCACCATCGCCACTCATAGGCGGATTTAGAGTTTAATATTTGGGTAGGCTAGCATGGGGGTCTAGAGGTGCCATCCAGCACGCGTGCCATCCAGCACGCGTGCCATCCAGCACGGGCGCCATTCAGCACGCGACAGACCTGGTGTTGATGGAAAAAACATTTTTTTGTTTTGGTGGGATTAGTTGGGTAGGCTTAAGCCTACCCTAGCCTTTAATAAAATCCGCCTATGTCGCCACTTCAATAGTTCACTCTAAGTTAGACTAGTGCAACTCACTTTCACAATCTTCCAAAAGCTTTCATGTGTAAACTCCAATCGATTCAAAATGCTTTATTTCATGCACTTAACCAAATCAATCACCAAAATTTTGTCATATTACACCATTACTCAAATCTCTACACCTGCTAAAAATAGAACGCATTAAATAAAAAATTATTTAATGACTTATAACTCACATCATACATCAAAACCAGTTTAGCTATGAAAGCTGATAATTCCACAACAGCCTCGATCCACTCGATCTTCCTTTCATGTCACTCTCCTCCATCCTCTGAATCAATCATCTCTCAAAATTTGCAACCGTACGTTTTCATATGCTGCACCAAAACTTTGAAACTCAATTTCAGCATCCCTCTGCTGTTTACACCATGGTAAGATAACAAACTCTGAGACTCAATTTCCCTCCCTTCTTGCAACACCTCCTCAAGGTTACTGTAATGTCCCAACCACACTGACCCTTTGGATTAAATGACCCAGCATAAATGACCCCACCTTTGGCTATAGATACTTCATACTAAGATTAAGTGCCTAGCAATAAGGAGGTAATGTGGTGCTGCTTTTGAAAGTGTTATAGAAATTCACAAGATCTTACTTAACTTTTTTGCTACTTACCTTTTTTGCTACTCTAATTAGCTAAGGGAAAACTTAGACTTCCAAAGGACCTGTGTGAGATCCACAAAACATCTTAAAAGAAATAATTTGAAAGATAGCAGAACTTTACTTAATGTTGATTCCACACCATGTGAATAAATTTCAAACATTTAGCAAATTCTGACAGTACGTTGGGTTAAAGGATTTGATTTATACAAGTTTTCAACAGATTTGCATTCTCGGTGGAACTAAGCTACTTTAAAGCAAAAGAAATTTCATGAGTTGACTATAAAGTCATTTACTTCTTCTTAATTACTTACATTAGTATTTGCTTTTGAAATCTGCTTTTCATTCTTATCAGTTGAACTGCATTCTATTCAATGGAGACCGATATCTTGGTTGGTGCCATGGACAATATTGAGCTGCATTACAAGGCGGTTGGACGAGATTCTGTCAATTCGAGTTCAGATAAAGACATGAATGGCACACCGGACGATGCTTTTCACAATGCTCCCATCGTTGACAAATCTCAAGGTATATTACTGTGGTTGTTCATGTTAGATGTTTATTTGTTTTAAAAATATTGACTCATTCAAACGTGAAGTTGTTTGCAAGCATTACCTTAAAATCCAAAGGCTGATAGAACAAGCTTGTTGAATGATGGTGGTTTTGGTAGATTCAAATCAGATGGTTCAAAACCGAGTTACAGGCACGACATACTACTATGGAAGTACGAAAGCAGTTTTTGTGAACATATTCCAAGAACAATTGAAAGCATGATTGTCTGTGATTAGTAACATTTTGCCATTTCTAATATTTTGGGGAATACCATTAGTCTTGAGCTGCTTGATGTCACTGGCTGGTATTGCAGAGTGTGTGACTTCATAAGGAATATTTCTAAATTCTATAATAAGACTAAGATGGGGTTGTTAAAGATTTAACTGTTGCAGAAGACCCTGTTGCATTATCAATGCATCATGTTATGCTATTTTATAATGAACAAACTTCTCCTTGCCATGCCTTATAATAATAATCTTTATTCGTGACAAACACAGCATCAAAAAAATAGTACACAAACAAGGAATAACACAAATCAACTGAACAAAAACCAAATAAAATCAAACTAATAATAAACTAATAAACTAAGCACAAACTGTACACAGTACAGCCATTAGCACTGCCCATCCAGCCAGCCTCTGCCCTCAGACAAATTCTAGCAATGCACTCAGCAAAATACAGTGACTTATTCGCATATTTATTGACAAAGGATGCTTTGTGCAAAGGATGCTTGTCGCTTTTTTACAGCTTTCTTATGAAGTCAGTCATAATAATATTGTAATGGTAGTTTTATGTTGAGTACTTTTCCATGCTTTCATGTTTTTGCTTTTCTGGTCTCTATGTTTGCATTCAAAGAGTGTTGCCAGAGGCATTGATAATATTGCAGCCCGACCGGCCGATCTGCCCAGGAAACATGCTCTAATTATGCAGCCATGTAAATGAAGCGTCTTCGATGAGCATTGGTTTGTAATTGTTGCAGCAGATGGCCTATGGTGACATTCTGAGTCTATTGCCTGTACCAGAAGTTGAGTTGAAAGATCCCTTGGCATGCAATGGTCAGACGTACAGTACATGCACCAGTGTCCACGAAGTGTGCAGTAGTTTTGTACTATGCCCAGAGGTAGTCGACTTTATCAGAACACACCCCCATTTGTGGAGGGGAGGAGATGATTGTACTGCTAGCGGTGTCTCCAGTTAGATGCAAGTCTAGTTTGGTGAAGTGTCTAAGTAGGCTAAATATTTAGGAGATTTAGCAGTGATGTTTTCTGCTCTGATTACTGTCAGTTGAATATAAAGTTTGAAGTTGAGTGACAGAATGGATTTGGTGACATCGGTTTCTTCTTCATCAGTTTTCAGTTCTGTGCATTGATTTTCAAATTGTTTATTTACTGTCGTTGAAGAGGTCTGTTGTTTATTCAGAAAAAGCAGAGAGCTGAGTGTGTTGATTATCTTTAAAATATTGTTGTCCTTGAACGATAGAAGGCAAGACGATTCGTGGACATCTGTCTTTTGCTGAGCATGAATCGAATGGATATTGGTCTCAGTTGGTGTACTGATTTGATTGTTCAGCTCAGTATACGTTCTGAAGATTAGTTTCAGTGAAGTGAAATTAGTGAAGTGAACAATTTAAATGCTTCAGATAACAGTGATATGTGAATGTTAATTATATGCATCGGATCCTGATTTTAAAATAAGGCTTCAGTATCAGGTTGCTTGATTACCGTACTTTGGCGTTTTAAGAAAGAGTAAATGATTGAGATTTAAGCTTCAGCATGTCTTTGGATGATAAAACCGTTGAAGTGAGCACAGGAACTTTCTTACCGGAGAATAATGTACATGACCTCGAGAAAAACTTACAATGTTCGTTGCACGGAGAAAATGTTGAAACCCCAAGTTCTGAAGGTTTGGAACGCGATGAAAATGAAACTGCTTCGTTGGGATGGAGTGCTGTAGATACACCGTGGACCGAGGATACTGGGATATTTCATAGACATGTGCCTCCTATACCTGCCAATGGACAAGAGGCTGTGGTTCGTCTGGAGGCTTTTCCACTCGAGGAGATCAGACGTGGCATCGATGTGTATGAAAATCCATCAGTCATTTTAAAAGAGCCTTCAATGGATGATGTTCCGCTAGATGACCCAAGGCACGTGCAGAACAATAATTTGAATGATGGAATTGAAGCGAGTGGTGAAGTGACACCAGCGTCACGTACGAAAGGTAGTTATTAGCTGGTTTTTTAACTTATAATATAGTTTAAAATTTGTTGGTCAGAAGCCAAGTTGACGTGGAAAGTACTTAACCCGTTGTTTGCCACGTCATGTGACAGATTTGCTCTACAATATCGTGCAATTTGTTGTTGCGAAAGAGATTTATTTCTCTGTTGAGAATTTTGCCAGAACATGACAGGACTGTTGAAATCAATGGAGTTTGTTATTTACTAGTAGACAAAATTTATTTAGTGTGCATTTTTTAAAAATTTTTAAATAGAATTGGTGCCATGTAAATTACCGGTAGGTAAAAACAATATGGCTGTTCAGTGCTCATGGATAATTTAAATTCTTATTATAATTGTTTGCTTCACATACTTTTACTAATTCTGAGTCTAATTGCTGTCTGGCTAATTCTAACTGAAAATGGAAATTAGTTATTCAGTTTGCACCTTTTAATTTGCCTATTTTTTATAGCCATTTGACACTCTTAGCTTTTGCCAATAGTGCTTTTGTTTTGCTTCCAGTCAAAATCCTTTCTTTCTCTATAGTATATAACTTATATCTGAATACCTGGTGACGTGGTTATCTCAGTAGTATCTGATCGCAAGTGTAAGTTGTAACATTATTGATACGTTACGTGTAGGTTCTACAAATCTTTTTGACCCGCTGGACGACCTTCCTCCCGGAATTGGTCAGTACGATGACTTCCACACGATCGACTGGCTGCGTGACATTTCCAGAGATCGTATGCGACATCGCCATATCATCAAAAAGAAACAGGAAGGCTGCTTCGAGAAGCTGAAAGGCGCCCACGATGCGTGGTCTGGATGGGTCTGCGTTCTTCTTGTTGGATGTGCTGCAGGTCGGGATGGATCTTATGACAACCTATAGATTTTTCGTGATTAAATTGAAATTATGGTATATGAATTATAAACATCGAGCCAAAATTGCTTTTGGTTTTTGTCAACAAGACTTTTATTATGGGTAATTTCATTTCTGTTGATTTCTTTTACATTTCAGAGATGAAAATGTTATTGCTTTCATTGTAGGCGAAAAATTGCATTCGATAAGAACTGCCAAGTAATTGTTGAATTTTAAATTCATTATGAAGCGATGTTTGAAATAGTTTTCTATCCTTCATACGAAACGCTCTATTTCTCAGGTGTTTGTGCTGCCGTTTTTTAATATAAGGGTTGTTTTGTGATTTCCTTAGGTGTTTGTGCTGCCATTGTTGATATTGGTGCTACGTGGATGTCGGATTTAAAGGAGGGTGTCTGCTCTGAGGCGTTCTGGTTGAACCGGGAGCACTGCTGCTGGGCTGCCAACGACACCACTTTCGATCAAGATGGATGTTCTCAAGTAGGTCTTCTGTTTGATTGAAGTTTTCCATCTTTCTTTTCAGTTTCCTTGCCTCAAAGGAGCTACATCAGAGATGTTTTGTGTACAATCAGTTTTTGGTGCTGTAAGGAAATAAATGCTTAATGTTGTAAAATTAGCCTGCTTTGGGAAAACGTTCAAAATGTTTCCTTTGAGTTGAGACATTTTGAAGCATTTTCAAAAGCCTTAAACCGCCAGAAGTGAATATACTTGGTTACATCACATATAGTTACAAAGTTACAAAGTATCTGGCTGTTTAAGGGTTAAGCTTTAGTATTCCAGGTACATGTTGGCATCATTAGTTCCAATAATGTTCTTGACACCAGATCAATGTATGTACATTTGAACTGAGAGCAAGCAAGGGACCTGCTTAAATTGGCATCGGTCGTTCGTTCCCTTTCGAACGCTTTCTGCTTTAAAATAATTTGAAGAAAATGCAGTATCATTATTCTTGCTACTTTTGACTCTAGAACTCACCACTGCTAGCAGTAAGCAGTAACAGGCTATAGAAAAATGTTAATCGTCTGGTTTTACGATTCATCGCTGCTTCTTTTGCAGTGGTCAACATGGCCGCAGCTGTTTGGTGTAACTTCTGAGGGTGCTGGGTCCTATATACTCAGCTACATTATGTACGTCATATGGGCGCTGATATTTGCCGTTCTTGCTGCTATGCTAGTCAGAGTCTTTGCGCCGTACGCATGCGGTTCTGGAATTCCTGAGGTAGGAGGCTTTATATTATGGACAGCGATTATTTTTTACTACGGGTTATCTTTGGAAGCATCTTTTCTATTTCAGACATCACAGTATAGAGCAGTTTTCCTTTTATGTTTAATGCTGTTTGTTTTCCGATTTCATTCCATCCATTTTTTGTCTAACAGCATAATCTTGCAGTAATTGTTTTTTAGAAACAGTTTGCAACAGAGCGTTTATATAAAAATGATATATTATAGTGTTTGTTATATGATATATATGATGTAAGTGTGTGTGTGTTTTGTGCGGGTGAAATCTTTAAAGGTTTTGTTTCCATTTAGATTAAGACAATCCTGAGTGGTTTCATTATTCGTGGATATCTTGGCAAGTGGACTTTGATAATAAAATCTGTCGGTATGATGCTGTCTGTATCCGCCGGTCTTAGTCTCGGAAAAGAAGGTCCATTCGTCCATATTGCCAGCTGCTGTGGCAACGTCCTGTCGCATCTCTTTCCAAAGTACGACAAAAACGAGGCAAAGAAGAGAGAGGTGCATGGTTTTTGCGATTTGCAGTTGTTCTATGGTTTTGTTGGAGGAAGAAGTGTTGGGCATTCTGGTTTGTACTAAGTTTGGCTGATGCTGCATGTCTTACACTGCCTGCAACTCTACTCTCAACTGCCATTTATTCCTGAAGTACACTAGAGATTTTCATTTTTTAGTTTGATTTTCAATTCAATAGGATGATAAGATTATCAAATCAAAGAATGTATTCAGCACCAGGTGCAACGATGCACTTTGCATCAGTTGGTGGTCGTTTTAAGTGGTGAAATCGTTATTCAGTAGAATTGTGTATTTGGCAGTTTGTGGGTCAACTTGCAAATAATTTGCCTGGAGTGAGAAATTGATTCATGTGTTGTCTTTATCCTGTAATGTATTTTATGCAGATTGAATCATCTATTTGAATCAATCCAATTTTTTCACAATATTATCCGAATCATGTTGCAGTTAAATATTGCAATATTAGTGACAGTTCACAAAACTTAATGCAGTCTACTGGTTACGCATTATAAATACCATCTTAACCATATACATTTTGTAGAAGCCATGCTGTTTCTGTTTATATATGCTTAATGAATGCAGTTGATGAAAGGTGTGTATTTTAAAATACCAAGTATGGCTGAACAAATTATTGAGATGGTTTTCTTGGGTGCTTTCAGATTCTGTCAGCAGCGGCAGCAGCCGGTGTAAGCGTTGCGTTTGGTGCCCCCATTGGAGGTGTACTCTTCAGTCTTGAAGAAGTGAGTGCCAATTCTTCCTATCTGTGCCCGCGCGCAATCCCGCGCATGCTTTGTACACTCGTGTATGCAGTGCTTAACTCGGATGATTATTTTTGACAGCACTTGTGAAATTATTTTGAGTGGGGTGCCAGTCCATATGTGGGGTGGGATGGAGTGGGGGTGGGCTACAGGTGAGCCTGGACATGTTGTCATTCTCTGTGTAGCAATAATGATGCCAAATGGACTTTGCCGGTGATGGAATGAATATTTATTTACATTTGTTTTAATTGTCTTTATTCATATTTTGACAAATCTCTGGTTACAACATTGTCGTACTTGAATTTACCCAGCTAACGCGTAGCTCCCATATTGTCTTAGTTTGCTGGTGAGTGTAGTCACTTTTATTTTATAACGATCTCATTAGTGACGTCAAGTCTTTGCTAGCTCTTCTTGCTAGTGTATAAAGTAAAAGTTTATTCTTGTTTCTGATTGTTACTGCACAGGTCAGCTATTACTTTCCGCTGAAGACTCTTTGGCGTTCGTTCTTCTGTGCGTTGGCTGCTGCTTTTGTCCTTCGTTCATTCAATCCATTTGGCAATGATCATCTTGTCATGTTCTACATTGAATATAACAATCCTTGGTACCTCATCGAGTTGGGGGCGTTTATTCTGCTCGGAGTTTTTGGGGTCAGTGTCGATAAATGAAAATTTAATGTTCTTCGTGATTCCAGCAGATCAAGATTGTGCATATTTGATTGCCACTAGTTTTTGGTGATATTGACATTCCGGATTTCATGGATTTCAGAGACCGTTATATAAAATATACATTTTTTTATTGAGAACCAATACAAAAAATTTCGGTGCTGTCAACATTATAGAACTTTATTAATGTGTAGTACGGGTAATGCTTGGATGTAGGGAGTGTGTTTACATATAAGTGTTACATTACCTAATGGACATCTGGCTAAGGAAGAGTATTATAGTCAGGGTGATTATGGGTTTATTTTCTGCCTAACCTTTCCTTGCATTTCAGGGAATCTGGGGAACGATATTCATCAAGGCAAACATCCGTTGGTGTAGATTCCGTAAGACCAGCGTGCTTGGAAAATATCCCATTGTGGAAGTGAGTTCACGTGCTTTATGTGCTGCCTTGTGAGTGCTTTTTACCAGAGCTTATATATGTAAATTAAACTTTACTGGTTTTAAATTCAGAGCAGTTTTATGTCTTTGTAGTGTTAATTGCCCAAAAGGGTTTAGATTTCTTGATAATGTGTTGCATCGGATATCATGTTACTGTCAGCCAGTAAATGTTTACCTGTAAGTCTTTTGTCTATAGTACTTTTTGTGTAATGCTGATTCAGGTTTTGGTTGTGACGTTGGTGACTGCAGTTATTGCATATCCAAATCCATATACACGGTGAGCGCATAGTCTTACTACTGAATTAGTTAACAGCGGTAATTTGATGGATTGCGTCTTTAAGTATTGCATTAAATGAGTCATAAATAGATTTGAATCTTGAATCTATAGAGTCAAAATTAATGTCAGGCATAAGATTTTCTAGTGTTTGCATTGTCGATGTGCTAAAATGTTTGGTGATGCAGTTTAGTAATTACTGTGTGACTGTGTCTGGTTCCGTCTTGAATTTTTCCCCATTGGTTGATATCATTCTTGCCCTGTTTTGAATATCGATACGCTATTGCCTTGTCAGACTACTTTTGGGATTTTCTTGAGATTTCTTTCGTGAAATTTGTTTCAGCATGAACACGAGCGCTTTGATCAAGCAACTTGTCAGTCAGTGCAGACCTGAGGATGAAACAGCATTGTGGTAAAGTAATTTTTTGGCATTTATGAAAATCTGTATGAATGCTACCATCAATTTTCATTCCTAGTGTAATGTAATGTAGTGTAGCATTTTTATAGCGTCTCATATTTCTACTCAGTAGTGCTGCTCGAATGACGATTAGTTGACGTAATGCATTGATTGCTTCAGTATTTGTTGTGAGCTTTTTGAATATACTTATTGCATTGATTATAATTACTGATTCTGGTAAAAATATTATGCACATTTAATTTTGAGGTCATAATTGTGAATTTGGCATGCAGTTGTTCTGCTTCTAATTATTTCACCCCATTATTGTATCATACAAGTTATGTGCCTTTTGTATGTACACACTCGCATGTACACGCACCGCTTTCTTGCTGCTGCATCGCATACTTCTGCTATTGCATTACTAATGTGCGTATGCCGGTTGTATATAATGTATGGTCCAGTTGTGCACTGTTATTCAGTGACAACAAAACTTTATATCCTCTTATTTTTCTGATGTCTAGAATGTTTCGTTAGTTTTCTTCTACCAATGCCTATTACACAGTTTTTTTAATCAGATTTCTTTATTATTATTTTACTCATGCAATCACATTTGCAATGTCTTTCACAATGTCTGATCCATCACGCTGTTTTAACCTCTTAACCATGTATTTAACTGTAACTCAATGTAAAATGGACGGATATATCCGAGATCCCCAGTTAAGGGGTTAATTAAGGGATGCAGATGCATTATGAAGCCAATCACAATTATTTATTGTACAATGATTCATTTAAATGAATCATTTGATGCTTTTGGTTAGAATCACCGTATTTTATATCGAAAGTTTTTCATGCCTTTTTCTGTGCAGTGATTATCAATACAATACAACGGCAATGGACATGACAGCGGATGTTGTCAGTGCGCCTCTGGGGCCCGATGCCATAAAGGCCATCTGGCTGCTGTTTTTGGCACTGATCTTCAAAATGATCATCACTATTTTCACTTTTGGCTTGAAGGTGAGCATCGAGTTATCGCTTTTATTAATCAATTTTATTGATATTAGAGCATAAGGGTGGGAAGTTTGCAAAGCGGTAACGGCATCGATGTGGAGATCCAACGGTCATGGGTTCGATACCTGCAGTGGCCCTGTGGTTGGCTCGCAGCCTTCACTCGCTGGAAAGCAGTGAAAGATGAAGCAGCAGTGGACATACTGCGTGATATGCTAACCCTGTATGCTTTGTATTGCACACCCCGATGAGGGATATGGAGACGAAGATCAGCGCTGCCCTATGAGCCCTGCCTCCCAGTACAGACTCAGAAAGGTCTGGAAGTAGTTCATGTAACATATATTTTACAGGAGGTACTATTATAACTATTTCTATAAAAAATACTATAAAATTGTTTGCTGCCTTATAGTTAGAGGTAATTGAAAAAGGAAAAAGACTCCTTTTTCCTGAATAGATCCTGAAATGCTATTTTATGAAGGATTTGCAGTAGATGGTCGTATTACTCTTTATCTGCTGTGCTATCGTACAAATTATAAATGTACAAATGTATAAAATGTATAAATGTACAAATGTATAGACGTAATTGTTTAGGTTCCCGCTGGATTGTTCATACCCAGCATGGCAATTGGAGCTATTGCGGGAAGACTTATCGGAATGGGAGTTGAGCAGTTGGCTTAGTAAGTCATCAGGGATGCTTAATTAAATAGAAAATAGATGCACGGTTTTTGCTCTCATTTCCTTCTAAATTTATGGAATTTAAGAGTTTCTAGAGCTTTCATTTGCTAGCAGAACTTACACCGTTGGTAATTGTGCGACTTCTGTTGCTTGTTGCAGTGCTTACAGATCGCACTACATCTTCAAGGAAATGTGCACCAGTGGCCATACTTGTGTCACTCCTGGCCTGTATGCAATGGTCGGGGCTTGTGCTGCTCTTGGTGGCGTCACGCGAATGACGGGTTGAGTGGCATTTTTTCTTATTGAATGCGTTTATGTGACGTGCGTCTTTATCTTCTGTTGGCTGTTGATAATTAGGTGGCACATTTTTGGACTCGATAGTTTTGTATATTTGAACTCAACTGTTGTAGTTTGAATAAAAATGTTCCTTTGATGTCTATGCAGTCTTCATTTTATTTTGACATTTTAGCCGTTTGTCTGTTTTTTGTTTCTTTATTTTTCGAATTTGGAAGTTCCGATCTGACTGAGAGTAATTTGTTTTCTTTTTCAGTATCACTCGTTGTCATTATGTTTGAGCTGACCGGGGGTCTCCAGTATATCGTCCCTCTGATGGCTGCAGCCATGACGGCTAAATGGGTGGGCGATTCGCTGCACAAAGAAGGAATGTATCCTTCACCTCTTAACTGGGGATCCCGGATATATCCGTTCATTTTACATTGAGTTACAGTTAAATACACGGTTAAGGGGTTAATTAAAAGTTATGATGATTTGATGACTTTGAGACAATCTAAGAAACTTGCCTAATGGTTGAATGCAAACAATTTTCGAGTAGATGTTCATAATTCTTGTGTTTTGTGGGCATTTCTTTTAAGACAGATTCTTTAGTGACCAAATGTATTCAGTCTGGTATTTTGGTCAACCACAGAGATCTCTGACAGTGATTAATTACCCGTACTTGATCTTCTTCTTAATGGTTGAATCAGATACGATGCGCACATACATTTGAATGGATATCCTTATCTCGACTGTAAGGAAGAATTTGTTCATACGACTCTGGCAGCAGATGTCATGAAACCGCGGTAAGTTTGCCGCCTATCCAGTCTAATTTCAAAGAACTTCGGAACGGCTTTATTATTATTATTATTATTATTATTATTATTATTATTATTATTATTATTATTCTTGTTCTTCTTCTTCTTCTTCTTAATTTTATTTTGTTGTTTTTGTAGCCATGATCAGCCTTTATGTGTGGTAGCACAAGATTCCATGACAGTCAGTGATGTTGGTAAGGCATTTCTCTCTCTCTCTCTCTCTCTCTCTCTCTCTCTCTCTCTCTCTCTCTCTCTCTCTCTCTCTCTCTCTCTCTCTCTCTCTGGAGTCTGTCTCTCTTTAGTCTCTCTCTCTCTTGTACTTGAGTTACCTTTGATTATGATATCAAGAATTTCTGAATCCATGCATTTATTGAAGCCACGAGTCAGTGATTACCTTATGTAAATGACGTGCCATAAAAATTTCAACTCATTCTTTACAGTAGCATATTTGACCATTTGGATAGATTGGAAGTCAGTAGTCACCAAGGATGTTACCTTCCATGTGTTAAATTTTCTAGAGAATTTGTTGCGTGAGACAGATCATAATGGCTTCCCGGTGATCGTGTCGCACGAATCTCCATTCCTCGTTGGATTTGTCCTCAGACGCGATCTCATTATTGCCATCGGTGAGCATTTTTACATTAGATTATATAACCAGTTTTTGCATTTAGAATTTTGTTTCATATTTTGAACTTAAATTTTGAAATCTGCAGAACAATTGTCTGAAGCTGTCTATAGTTACTTGCTTGAGAGCAGTACAATGTTTGCATAAATTTTAATTTGTTCTGAGCCACTATCAGCACTTGCAGGATAATAATCATAGTAATAATAATAGTAATAATAATAATAATAATAATAATAATAATAATAATAATGGTGAGGTGGTGATGATGATGATGATGATGATGATGATGATGATGACAACGAAGATAAGAATAATGATAATAATAACAATAACAATAATAATAATAATAATAATAATAATAATGCAACTTTAAGAATATTTCTTACTATGATGTATGAATGTAAAGGCAAGTGGGATTTTAGAGAAGTTGTATCTCTGTTTTCTGCTTTATATTCGAGTTTTCTTTTCAGGCAATGCAAGAAAAATGCACGAAGGAATCGTCAGCAAATCAATGGTGTATTTTGCTAATACCGTTCCATCTGGCGGAGCTTCTGTTGGCCCTGAGCCCTTGAAGTTGAAGAAAATCCTAGATATGGTGGGCGATTGTTTGAATTGTTTGGAAAAGTTCTGACTAAATGAAAATATTATTGGACAGAGAGTACTTTATAAATTTCACCTGACAATTCTCTTATTAGACCTGTGGTCAAACATGCCAATAAAGTAGTTTTGTTAACAATATCAATGTTGTTCTATATTTTTATTATTATTATTATTATTATTTACGTCTTTTACTTAATCCAGCTAAAACTCAGCTCATCTGGTTTGGCACTCGAGGTCAGCTCTTAAAAATTGATCATATGTCTGTGCAGGCTGCCTTCCCCGGCCTCTCTTTCTCCTCCTCTGTCCGTGATCTTGGTATAATTCTTGACTCTGAGTTAACCTTTATGGATCATATTAACTCACTTTGTCGCAGTTGCTTCTATCATCTCCGCCAGCTTAGAGTGATTCGACGTACACTAGACATGCCATCTGCTTCTACTTTGATTCATGCATTTATCTGCTCAAGGCTTGACTACTGTGGTTCACTTTTTGCTGGTCTTCCATCGGTGCGACTTGATAAACTCCAGATGGTTCTTCGTTCAGCAGCCAGGGTGATTGCTGGTGTCAAAGAGTTCACATTAGTGATTATATGACGTCTATTTTACACTGGCTGCCTTATCCTGCTCGATTATATGTTGAGAGCGGTTGCACTTCTTTATGGTGCCACTCCATCTTACCTTTCAGAGCTACTCCATCCCCTTAGCTCTATCCCTGGTCGGCCATGTCTTCGGTCCACAACCAATGGTCTTCTCAGTGTGCCCCAAGCACGAACTTCCATGTTCCTGAAAGTTTTGAATCAGTTGGCCCTATCCTTTGGAATGCTCTTGACGCCAGTATGTCACTGGCTTAGCAACTCCTAATTCTATAGCCCTCTTTTTGAAACGACTTAAAACTTATCTATTTGTTAATATACAGTAATTTGCTGTGGAAGCGCTTCTGAGTGACCTTTCAGAAGAGGCGCTATACAAATATTTTGTTACATTACATTACATTACATTATCATAAATGGTGTTAGCAAAGGAGTTTTTGAATGATATTATTATAATTTATTACTGAGACAATTACTACGGTACCGTGTGGGCATGGTGAAAGCCAAAGTTTAATTCATTCTTTATCTACTTCAACGTACTTACATTCAAATTGTACTTGTACAATTTCTTTTTGAAATTTAGTCTCCCGTAACTGTTACCGATCAAACACCGATGGAAACTGTCATCGACATGTTCCGTAAACTTGGCCTGAGACAAATTCTAGTCACTTCAAACGGGTTAGGAACTTTTTATCTCGTAATAAACAGCCTTACGATTTTTCATTTTCAGTCTTACGGTAAGTGATATGTGGGGGATACATCTTGCCATTGTACTGGTAGGTGCAGCAGTGTATGGTGGAAATTTTAAAAATTGATACAATTGATTAATTGACCTTACTTCTTCTTTGGAAATATATTTTAGACATTTAAGATGTGTCTTTTTAATTGACTTTTGCATTTTGCTGTTTTCATGTTGACTTCATACCGGTTATGTATATAAAAGTCATATTGTGCTTGTTGCTTCAACCTGGACCAAGTTTTGCATATTTCAAAAAGTCTGTGAACTAACAGAGAAACCATCCAAATGAAAAGCATCTGTTGCCTGTTGATTTATTGCACCAGGTTGATGTTGATTGCACAGAAATTTGTATTGTTGTCTGTGTAGCCGTCTGCTCGGCATCATTACCAAGAAGGACATTCTGCGACATATTGCTCAGCTCGAAAACGAAGATCCCGCTTCTATATTGTTCAACTGATTTCCCACCAATTTCCCCATCACTGCGGTTGCACTTTGGACAGATTTTGCCGACAGATGTGACACGGCGACATATTTTCGTAATTAGACCATCGTCAATT
This sequence comes from Metaphire vulgaris, assembly GCA_018105865.1. Classification (NCBI taxonomy): domain Eukaryota; kingdom Metazoa; phylum Annelida; class Clitellata; order Crassiclitellata; family Megascolecidae; genus Metaphire; species Metaphire vulgaris. The sequence continues at coordinate 19,784,495 of CM030834.1, forward strand.
TGGTGATGACCAGGTGGTGTCATTTGAAGAGAAAATAAATCATAGGTCGTTGAAAATTTGTCTGATTGTCTGTCATTCTTAATCAACTGACAGTCAGTAATTCAGTGTTATATTATATATTGGTCAGTGTATTTATTTCATTAGTAATGCTTGACTTTGTTCCACGCGCTTGTGATTGCCGTGATTTTCTCTAAACTACTGTAATTACAAGACTACCGGCACGTGGTAATTCACTGAATATTAATAATAAGAAACAATTACTTGTAATCTTTTACTTGTTAAATTTTAGCCAAATTTTATTTCTGTAATCTGCACTGCTGTGAGATTTTAACATGATATGATATGCAATAGAATTGTAATCTATTTTGCAGGGCCTTTAATTTACAATATTATTGAGTTGATCATAGTTGCATATCTTAGTTTCAGCACAGTGTCTCCTCCTGCAGAGAGATCGTGTAAATTGTAAAATGTATTAATTTTTCACCATTGTGGCTTTACATAAAACAAATTGTACTTAGGTTAATTTCACTGAATCTGCGTCGATCAGTCATCTGTCTTTGATCTCTGGCTGTTTTGTGCAAATGATTAGCTCGCGTCAATTTTGTGGACAGGTGTTACACACCTGGGTAATGTATGGGATATGTTGACTTTGAGGTGTGTGCACGATTTGCAAATAAGGCAATGTTGATTCTAAATATGTATAGTTTTGTGGTCTTAGACAGCTGTTTTGGTCTTGTGTTGTATGCCATTTGTTGTATATTGTATTTGGTTTACATCAAAAACTTATATGCTTTTGCTTGTACAATTTTAATATTGTGTTTTAGCTTATTGTTTGGTAATTCACTAAAGTAGTTCTACCAAAATGAATTTGGCCTTGTTTACTGCTCCCAATTTCACAGAGTTTCTGGTGAGTTAAGTGACACCCAGTAGCATTAGTAACATGTTGACTTTCATAGCTGCTTGGGTAAAAAAAAGTATATTTTAACAAGTATTCGATTTAGCAGCGATGTACCTTTGTGTGGCACTTGGCTATGTTGAACACATCTACAAATGTTACTGAACTGTCTCTAGACACACAGCTGTAATATTCTATGGAATTGTTTTAAAAATGGTTTCCAACACAGGAGAAATCCTACTAAACCACTTAAAATCCTGTTATTATCATTATTAATTTTATAGTATTCAAGACTAGTGTTGTGTGTGTGTGTGTGTGTGTGTGTGTGTGTGTGTCTGATGCCACTGTACCTGATAATCATTGTTCATTTACTTATTAGTCCAACTTCCTCAAAATTTTCTCATTCCAAGTTTGGCCAGCAGCAGTCAATGAAAAACTTTGAAGATAAAATCTTTGGCATGGCTTAATATGATGCTTTTAAATATAAATTGGCATGGTGGTTGACTTTGTGAGATTTTGTGTGTGTGTGTGTGTGTGTGATACTAAACTAAACATCTACTTAGAAAATTTAAATTTAGACTTCAAAGAGTCCTTTGCACCTTGCAAAGAAACTAAAGTTAACAAATGAACAAATAAAATTATTATAATTACTGTTGCAAAGATGTACTGTACGAGTGTATGCGAGTTTTAACTGTGTTATAAAAGCATTGTAGATATTCCACATCATCTTTACTCTTTGCTTGAACCTATAGTGCTCGCTGGTCCACTTCCCTAAATTGGTCATGATAGAATCGATCAGGCCACTCGTAAAAGCTTTGCAGCCTTTGCTTCTTGTAATTCTGCTTCTTGCTGTTCGACAATTTGTCGCCTGTCCTCGAGAAAGATGCCGTATTCTTTAGCGTCAAGATCCTTGACAACTTCGATGCCACACGAGTGCGCTGTGCAGATAACCGACTCACATATGGTTTTTAGAGGAATATTTTCCCAGCACGAATCTTCGCTTTTAATCTTTGCTATTTCGTAGACATGTCGGAGGCTAACGCGACCCGCGATTTCTTTACCTTAAAATATCAGACAGATTTCAGTTTAAAACCTCGGTTTTGCATTAATGATTCAACAACAACAACAACTTTAGATTGAATTTTAAGTTAGCTAAAAGGCCTAAATCTCCAAATAAATAAATCTATAAATAAATAAATACAAACTAATTAAATTTTAGGAAGAAAAGATTGTTCCTTCCATCTTAACCAGATCTACATTAAAGAAATTCTCTTGCTCAGTTGGAAGACATGATCCATGGGCCTAAATGAAACAAAGAAATTAGAAATAATGTTGGCAAATCAAGGCTGCTCAGTCAATTTGAAAGAAGAGAAAAGAAAATGAAGCCACAGCTTAAAATATCTTAACATTGCATGTTTCAAGGCATAAACCCAGGGTTGATTTTTGAAGAATTAGCCTAGATTCAGAAATTTTGTAGCTCTGGCATTGAACTCACCTGGTTTCATGGCTCCCTTTTTTACACCAGCTGCCATTCGGAGGAAATATGTGACTGGCGGTTTGTTGATGACCATACTGTATGTGCGGTCGGGCTATAAGCAACAAAAAGAACCTACATTTGAAATATTCAGATCATGTGATTATTTATAGAAATTAGGCATTGTGATTTATTATGTACAACTTAACCCCTTTACCGGGAACCCCGAATATATCCGTCCATTTTACATTGAGTTACAGTTAAATACACGGTAAAGGGGTATTAAAATAACCCATTGAGTGCTAGAAAATATATTAACCATTTGCACTCAAAATGTATTTGGCAGATAGCATTGAAAATTTATTGTTGTCAAATAAACATTAAAAATAGTATTTGATGTTTCACATTCAGGTGGATCAATTCAAATCATTTCAAGAGGATTTTATTGAATTTTTAACTAACAAATTCCAAAGCATGCAAAATACTAGTAACAATAACAATCATTAATTTTTAAAAATGGCACCAGCCCCAATTTCATAACCCCTAAGTTACTAGAAATAAGACATTCATCTCATTGTAACAATGCCAAAATATTTGTCTGATATTTGAAAAGACCTTGAAACCAATGATAAAGAAACAAATATTACATTTGTAGTGATTCTTGTTGGAAGTGGAATTCCTTCTTTGATGTCTTTCGTTTTCTCGTTGAAGTCTTTGCAAAATTGTGCAATTGCAATATTTCTCTAGAAACCAAACATTTACTTGAACGTCATATTTCTTTAAACAATACAAATGCATAGTCAACTGTTGAATAAAATACCAAGAACTACATAAAAAATATACTGGTACTGAAAGACAACTTAGATTTTGGAGCTATCATGTCAGATGAATATACAGTGTAGACCAAATACTGCAATACCGCCAATACGCTAGCAAAAGCAAATGGTTTTCAGTTTTTCACACAATTACTTAGTTTCCTAAACCACTCTAAATCGCATATTAATTATGCATAAACACAGGACTAGCATACTGCGTAACAGTCTGCAAATTCATACATTTGGAAATCTAACGTATGAACCACAGGCAGATATCGATCCAAACGAATTTTCTGTTCGTGTTCCTTTGAGTGGCGTTATAAAAATGCGCCTTCAATTCACACGTGCGACCTTGAGGGCTTTAGCGTACAGTGCGAAGATCTTTACCTGACCGAGCTGGGGGCCCAACGGAGGCGCTGGCAAAGCACTGCCAGCCGGTATGTAGGTCTTGAAATACGGCGGATGAACGGTCACTTTTTCCGCTCCTTTCTTCAGACCTTTCGCCAGTTTCGTTATCTTTTTCGTTGCCGAAGACATTTCTCACAACGACTAGTATCTCCACAAGATTACAAACATGAAGATGGAGTCGACCTCTGGTGGGCGTGGTTTTAAGCGTCTGCTGCGTCTCCTCCCACTTGCAACATAAAACAACCAATCACGGACTGTCGTCTTGTTTGCTTAAAGATATGTCTCATCGTTGACATATTAAACTATTAGTTGATTGGCCTCCAAGCTAACGAGACTAACACACTAGAATGCACTGCGTGTCTTAAATTCATTGTTGATGTCGAGTTTTTTATACACATTTGTGTTGCTTTTTTGTGCTGTACACGTCTTAATAAATATTCATGAGACAATTACTAAGTAAAGTAAGTAAAGTAAAATCTCGTGGATTTCTATAGCGCCTTGGAGCAGCACAACAGTAGCTGCTTATTCTTTGGCGCTCAGCCTTTCTTAAAATAACTATGGGGAAGGTATGTTATCAGCCAGGCAATAGCTTGGAGGCAATACTATCAAAGACATTACCCTCTTTTACATGCCTGATCGGGAAATTTAACTCAGTCCTTATAAGCTACAACGACCTTCAAAATCCTCATCGGATTAATTCTTTGACCTATAAAAAATAAAAATCAATATTATGTCTATAAGAGCATTATATTCAGGATGCAAGTGTAAAAAATAATTTTAATTTCTAATAATATTTTGGGTAATTTCCCGTTATCCGTACCCCCAGGGTTAGGGTTAGGGTTAGGTTCTCGACCGAAAAACCATTACACTTCACTGGGGTCCGGATAACGGCAAAGTTCCAATAATAATAATGATGGTAACTTAAATGGTTTAGTAGGATTTATCCTGTGTTTAAAATTATTGTCACTCATATAACTCTTAATTTCATCTTACGTGATTTATCTGATCTGATCTCGAAGTATCATAGTTCAGCTCAGTGTAATTAATTGACTGCCAGTGAATACTCAAAAACTCTTTTTTTTTAACTTTTAAGCCATTCAACGTCCCATCCACTGAAACCATAGACTTTAATATGATTGAAACAGTGCAAAGCTGTATACAAGTAATACAACTTTGAAACAGTGAAAATAAACTAAGAAATTCGACGATCTCTATGGATCACTAACAAGAAGGCGGTACGGAAAATATCGCTCCGCCCTAAAATATTCACAAAAATGTTTAATTAATATTTACGACCTGGGCGGGATTAGGTTATTCCGCATCTAGCCACGACCATCTATATTTTCTGTACGGCTGTACAATGGACCTAATTATTATTCATTTGACCCGCGCCGTTCATTGGCTCGTTCTTTTGTTCGTTCATAACTGGGTCACGCGGCCGTGGAATGTTCGCATAACGAGACCGCTCAAATCATTAACATTATGGAAACGCCGAGGATAACGTTGGCATAGTCGAGATGGTCAGGAGTATTGACAATGACCAGCTACGTCGTCCATGTGTTGTTCGCAACGTCTGTTCAGTCTATCCTTGCGATAAATGATGTCGCTGGTTGCTCGCTTTAACGACTGTTTGTTGGCCGAGTGATGTTTGTGGCGGATTTTCGTGGGAATCCGCGCAGGAATCGACGAATGAATGGCGATGACGTCCACAAAGGAGGCTGGATCGCGAGTGAAAACCATGACGGGTAACGACCACGTCCAGATCCTCCCGTCGTCGTCACCCGCGGGCCTTCTGCCCCTTCTGGTCGTATTCGGATCGGTGCTAATCGGCCCGTGGAGCCCGATCGCCGCCGCCCAGATGGGGCCCGATCGGAAGGAGAAGGCGGTCTTGGACATCGTGGTACTACAGAGAAGAAACGGGACCCTTGTTCTTTCAGATACTGTCCAACTGACAGGGGTGTTCTCTTCGGCAGGGACAATCGAGTACGCAAAAGGCTATCTTCGTCAGGTCAGTTGGAGTTTCTTGGTTTACCTGTTCGAAATTTATTGTTTTATGATGCAAATGTTTTGTGGTCACAATGATCATTGGTAGCGATAATGAAAACCCTGTTTGACAATATTCTACTTGCAAAGCTTGAATGTTATGGTTACCATGGTATTAATCCAATGTGATCAGTTTTTCACAGATGCATTGTACTGTGTTAAATGATGCAGTATTACATTTTTCCCTGTTGCAACTCAGATGTTCTGTTCTTGATTCTTCTGATGCAGGAAATAGGTCTTGAGCAAAGCATAGGAATGGCAGTTTGCAAGAGGTTGGCATAATATTAGTGGTAGGTTTATTTCTAGCAAGAGGCAGTGGCAATTTCTTATGGTTTGTAAAGACCAACAGTTGACAGTGGTCTGTGTTAGAATTGTGCATGATAAGAACTGGTTCACTTGAATTTGTTGGAGGTCGAATAGATACTTTGAGTGCTGACCCATTCACCAGCCGATACACAGCAATGCCACCGCAGTTCCCAGTAGCATCAGTGCTTATACGGTTTCAGCATTTATAACATAGAAAAGACCACAGTTTTTGTACTATACAGCTAAGCTAAGCATTTGGGGAGACACATGTGACCAACATTTCTTTTTAGAAATTATTATGAAGGCTCTTGGTAATGTAATGTAATTTATCGTGAATTTCTTTAGCCCCAGTGAAGGCTAGATTTCTTAGGAATGAGCTTTTTCTCTTCCTCTGTCCCTTTCTGTCCTGTCCTGCCCTTTGTACCTGTGACCAATCGGATGTTGTGCATGTTTTGATGGCTGTGTAGGTTGCTTTATCAAGTCTTTATTATAGCAGTCCTTCTTGCTAGACACTTAACTTAGCTTGGCATGATTTAAAGTGGCTTAGGAGGCATTACTGCCTACTGCCTATGTGAAAGCCACTAGGGGCACTAACGGGGCTTTAACCCGCTCCTTCGCTCCAGCAAGTAACCCACTCTGCCATCTTCCGCTCCTTCTTCTTACAACTTCACTCTCAACTGCGGCAAATATATCAAAGCATGATCAAAGCACTGCGAGCATAGATGCATTACACAGACCATTTTAATTTCCAATCCGTGCCAGGAGGATATGCGATTGCCTGAGAAATAAAATGCCTACCCCCACTCCCGGGTTAGAACCCGGACTATGAAATATGTTTCGGTTTCAGATCTGATGTTCTGCTATGAGAGCCACCAGCCACCAGAGGCAGACAAGCATGTATATTTCCCACATGAAACAGCCTCTGAGTAATGGTGGCAGGACCTTTTAAGCCAATTATTCTATAATGTCTTACATTCGGCAATGTAATCTGAGACAATTACTCAACTCTGCACATGAACAAGTAAGGCCATAAATAAGTTCTCTTTCTATCTTATTTAGCTGACACTGACTCATAGCATTTTGCTTCTGTTGAAACCAACCAGTGACCCTTTTGCTGCCATTCTGGATTTACATCTAGGTCAACAAACAAACTCGCTCACTCGCTCACTCACACTCACTCAATCACTCACTCACTCACTCACTCACTCACTCACTCACTCACTCACTTGTACTTAATATCTGTAGTGTATAGATACTAAGGAGGAATTGAGGATAGCAAAGATCAAGGATATTGAATTGATGCATAAAAAGGCAAATTCTGACAAAACTTTAGGTGCTGAGATGATGCTAAATTGTTTGGAGTAGGCCTACACATCAGAGGAAAAGAGTTTCCTTTTTGCTTAACAGTGCTTAACATGCTGTATTTTAATTTTGTGTATTGCAAGAACTTGTCCATTTATTTCAAATGCAAAACACTGCTGTTTCAATTCCTGTTGTGAATTGTTAGTTTTTATGACCATCATATACCTCGTAAAATATGTCATAAAGTTTGTGGTCTTTTTACTGTTTGTTTTTGAGAAGAGGGGTGAGAAGTTAGCATTGTGGTAACAACACTGGACGATAGAGCAGAAGGTTGCAGGTTTGATATCCACATTAGCCCTTAGGTCGACTCAGCCTTACTCGCTAGAGGGCGGTGGTAAAATGAGGATTAGTGTTAAGCTGTGAGGTAAAACACAGATCTAGGGAAAGTAATGGCAAAGATTAATTATCGGTAATTAAATGGCTTATACCACCTACATCGCTGATTGCCTAGACCAGAGATACGTGCCAGAACCCAACTCCTGGACTCAAAGTATGAGACCTACCTTTTCCTTGTTACCTTTTAAGAAGACAGGAACAATACTTTTTAGATTTGTATTCTGAACTGCAGAACGTAATATTTGTCAATATTGTGTAATTAGAACAGCCTGTTGGGTTGGAGCAGCCATGGTTTAGCCTTTGGGGCTTTTGTACAGATCTTCCTGCTGGAAACATTGCTTGGGTCTCGTCTTACAAGTGCTTGGCGTTTGAGTCTACAGTCTGCCGTTTGTTACTATTACGTGGCCACAGGTTACATACTTATTAAAGCATTGGACATTCAGTAGCGCCTGTACATTTCACTGTATTGTATGTGCTGTTTAACGGCGATCCTGTCTTGCAGATTGATTTTGCCATTGGTTTGAGCAATGCATTCGGTTCCTAGGTATTTATGGAATATTGTGTACCGGTAAATGAAACACAGTCCCGCACTGTGCAGCTGCAGTAATGCCAGTTGACTGCATTGATTTGCCTGATTTGCAGTTGCCAAGTAAAGTAGACGGCATTGTGAAAATGTTAAGCAGAAGATTGGTTTGCAAAGTGTTCGATTGTTTCGTTGTCGTCTGTCGCCCGACCATCTTAGCATTCTCAGTCAACTCTGAGTTGTCGGACAATGAAATTTCAATTCGTCGGAAATCTTGACGTCTTTTACATGTGGCGATTTGGTGTTAGCCAGAAAGAGTTTATATACTATAGATGCAGTAGTCTAGGCGTAGATGCAAAGTGTTCCATTGTATTCTAATGTAAAGTTGAAGAGTGGGGGGAGGGGGATTTGAGACAGAGACAGTAATGGACCTGATGCTATTATTAAGAGCGGTGTTTCATTAGCACCGTGTAATCGAACGTAACTTAACACTCGTTCATATTTGACGGACGCCTTAAATTTCGGTTTTCGGGACGTATCCTCCTTTCTCTTCGTCCTCCTCCTCCTCCTCCTCCTCCTCCTCCCACTCCCCTCCATGCGTTGCGAATATCAACGCATGGGGACTCAAAAACAGGAGAGTTTGGATTAAGTAAAGGACCCTGATTATTTAAATAAATTCCACAAGAATATTTTGCTTTCAACTTACCGCTAAAACAGATAATGACTGAACCTTATTAAAAACCAAGCAAAAGCTCTCTCTGTCTCAGTGTCTCTCACTGTCGCTGCCTGTCTCTCTCTCTCTCTCTCTCTCTCTCTCTCTCTCTCTCTCTCTCTCACTCACACACACACGTGGTCCTATTTGCATCAGGCTTTTTAAGGCAAGAGTATCGCCGCGTTCACAGTTTGAAAGAAAAGTTAAACTGTGCCCCCCCCCCCCCCCACCCAATTCGCCTTCCCCGCTCATTCGGCGTCACCTTATTATGCACTAGCTGCTTAATTAATTCGGAGAGGCCCTGGTTGATATTCGGTGAGTGTTGCGGCCAATTCCTGCAGACGTTCTTTGATCTCTGCGGCGTCGGACCTTTTGGCATGCACTGGAGTTTACTTAGCGAGCGATTACGTGATCGCATCGATTACCACGCGAGTAAAGTCTTAATAACACAGTCCTCCTCTGTTTTTGAAGGTGAATTTCTCTCTTAAAGAAACTGACGGCGAGGAGGGGGAGCTGAGGAAGGTTTAGCCATCGATAATTACTCCGGGAGTATACGCAGTTTTGGATTTCTTTTCATGTCCGTTAATTTTCTCTTTCTTGCATTCGAGGGCTGTGTTTTCCATGTGTGGTTGGTATAGGTAACTGCATATAATATAAGCGTGATATAGGTCTAACAGGGATGCACAGGGGCCGTTATGACGATGTCTTCAAGTGTAATGATAACAGGGATGTCGTAATTGTGGAAATATCTAGAACCCAACGGCACCGCACCGTGCAAATAGCCCACGCAAATAATATCAAGCCGCGGTCAACTAGGGACAAGGAAACTTGCGCATTCCCTGCTATAATTATAATACAATGAAACCAATGGGCCTAATTAATCAATGAATCTGTACAAAACGCATCAAGTGGTGATAAACGCGCGTCGTATACGGTCCTGTGTGTTTCGGTTACTTTACAAAGAAGTAATGAAAATTGTGATTGCAGGGGTCCGATGTATACGAATCTGCTTGACGGGGGCAAAGGCACAGTAAAATACCCAGATCTTCTTATGATATCAGATTACCAATTGGCGAGCGTTTTGCCCTTGTCTATATAGCAGCGTATGCGCCGATAGCTGTGAGGGAATTCTTTTCCTATAGAATGTTTCAGATACGGAACCTTCTAAATTATGCGCCAATAAATCTGACTGAGAGGAATTTCGGGCGATGGATGGATATGTGTTCCACACACACACACACACACACACACACACACACACACACACACACACACACACACACACACACACACACACACACACACACACACACACACACACACACACACACACACACAAACGTAAAATCCAATCGGTGTATACGAGTTTGTGGTTTGCAATGTGCCCTGCAGTGAGAGCGGTTTTGTTTTCCTGTTTTCCTGTGCTTGATTCCGTGATAGCAGAACGACTGCCAGTGGCGGTCAGCCGCTGACTTCAAATTATAAGAGAGAAGAATTTAGGGATCCGCATGCCACTGCCGAATTCTGCCATTTAGGATATCCGGGGGAACGTGGTGCTAAATTGCTAATAGCTGTCGCGGTGTCTGAGAGTCTGCAGCAGCGGCCTTATGGCAATGAAATACTTGGCCGTAATAAAAGACGCCGCATAGAGAGAGAACAGATTGCCTAACGTCGGCAGTGTAATTCTCTAATTCTCAGCAGCCGACTGTAAAGTTTTTTATTGCTGTCTTGGTCGAACTTGCACAGTGGGCATTTTATATTGAGGATTTAAGGCCACTGACGATGTAGTCAGTAGAAATTTCAGTCTGGCTGAACAAACTGAGGGTGTTTTAAACATTGGCGTAATCCTGCCATCAACATTGTGGGTGACAGATTTTGTTAAAGTGTCCCCACCCGTAAAATATGTAAAAAAAGTCTAGTGATGATCATCTTTTTGCTTGTCAGACTTTTTATAGAGATTTTTAGGACATCAAAGAAGCACAAAAACTGGTGATGACCTCCCCCCGTTAAAGTAGCAATGAAGTATAAAACATTGGGGTGATAGATGATACTTTACCCCCTCACTTATAATTGGGGGACCGTCTCCCGCTCCCCCGCCCCGTGATTTACGCCCCTGGTATTAGACATAACTGCAACGTACAAGTTACTGGAATCCTGCAACATCTCTGGTCTGACTTAAGACGAGGTGATTGTTGCAAATGAATGAAGGTTTAAAGGTAAACAGTGAAGTATAAACGAGGAAGTTGATAATTTATCATGTAACTGGAAACTTGTTAATTAAATTTTTGAACAGAGAAGCAACATTTTTTCGTTTTTTCCATCCCAAATGTCCATTGACTCAATCAGAGGGTGCCTAATAGTCAAAAATGACAGTGCAGATTGAGAAATTGAAAATCTGCCCATGGCTTCACGGATATGCAGACGGAAATTTTTCTGCTCAGTATACTTGACGCTGTCATGAATTGGAGCCAGCTGCCAACTGCTTGCGTGTGCTGCCTGTCACTGCTGTGTATAAGGTCGGTGGACCCACCGATGCATGTGGCACTATACGCGACTCTTTTATTGCACGCACTCAATTTTCGATTTTCCGGGGATCGGGAATTCCCACACTAGTTAAGGAACGACCCCCCAAAGGAATTCGAAAATTGTTTTTTTCCGCCTGACCACAACTTTTAAAAAATGATTAAAAATCGATTGCACGACTACTTAATCAAGATATGCAAAAGTCAGTTGAAAAAAATGCAAGAAGAGGGCGGGACCAAGGAAGAAACATTTTTTAGTGTAAGGGTTGTGGTCAGATGGAAGAGTTTGGACGAAAAGGCAGTAACAGTTGAAACAATAAACGGATTCAAAAGTTATGTAGGAAAACTAAGTTATTAAATGCTAAGAGTAATAAAGTTATACAGGCCAATAAAATGCCTTCTAAGCCACTATAGAAATCACGTCGTTATTATTCGCATTACTTTTCTGTCATTTCTTTCACTGATTTATTTTGATGATCACGTAAATTTCGGTGCTCGCTGTTGTCACGGAAACGCCATCGGAAAATAATTGCATGCGCCGACGAACTTGATAACTAGATTTCCGTGACAGGAAGAGAGAGAGAGAGAGAGAGAGAGAGAGAGAGAGAGAGAGAGAGAGAGAGAGAGAGAGAGAGAGAGAGAGAGAGAGAGAGAGAGAGAGAGAGAGAGAAAGGGAGGATTGCTGATGGCGGTGAGCGTGGTAAGCGTGGGTGATGACCGGAGATATAACCGGAGCGAATCGCCGGTGTGTGTGTGTGTGTGTGTGTGTGTGTGTGTGTGTGTGTGTGTGTGTGAACGGAGCATATATAGAACCCGAGTCCCACAGAGGGAATTGTTTGCTTGGGACGGGCATTTTGTATGCGGAAACGATCGCTGCTGACGACGCCAACAGAATGTACAAGCAGCTGTTGCTCCCGAGTCGTCCTGTCGTCCTTGTTGCGACAACCGTTTGCATATTGCGGTACAGACAGCGCCGGCCTTTTGTTGTACGAAATGATAATATGGCAATGATATAGCAAACATCATCGAGTTTTTGCTAATTGAATATAGGCATATGGCTGCTGTGATTTCTGATGATGATGAGGATGATGATGATGAGGATGATGATGGTGATGGCGATGATGATGAGGATGATGATGATGATGACTCACAAATGAATATATACATATTGTGTTTTTTACTATGAACAAATTAACCATTGCGATGTATTTTGAATAAATTCTCAAGAATATGTTTGTCATGTTCAGTTTTTTAATTTGGATCTTCACCATCCATGCTGACTGAAGTCTGACTCTTAAATCCCTCGTAATCCATTTCCGCTTTTCCTGCATCGAACAAGTAGACGAGGGCTTGTAATGTAATGCAGCATTTTATGTTCGTACACGGTGTCTGCTTGCATATAAACAGCTTTTCTCGTTGTTAACTCCGTGTGGCTCTAGTCTTTCCTCGTCTCTTTATGGGTTTTTGCAGGGCTTATCATTCCACCTATTAGCCCGGCGGCGGAAATGATTTCTATAGACTGAATGTGAAATAGATTATCTGAAGAGACCAGTCAATCCGCCTGACAGACCTTGGGCGAGCGAACCAAAGACAAGACCACACAGCGGCAGCAATCATTAAGACCGGTGGCGGCCAGGATAAGAAGGACGAAATCTCGCTTTCCTTGAAGATCAAACGTTATCCTGGAGACGCCGCTTCAAAGAAAGTCAATGAAACGGCGGCGGATATATTGGAACCAGATAAAGAGTTTCTGTCTATGACGACGAATTTCTAGGACGAAACGAGCGACTTTCAGCGAAATCACGTGGCGTCGAGTGCGTTGATACACTAGGCCTATATATATATAAATATATATATATATATATATATATATATATATATATATATATATATATATATATATACCCTGCAGCCTATAATATGGGAGGCGATAAGGAGGGACTGTGTAAGATTGATCATCCGGGTGGGGTTTCTTTTGAGATGAAAGGCTACGTTTAACACAACAATTTCGTCTACTGTACATTCTCTACTTGAGCTATTTCGGACGATGATGATGAAGATGACGGAGATGATGATGATGATGATGACGACGACGACTAAGGCAAAGATGGCAATGATGATGATGATGGCAGATGATGATGATGACAGGTGATGATGATGATGATGATGATGATGATGATGATGATGATGGCAGGTGATGATGATGATGATGATGATGATGATGATGATGATGATGATGATGATGATGATGATGATGATGATGATGATGATGATGATGATGATGATGATGATAGGAGTTTGTGTTCTTTTTTGAGTAGATTCATACGTGTGCGGACGAGAGTGACAGTCTGTGGACGGAGCTCGAATACAACTGGATGGCCGTATTCAAACTTCTTGAACCGCAGGACGAAAATCAAAGTCCATTCTGTGCCCACCCTTATGACAAGGTACGTCTGTTCTGCTGTGGATTGTAGACTGTAGATATTTGTTTCTTTCACGTTTCCTGTCACGCGCTCCTTTAATAAAAGAAAGGCATTTTATTTTTTATTTTGATTTTAAGGACTTCAAATAAAAGACACTAAAATTTCTAATTCAATTGCCGGGTCTCGGTTTTATTTTTTTCGAGTGTCTGTTTTTGCTAATGAAATCCTTTTTCTCTTTGGCTGTCGCTGAGGCTTTGTTATTATATTGGGTTTCGTCAGAGTGTGTGTGTGTGTGTTGCTGTGTGCGTGCGTGTTGCCAGTCGAGCCATTCACCTTTATTATAGCGGCAGAAAAAATCCTATTTGGAGAAAGAGGAGAAGGAGAAGGAGAAGGAACCGCCGGTCGGGCCTTCGTGTATTATTGTATACACAGCGGCGGCCTTCGTATTAACCGAATACGACGGCGTCGTCGGTTTTATAGCGCTATATAACGGGCGCTGCTATACTCGGCGCCGCCATGACAGTCAAGAGCCGCACTTCGCTGCGACGTCCGCGCGAACGGCGGCGTCGATACAGTTTGCGCCGCTATAAAGATTTTCCCTCGACGGAGCTTATGCAATCCGCTTTGGCCTCCCCGCCGCCCCGGACCCACGGACTCCCCCTCCTGTCCCCGTTCCACGCTCGCTGCCTTCTGCTGCTGCTGCTTCAGCCGATTAGTTCTGTCGGCGATGATCGCGCATGCGCTGAGGGGAGAAGAGGGAGGAGGAGGAGGAGGAGGAGGAAGAGGGGTGTTCAGGCCCTTCGCCTTGTTTGGTTTGTTTCGAGCGTCGTCGTCGTCGGCGCCGTCGCCGTTTCGGACTTGTCGTCTGGCAAACAATGGCCGTCGAGATCAAAGCGTGCCGGGCAGTGTGCCTTGCTCGGCAATCGAAGATAATAGCCGCGGCGGCGGCGGCGGGGCTGCGACATCAAAGCCGCGTTTAATGGCGGCCGCTCGGCGCTCGACGGCCAATATTTAGTCGTTAAAATATCCGTACGCGTCGATCTAGGTGTGCTCGACACACACACACACACACACACGCACACACACGCACACACACACACACACACGAGCATTAAGGTTTGCATCCATACGCCCATGGACTTGCCTTGTGCATCTGTTGTAAATAAAAAAAAAATCTCGCGAATTTGTATAGCGCTTTCGAATTAGTACCGTAGTAGCTGATTAATCTTAGGCACTTGATCTGGCTTGAAATTGCTGTAAGTACTAAGCAGGGTGTAATGTTACTAATGGTTGGTCCATATTGGCAGGAATAATCAATTTAGAATGCTCTGGCACTCTGGCGTCGTCTGTGTTGGTAAGGGCCATCCATAAATGACGTCACGCGATTTTGGCAGTTTTTGGTCCCCACCCCACCCCCACCCCATCGTCACACGTCGTCACAAAAAGTCAGACCCCTCAAATATGACGTCACAGACTCAACGCGTTAACCCCCGCCCCCATCTTGTCGTCTTTCCAATGTCAAAATTGATGTTTTGTTAAGTGTAAAATACGTTCAATTTTGCGGTAACATAGCATTGCGGTATTAATAAAAATATTTAGTATTATGTGGCATCACATTTCTGGAAATCCCCCTGCCCCCATCGTCACACATCATCACAAATGTTTGAACCCACTCCTTCTAAGTGCATGACGTCATTTCTGGATGACCCCTAATATGCGGATGTGAGATAGTGACACCACTGACAAGAGGACAACTTTTTATCCCCAAGCACCCAAGCATCTCTCCCCGTCCTATGCCCCATCCCCGCATTGCTTCTCCCCATCCCCGCAGCATTTGCCCCGTCTCTGCACCAGCAGTTTCCGTCCCCTCATTGCCCCTGCAGTAAACCAATCCACACATTAACAAAAGCATAATTTACTACTATGTTTCATTTCTATGTTATAAAGTCCAGGTTCTGACTGTTAAAATAATGGCACGTAATTAAAGTTTATGTCTATTGGTGCCGCTGTCATTAGGCTTAGTGATATTTATCATAAGTTGTATTAACTACTTTAGAGCTTAAATTTATCAGAAGTACTTTATTTTGTTCACATCTTGGCCGCATTTTGATATGCTAGTTTCAATAGCTACATCATTGATATTGTTTTAAATGCAACCAAATCGGGTTTTTTCACGATTTGCTGTGTCTACCGATATATCCACAAATCAAATTGTCGCACTGATAATTATGATGAAGTTGATGACGACGACGATGCTGATGGTGGTGGTGGTGGTGCTGTTGTTGATTATTTTATTATAAAATGCTTGACAATTTTGTATTTGTCAGGCTAAATTGGCAATATCGAAAGGTGCAAAGGCTGTGATTGTTGATGTGCGAGATAATGAAGCAGCTGCAAGACAGGTTGGCAGTCAGCTTTTGATAATCTTTGATTAAAATTTATTTTGATGCTAGTTTTGTAAAGGTGTTTGTTGTTCTATGATGTCCATTACAACAACAATAATACATAAATTGGCTGAAAGCTTAAATAAAGCTTTGTAGTTGTATACAGTGGATCCCACTTAATCGCATACCGCTTAATTGCATAATCGCATAACAACATAAAAACCCGAATCAGTGTTTTGTGCGACAATTAATTATCAGACGTCCCGGCTATTCGCATAGCCCAGTTAATCGCATAAGCAAGGCTTGCACTGCACCTATGCAATTAAGCGGGTTTCACTGTATTATGATTATTTTATGTATCACTTAGGTTACCAGACATTGGCACTATCTGCATGCTTATTGATTATTAAAATTTATCTTATATCATATGCACTATCCATAGGCAGATTTTATTCAAGGCTAGGGTAGGCTTAAGCCTACCCAACTAATCCCATCAACGGAAGAATACGTTCTATATGTTTTGCCCTTACACCTATAGGCAAAAAATAGCCATTGACATAGAAGAAAATTTTCTAATACGTGACAATTTCTGCCTAATTCAGTAGAGGATGGTAACCCTCTGGACCACCCAACTCAAAGATTTAGTTGCTCCTCCCAAGAAATCAAAATGTATAGGGCTATAAAAGAATACATTCTATGTGTTGTCATGCATACAGCTATAGGCAATAAATAACCATTGACATAGAAGACAATTTTCTAATACATAGCAATTTCTGCCTATTTGAGTAGAGGGTGCTAGTAGCCCTCTGGACCACCCGACTCAAAGATTTAGTTGCTCCTCCCAAAAAATCAAATGCTATAGGGCTATAAAAGAATACGTTCTATATGTGTTGCCATGCATACGGCTATAGGCAAAAAATAGCCATTGACATAGAAGAAAATTTTCTAATACATAGCAATTTCTGCCTATTTCAGTAGAATATGACCCTCCATGTTAGCCTACCCAAATCTTGAACTCTAAATCCTCCTATGGGACTATCAAATATGAGTTGCTTGTTGTATGTGTGGATGAAATGCTTTTGATATTGAATGACCTGTAGCCATGATTGTTATTGTGGTCATTGGTTAAACACTATTCAAATGGAATTCTTAACCCCTTAACTGGGGACCCAGATATATCCGTTCATTTTGCACTGAGTTATAGTTAAATACCCAGTTAAGGGGTTAAATTAAGGAGCTTGAGATTCAACAGAAGTTATGAATTCATAACGTGTTGTATGTTGAAAGTGTAACTTTGAATCAGTTTGAATTAACGTGGAATGTTTGTCTGCGGCGATTTAGCTCCGGCGATCGCGCAGCACTCTTTCTCAGCCTGTCATCATCGTGCGTGGAAAGGACGCCGGCCATCTGCGACGCATTTTGCTCTGGGAAGTGGAGGCCGTCGGTCACATTAAGACTGTGACCGACGACCAAGAAGTGACCGTGGTCAACAAGGTTAGTCTCCGCTACGTTTGCACATCCTGTCGTAATTTTCTCTAACAGATATCAGATGTGTGTCATTTTGTATCTTTTTATGCATTTTTTTCACGTTGTATTGCATTTTCTGATTCTTGTGTAATGGAAATTGAAATTTATTCCTCAGGCACTGTTAGCTTGTTATAATACCAGTTTACAAATGAAATTAGTGTTAAACTGCTGAGTCATCTTGATCAGGGGTGTGGCGACTGGGGGGTATATCTTTATATATACCCTTCAGAAATCGGACTGCCTTAAAAATTTTTAATATGTTTTTTAAGATTTTCAAAGTTTTTTAAGATTTATTACTTTCCCCTCCCCAATCACATTATACCCTCTCTCAAATCAAATTCCTGGCTATGCCCCTGAGCTTGATTTTATGAGTTCAGTTATGTAAGGTGTATTTGATTTTGTTGTTTGAAATATTTTTTTAAAGCAGAACAATGACAAGGATTATTACAATATGGCGATTTTCCTTGGAGTTCTTATTGTCTTCAGTACTATCAGCATTGTTGTCATTCTTCAGGTATTTGGGCTCAAAAATGTCTATTTAACTCTATTGTCATAAACTAGTATATGATGGGGCTTAAATAATGGTAGATTCTCTACAAATTTCCTTAAGATGGATTTGAATTATTTGCTGTCAAATGATGCTTCATTTCATGTGCTGCAACTCACACACACACACACACACTCACACACACACACACACACACACACACACACACACCAAGCATGTGTGTTTATTCCACCCAGTTGGGCATCCAGGTCAGCAGGTGCATTCATTGAAGCTAAATTTTACAGGCAGTCATTCGTCCTGGTGCCAACAACCCTAGGCAAGGGTGTGGGAATCTTCAGTGCTCTTAGACTGGTACCGCAGGGTACAAGTTTTTCAATGGCAATTGTGCGAAGGTAGGCATGAAAGTTTGGGTGCACCTTGAGAGCCTGTCACCAAATAAATAAGAAGGTCATAAAAATTGTCCTTTAAAAAACTTGAATAGTTACTCTATGGAAAACTTGTATTGTTTGCATATGTGGGCATACGGTCAGATGAGGTTAAATGATGTAAAATTTATTACTTTTTCTCATTATAGAAGTGTTAGAATGTTATCTATGCTTTTTCATCTTGTGCATACCAGCAGTGCAGTTCACAGATTCCATTAGGCATTCCATTATCAAGGGAATTACATGGAGATGAAAGAAGCCTGCATTAGCGGGAATTCTTGTGGCTCTATCTAGACTATGTAGTCCAAGCGTTAGGCTAATAACTCTTATCCAGTTGAAATGCAAAAGAATTTCTGGCGAGTTATAAAATTCGTGTCTGACCGATTTTCTTTTAGCTTCGAAGAAAGTGGAAACGGAGAGAGGTCAGTCACGTCTTTTGAAGTGTAACTTTTGTCACTTTTTGTGTTATTTTATACAAACAAACTCAAAATGACATTAACAGCATCGTTGGCAGTGTAATTTTCAGCTTTTGAACCATTTGAAGTGCCTGATAGCTAAACTGCTTAAGTGCTATAGAGAGAGGCTATAAAATAGTTTGCATCGAAGATCATTCAAGTCCTATTTAATGGCATTTGGTTCATTTATCTTGAGAAAGATATGGGTTATTAATGTGCATGTTTGTTTTTCATGTACTCTAATAATATACAAAACCAATGTAGTATGTTTCTCATAGTACAGTAGCTCTTGAAAGTATGCACCAATGTCATTTATGTCACTCTTTTTTGATGACTGTTATTTTATTTATTTTTATTGGACTGTGTAATGTGCCCTTGCTCCTGACATTTTGGTAATATGGTGCACAAGACATTGTCAGTTTAATAATAATAATAATAATAATAATAATAATAATAATAATAATAATAATAATAATAATAATAATAATAATATCAGGATAAATATTCAGTGCTTCATAACCACTGCCTTTGGAGAATTGGATAACCAGAAGCTAGGGAAGTAAAATCTGACAGAAAATCCAGCCGGGAGAATGGCATACCAATGCTGTATTTTTTCAGCTAATGGGTAAACTCGGTTTGTTCCAAATAATCCTTACTGATACCAACCTTAGCCAAGGGTAGAATTTGTGTTGGGTGGCTAGTGTGAGATGGGAAAAAAAGCCTACAAGTAGATTTCAAAGGATATTTTTTCTTAATGTGGAAAAACTTCTAATGGGCTGAAAAAGCTCATAGACTTAAATATACAAACATTGCCTGAGAAGTTTCCAATGAAAAATGACCCACTCTCTGATCCATCCACCCACCCACCCACCCACCATAGTCATCCAGACTCATGGAGGTGAAAATCTCATGTTTCTTTGTTATATATATATATATATATATATATATATATATATATATATATATATATATATATATATATATATATATATATTGCACAGGCTTCCTTTTTTTGTTAACTCAAAGCAATTCTGTCTACTATGCAAAAGAAGAGAGAAGGTTGGCAGAAACTTGGATGTAGTTTGAGTAAAACTATCTCCTAATTTTAGTGTCTTTCCTCTTCTTTAGGAATCGGTGACTGAAAAGACCAAGCAGGTGCTTAAGAAGATGGGAACGAGAAGGTATCGTTCGACCATCGACGCATGGAGAGAGCACAGCAGTGACGCTTGCGCCATCTGTCTCGAAGAATACAGCACTTCACAGGCACGTCCTCATTTTATATTTTGTCATCTCTTATTGTTCGTTCAGTCAAAATGTTGTGCTCTTTTATCCATTCCAAAATGTAACATGTCTTAAGTTCTGTAATATAAGACACATACGTTTAACCCTTGAACTGCCGGAACCGAGTATGGTCGGTTACGTTGCATATAGTTACAAAGTATCTGACGGTTTAAGGGTTAATATTTCAGGTTATTTTGGTTTGGTTTTGTTTACTACCTCTGGCTGCCTGTTTGTGTTGTTCAGTGGTGTGTATCTCTAACTGTTAGTGCATTAATTTGTTGCCTAGACTGCATCATTGCTTTGATTTTTGCATTGTCATGTTGTGTTTGGTAATGTACAGGAATTACGGGTTCTCCCCTGTAGTCATGAGTTCCACAAGGAATGCATTGATCCATGGTTGCTTAACAACCCGACTTGTCCTTTGTGCCTATATAACATAATTGGTAAGCTTTGATTTAATAGTAATTTTTTTATAATTATAACAAATTCCGTTTTGTGTGACATTCGTTTACAGTTCTACCTACAAGTTAATTTGAATTGTTTATGAAAGTTTTCGGCTTTGTCTTCCTTATTGTCTTAAACAACAGTTTCTTACTGGATTGATTTTTGGATAATTTTAACTTGTCATGCCCAACCTGTCTGCACTGAAGCCACATGTGTGCATAAATTGCCATTTAGTCTGAAATGGTTTTCGAAAATTGTTTTACACATCGATCAATTTCTATCTGCCTTAAATTGTAGAATGCCCGGCTTCGTCAAAGGCCGGTTCAACCTGCGCCTCCGGTGAGTTGGTCGAGCAGTTTGACCCAGCACCTGCTCCTGACATGGAAATGGCGCCGTATGGCAGCAGGTACGCCATCAGGCCTCGAACGTCGTTTCCGCAGAGGACTTGCTTTCTCAATCAGATCCGTTGCACCGGGGCAGACGTCAGCGGCCTTCCTCGACCGTACGATAATCCCCAAAACGGAAACGAAGCTTTCGAAGGACTGCTGCAGACATACGAGGCCGATCGCAGGGCGCAGCGTCCAGAACCGGCGAGACGGAATTCTTTGAATTTCTGCGAATTGGGCCGTAAAACCAGACCCGTCATGTCATATCACCTACCGCTGAGGGTTCCTCAGAGAACCAGAAGTCGTAAGCACGCCAAGTCACGGCCGAGACGGTGCGGTCACCGCCAAGCACCGTGCTTGGTTTCGACGCTGTCGAGCAAGGTCAGCGTCTTCGCGGGTGACGATTCATCGCCAAACAGAGTCTTGCCATATGCTTGCGGCGGCGAACTATCGTATTCGAGTAATGGGGAACCAGCCTATGCTTGTAGGACTCGGCCCTCTTTCTCGTTTTCTGGTCGGAGCGATGCGGACGTGAGCAACTTCAGCGCCGACGATGAAAGAAGCCAGTTTTGCCAAAACTACTCTCTCGACGGCGGAACTACGAGCTGTAGTGTACGTGGCAGCGATGTCGTACTTGGCGACGTTCACAGTTTTAGTTCACAGACAACAAACTGGTCATTTGAGGCTAAATTTGTACCGCCGATTTTAACTTCATTCCAGAATTCTCCGTTGTCTTCTTTGCCAAATACTCGGTTAAGTCAGCGCAGCGCTGATTTTACTGCGTTTGATTTGGCGAGTTGCCAAGCTTCTTCCGCACCAACACGTCGTGGCTTGGATTTGGTGCCGTGTGAGTCATTAGAAAGCTTGCCATTGCCTTCAAGTGATGCCACCAGCCTATGCAAAGTACACCGTTACAACACTCACAGCAGACTAGCATCCTTACCTCAGATAGACGTGCTCTGCCATTCGCCCGGCTTTCATAAGCGTTCTTTTTCTTCAGCGCGTTGCTTAAATCGGTTGGACGTCACAAACGACGACGGAAGCAACATTACAGATTGTGACAGCAGTGCGAGTTACTTGTGTCCGGATAATATTCAACTGGATAATGAACTTTCTCTACTGTCTGCGTCACCGCACGCAGGACTCGATTGCATCTGTGAAAACAGTCATCAGATGGCGGAGACACGGAATCTTGCCAGACGTCACTTGACGCCGTTTTGGGACAAATCTTCAGAACACAGTCTTCAGTTGTCGATGCTTTCTCTGTGCGACAGCCACAGCAGTTTCTCTTCATAGTAAAATGTCAGTCGATCCACATTTATGACACTTGAGGTGATAAGTATATTAATAACCATTGGTGTTATAGTTGAAGTCAGATGCCAGATTGTCATTTTTCTTTTATTCAATTCAAGATTTTATCTACCACAACCTATATCTAAGCTGAAAGCTTCATTAGACTTGCATGCTCTGCTTCAATATGCAGCACAAGACCATACATTTTGTTTTGTATGTGGGTAACTATATTTGTGGATTTGTGTTGAGGTCAGCAAATTACCAGATGGTATCTCCACCAACAGTTTTCAAGCTTGAGCATAATGTTTCCTTAATCTGAGTTTCTTAATATCTTGTTACCTCCGTCTGTATTACATGTATATGCATTGTCATCCATTGTTTTCGTCGTGTGTTCAATGACACAACCGTTGACATCTTGCTCTGAAATTACGCATACTTGGACACTGAAATTGTTGGAACTTTGGTGGCCATGCCCTATATACACTTTGCTTCTAAGATTGCTAGAAATTTAGTACTTCCCAACATTGTCCAGCTCTCTGCTGATATAAAATGAACTGCCATACTAGCCAAAATTAGCAACCGTGATATACTCTCTATTGCTTGTTTTTGTGATATTTTATTTGACTTGGTTTTAGTGGCAACCTGCCTATATTTTTGCATAGTTGCATTTATAACTGCATTAATAGCATTGTCTCGGTATTAACAGCTGTAAATAGCCAAAAAGGTTGCTGTCATTACATTAACTCGGCTTTTATGCAATTGAATTTTGTCACCTAGCACTGACAATGGCTTGAGACCTCACTGACACTATCCCTTTCCATGTTTCCCAGGTTGGGAAGCAATGTTCAGCTTCTTGATTTCTCTAATAACCTTATTTTAAATCCCAGTAATTTTTATAGTAGATGCAAAATGGATGGTTTGTTAATGGTTAAAAGCATAATAAATAACATTTATGGCAGTGTGATGTTGGAAATTTGTCAAAATATTAGTTTGTGATTCTGTGTCAATATTTATATTAGTGTTACTGTCATTTTATTTCAATTATAAAGCCTTACGAAGACAGAGATCTCTGTAGTAGTGGGACTATGTTTTAAAGCAATGGACGTGGTTGACACAGTTGACCAAATTTGAATTAATACTCATTGTATCAATGCTGCATTAACGTCTCTATCATTTGCTATTGTCAAACACCCCAGTGATTGTCTGAATTGTTTTTATTTATGTCATTCTGTGCATATTAGTTTACTTTTTTAAGTTGGTTACAATATTTGTCTGTAGTTGTGAAATGAATGACTGTTGGATAAGTAACTGAATACTGCCTAATATATTTGATTTATCTTTGTTTATTATTCGTGCAAATGTCATGTTTGTGATGCTAAGATTCAAATTTGCTTCACTGGAAAATTAGAATTGGCACGCTACATTTTTATATACAGTACTGTAGTAATATTAGTGTAAAAGTATACCAGAGTTGTTGCAAAAATAATCATTTCTCAAATACTGTATAAATATTTAAAATGTTGTAATTACACGTAATGTTGATGATGGCCCATATAAATCCATGCACAGTGTAAATCGAGTACAGTATTATATAATGTCTTCCTCATTTAGAAATATCTACCAAATATAAAGATAGCTAGTCAATAGAATATAACACAAACCCTATATCTAACGTGTGAGAGAAACCTTGTCATGCCATGTTTTGGCATCTAATCATGACAACCTCCTGCAAATAATATAACTTGTGTATCAGTACATTTTGTAATCCCGTGAATAAAACAAAAATTAGCATTTGTACAAGACTGAAAAAGTTATTAACAATATCATCACAGAACACACAACATATACTGTACAAATAACAATTGCTGTTGTTATATGTACACATGAAAATGAAAATACAGGTACATAAAACTTAAGAGACATGTTTCAGAAATAGTATGAAATACTGATTGTCAGTATGTACACATCACTAATATCTTCCTTGTCCCTATCAACTTGTGACACATTATTTGTTAAATTATATGGTGGTCTAGTGAATATAATGCTTTGGGTTTCATTGTCCTCTGCCAACCACGTTATGCCAGAAGCAATTGATCGACGATGAATAAAAAATTTTATGCCATTCCTTTCAATGTTATTTAAAGAATAATACTTTTTTTGTATCGCAATTGGTCATCTGCACAAGGCACAAGATCTCGTCTCTTAAAGTTCACATCTCAATCTTGACCAAGAATGCATTGAAAATGTACAATACTAGCACTAAACTTGAAAGGAAAAGTCAAGCAAATTACCCTTATATAAACTTATCAAAACTGCCAGAAATATTTCTAGTAAAAACACGTTTTTACACTTGCTAAAAAAATTGGCAAGGTAAAAATCTTTCATAAGATATTAAAATCTTCAAAACATGCATCACTTTGGTCATGTGGCATTACCAAGCCATGGTATGCAGATTTTATCAAATTCCCTAAAAATGTTAATCTTCATTCAGATGGCAATATTTTGACTCATATTAGCAGCAGATACATGAACATTGGCAATAACAAGTTATCAATCTGAGTTGTGAATGCTTCTAGTAATGAACCGAGTAGGACGGCAGTCAGGCATTTTGCCCACATTATTTCAGTCACCCCTGCAAAAATATTAAACACAAATATGAATTGTAAATAAAACATGTGTGAGCCAATAACTGCCTATAGTTGTCTAGCACAATGTACCTAACCAAGTCCTTGCCCATTGTGGCCGGTAACTTACAGTTGTGATATCAAAATTGAATTTTGAACTGGTTCAAAATTATAAAATGGCAAGAGGCTTTCAAATTATTGGAGCACAAGTTTTTTCATTAAGTAAGGTATACAGTACTCATATTCTAGGACTTGTTTGATACTTGCATTTTAGGTATAATAATAAGAATAATAATAATAATCATGAACTGATTATGGTCAGACTTGGAGTCGAGGCCACAACTGTCGAGGCCAAGGCGAGGCCAAGGCCGGGAGGTCCAAGGCCAAGGCCAGGAGGTCCGAGGCCAAGGCCAGGAGGTCCAAGGCCAAGAGGTCCGAGGCCAAGGCCATCAGGTCCGAGGCCAAGGCCAAGGCCAGCAGGTCCAAGGCCAAGGCCAGCAGATATTTGGCATTTTTGGCCAAATTTTTAGGTATATTTTGCCAAATTTTTGGCAAATTTTTTGCACATTTTACATTTATTTATTTATTTGTTACATTATTTCTTCATTTCCTTGGAGCCACGCCCCTGCCCCCAAATTGGCCCCAAATGATGCCCCCGTTAAACACAAAGTCATGAAATAATGCAGAAGTGTTAAACTCTACAGTTTAATCCACAGTTGGTTGCGTAGTTGGCAACTTGGAGGTTTAAGTTGAGGAGGGCCTACGACTATGAGAGTGCCCAAGGCCTACGAAGACCTTAATACGGCCCTGCAGTAGCCACCTCAGTGGAAGGGATGTACATGGACAGTGGGGTAAAATCCCCCCTTTCCCTGCAAATCGTGCGCTGATCAGGGCCAACACTCGATTTGGGCAGATTAAACGTCAAAATATTGAAATTTTGGGGGCCAAACAAGTGCTGGGTCCCCTACCCGAATTATTGGGTGCCCTGGCTCCTTATGGATTGGCGTCCATGGCAGTAAGGTCCAGTACCTACTACCAACCATGTTTTAAAAATAAAATTAAAATACCTTTTGATGTTTTGTAGCTGTTTGCCAGTCTCGTGTTTTATATCCAGATGTTTCTTGAACCCACTTGAAGTTCCTCGAGTTTCACTTATTATTTCGCGGACCACTTTCTTTCATTTATTATTTTGAAATCGGTGAAAGCAAACTTCAAAATGCTAGGCTCATTTGTGGCCATATTCTTTGCTTGCGTATTTTTACTTACAAACTTTAATAGCAATAGGTAGGCCTACAGCAGAGATTGCTGTCACTACGGCACCGTTTCTTTTCCAAGAACCTACAACCTCCTTAGCCTAAGCAGATGCAGCCTCGCAGGTGTCTCTGTTATACTTTAGAGACAATAAACCCCGGCCCCCTGTGAAGCCGCCGCTGTCTAGAACTGCTCTAAAATAGACGCCATATATCCATTTAGGTTCAAGCCTTTTAATACTTTTATTAGCAAGAAACCCAATTATCTGGTCCAAATGCCTACTTCAATCCCTGAGGCAATGTTCGTTTCAAACAATGTCAGCCTTGTCAATGCAAGCAACATAATTACAAGCTATTAGACTTAGCAGGAATTCTCAGGGTCTACCATTTGGATTGAACAGAGGACGTTTTGTTCAGATATTATTCGTCACTTCCAACATTTTGAATGCGCGATTTTCTTGTTTAATTCCATGGTGTGAGGGCTTGGCCTCGAGTACACAAGGCCGAGGACTTGTATCCCGAGGCCAAGGCCAAGGCCAGCAGGTCCGAGGCCAAGGCCGAGGACTTGTATTCCAAGGCCAAGGCCAAGGCCAGCGTCACTTGGCCTCGAGGCGCCTCGAGGCCAAGGCCACGGCCTCGAGGACTCCAAGTCTGATTATGGTGGCATATCATACAAGTACTAACTAGGACACCTTACAACTAAAAAAACAGTATATCCTGCAATGATCAATGTTCTGGATAACTACGAACAAAGAGAGCAGTTTTAAGGCCTCGTTTGAATGCTTCTAGTGTCTTTGCCATAGTTGTTGATGGTGGCAGGCTATTCCAAACTTTGGCAGCCGCTATCGGAATGGTGGCAGATCAAAACTCTGGCGACTAATTCAATTCAAGCTCTTAGAAGAGTCTATCTAGGTCTTCCGATTCAGAAGCTCGTAGTATTAGGCTTGTGAATAAATTTTCAACTCTAAAGTTTAAACAGAAACTTGACCGACTAATTACCTGCCATGTCCAAAAGAAAGACGAAAATTAACTGCGCCAGAACAGAGCAGAGAGTGCCTTCTACAGTCTTCTTTGTATCTTTAAAATATAGAAATATCAACAACTTAAACCTTCCAAGAGAGAAAAGCAATTATTATTAGGTATTAAAATCTTAAAAGGTTCTTAATGCATAATAAATAAATGCTTCTGTTATAATGCAATACACTAAGCCAAAGGTGGGCAAACGACGGTCCATGGACCCACCACCAGATTCCATGCGGCCTCGATACCATTTAGAAATATGCATACGACTGGCAGAAAGTGAGATATTTTGAAATTATTTTATGGAAACATGGGACTTTATTTTAAAATCTTAGGGTTGGCAGCACCCGGGACAAAGGAAGGAGCACACCTAAAAATTCTCCCCAAAAGTCTTGACAAGCAAAAAAGGGTCATTGCAGTTATTGCAGCATTGCAAAGGATTCTGATTCCAAAAAAGTACTTAACATTTTTTCTCACTTGAAATTATAAAGTTTGGCTTTTTCTACGTGTGGCCCACCTAACGTAGTATTAGGTTTTAAGCGGCCCTTTAAAGAAAAAGTGTACCCACCTTCTGCACTAAGCCATAAAACCCTTTTGCCCCTGCAATTCCTGTAACCAATACGTTATGAAGCCCAAATATCGGCCTTTACGGGCTGAAAGAGTTAAAGCATTCGGCTATAAAAGTTTAAGCTCCTAAAGTTGTTGATAGAACACCAACCTGGACCAAAGTACGAGTCATAAAAAAAGAACACAATGAAACATAAACATACCAATTGTAATAGGTTTTTTAACCGAAGCTCGTAAATGGAAGCTGCTAATATCTACACACACAAGTACGAAGACAACACCAGTCTCTGCAGTAAAATATAAAATGAGTTTTTTTGGAGAAAAAGTCAACAAAAGAAATAAAATCCCAGAATCAGAGAGTAAGTATACCTGGCCACCGGTGTTGCCCAAACGCTGACCCGGCGAGATTTGCCACCGTGTCGCCAATGCCAAGCGACAGAAATCCGCTGTAGAGGGCGACGTGAACAGTGGAACTGTGGTGGAGCCAAAGCGGGGAACTGCAGCCGACCAGGAGGTAGATGTGGGTCAGAATGACGACGCCTTCGTCTCTGTCGTCGATGAACACTTGCAAATACTCGTGCAGCTTTTCGCCAAACGGAGCGATGCGCAACACTCTCAACGACTGGGAAGAAATACATCAATAAATCCATAAAATAATAAATAAATAAATAACTGGATGTTGGTTCCATAATTTTTTTAAAGGAATTTTCATTTCATATCATCTCAAATCAAAAACAACTAGCAATTGGTCTGCTGAATCAATTAAGTGTCAATGTTTCTAGGGTTACGGTCAAGGCAAAAGCAAACATGTCCACAGTATATGGGATACATTGATCTGGGATATAAACAGTGAGTGAAATTTTACCCCGTACCTCTCAGCCTCTATTACTAATAGCCGGTCTGGCGACATAACGACCCGAAAATCAATCCAGCTCTTCGACGCAGGAGCACATACGTCACCTTTCAAACTAACCATGCAACTACATTCAGTATCTACCGGCAATAAAAAATGTTAAATAAACCTCTAGCATAACAAGGACGACGAAAGCACAGCTGGCGGCCACGAATAATATCTCGGCGTCCAGTAAAAGTCCCGGCAAAAGAACGACCATTGCCAAGAAGTGAAACTGTTTTCTGACTGTGGTAGACACGTGACGACCGTCTGACTTCCTGTGTTTTGAATTCGAATCTTTGGCCGAGGACGAAAGTTTCACGAGGTACGGCGATGCATTGACGTAGACTATCACCACTGACGCTAGGCAACAGGCCGACCAATGGAAGAAGAGCTGAATCTAAACAGGCAAAGTTAACTTCAGATGATGTACAAATACTGCCAGTTTCTGTTTAAAAGCTGCACAATAATTCAAATTCATTAAATAACTACAAAATTTTAAGTTAGAGTGAGATAATTTTGCCTTATGACAATGACAAAAACAAAACAAAAATTATAAAAAAAAACATTTGTAATATGAAATAAAAAATAAGATGGTCTTTAGGCTGGTAATCAGTTCAGCTGCCAATATGAAATAACATATTCCAATGTTGTTAAAGTCAATTATATTCAACAGCGTTCAGCTTTTTCAAAGACAAAAATTCTCTTCAAAAATTCCCGATTACCTTAACATCATTTGCGGTTATGTAATTGAAGCACCAGGTGACAAAGTTTTCATCAAAAAACATCAAGAGAACTGGAAGGGAAAATGCAGCGGCAACACCGGCAACCAGGGCGTAATATCCGATCGTTTTACGAAAATAAGGGACCAAAAACAGCACCAGAAGCACGAGGAAACAGGACATGACGGCAGTCTGCAAAGCACAAACAGCAAGCTTTGAGTACGGTAATTCAAAAATAAGTTTACGCATATTATTTTAAAACTGCTTTGTCAGTCAAATGGAAAGTAATCGTTGACAAAGCAACGAACATCGGTCAAAATATTTCACACACATTCAAACAGATTTGTTAAAGAATTTTCCAATGCTAACAGATCAGCTTGGAAATAAAAGAGTTTGCGCTTTCTCACAAATGGCACGCCATCAGATAATTATACAATAAATGGCATATAATCAAATTGTATCTGACTGCCAAGCATATTCTATAGTTGAATAGCAATATGGTTTAGAGTTCATCCACATAGTACGTACGCAAAAAAGGCATATTTTCAACCCCCCGCCCCGTCGCACATAGCGTACATGGGAAAATCTCCAAAATCCGACCCCCTTCAGTGCATATGTACTATATGGATGGACCCTTAATGCATAACTTACTGTACAAGCATGAAGACAGAAACTTACCTGGACAAAGATTGTTGCCTGCAAAGTAGAAGTTAGGTGCTCATTTTGCAACAACTGCTCCTAAATGAGACACAAAATAACAATAAATACATTATGGCAGAGGCTCTATAGAAGCTCATTCATCGATTGATTGATACTATCACAGATAAGCACACGGAATGACAAATGCCATTGTCTCTCCACAGCACAATAAAGACTGCCATTAAGAAGTGACATGTCAGTGATCTAACAAGGTAGCAAAGGGAATGAAAGTTAAACTCTTATTGTAAATTTCACAAAAAAAAACTAAACTTCCTATCAGAAGAAGCCATCAGCATAACAATATTTATGATGTAAAGCAATAAATTTTACATTTAACAGATTACTGACTAGCGCAGTTTTGTACCGAGTCCCTGCAGACACGGTAAATGTAGTAAAGCCCTGGGAAACAATGGCTGCTTCGCCTAGAGTAAAACTACGAGGAAGCCATCGAGTCAGATGCATGTGGACAACATATTGAATCAGAAGAACAGCAAACCAAGCAACAAAATGGACAACATCTACAACGACCAACAAAACAATAAATAAAGGATTTTGCAAAATTCAAAATTACAAAATAATCAACTGAACCCACAAATCATAAAAATCCAAATCTTTGTCAACAAATACTTCAGGGAAAATCTTATAAATATATTATATAAAGTTTATAAAACACCATAGAAACTATAACAATAATATATGTATGTCAAGTATGTCTCAAGCTTCTACTCAGTCATGTGTCTAGAAATGTTATAATGAAACTGTAGTGTATTTTTAGCCCATTAACTACCAGCTGAACTACAGGTGTCAATGCACATGTGCCAGATATATTGCAGTTAACCCATGAAGATTAGGGTGTCAAAAATGGAGCATTAAAATTTTTTAGTCACCAGGGACCATTAAAACTGTCAAACTACCAAAATGTCTGGCCAAATAATTAAAATAAGGCAACATTTAAAAACAAAATCTGTTGATGCAAAATACCTAAAGAGCGCCAAGCCTTCGTGGTCGTAATAAAGCTGGCCATGATCAGGGCACCAACGCAAAAGAGCAAAAGAAGACGGGTGCCAACATTCAAGTTCCTCTTAAAGATCTGAGGCAGTAAATTGTGACAGATCACAACCAATGAAGCAATGAATGATCCTTGTAGAAACATAACCTGGAATGCATGATCTGGCAGACAAACACAAAGGAAATGCAAATACTACTTCAAATAAATGAGAAAAATGTGAAAATGATATGTATAGATGATTGAAATATAAATTAGTGATTTGTAACTTAATCGCACTGCCGCAAATACAGGCTGTGACAACTGTAAATGCATTGTTAGAGAGAAACAGGGCACAGACATGAAATACTGAATGGCAAAATCAGATGTCTTTACCAATATTTGGCATAAACGATGAATTGATTTCGGGGATGATATTGATAAAAGTCGACAGATGGGAAGCAGAGGACAGCAAAGAACTCCAAATGCCGCGTTTCTCCGGAAGCAATTCTCACTGGAATCACGACACAGCAGTGTAAGCAGCTGAGTAGATGCAATTCCAAGACCTGGTTAAAAAATGTCAGATGAATATCACAGAAAATTAATAATAAAATCAAATAAATAAGTCATCAGACAACACCAATGCATCACAATTCAAGAAACAACCATTTAAACATATTCCTGTTACAGAACAAAACAACACACACAAACGACTAAAAATACTTAAACGTTATACAATACATAGAGAAGATGCAAGCAAATATGCACATATATAACACATACCGGTAATGCATAGTTACCATAAAAAGGTAAAGTTCATCCATAGGCTCTGTGCCCGTAGGTGCCGGTGCTGATCTCCGGTTTCATGACCATCAGCCCATAGGTGGCTAAGCCATTTATCAGCGGATGGTGGCCAGTCATTCCACCGATCCTATGGTTACCTTTGCAATGTTGCCATTGTTCCTCATTTTACCATCACGAAAAAGGCTGAGTCGACCTTTAGGGCTCCTGTGGGACTCGAACCCGCAACCTCCTGCTCCATCATCCAACGTTGTTACCAATCTGCTAACTTCCCGTCCCCATAGTTACCATACATGAATTTAATGTTACATTGTACAATTCTAAATTAAACTCAGACAAGTTATACATTAACAAATACCTTCTGACATCTACCGGTAACTGCTGCACAAAATATGACTGCAATTTGGATAAAATTAATGAATAGATAGGTAGCAGATGGCAGCAACTTACACAATGCAAACAAGTTCGCAGGGAATAACCGAAGGCCGGTGTTCGATAGAACAGCAATCAAGATGCCCGTTAGGACAATTCCCGTTGCTCGCATTTCTGTCATCAACGTTGGTTCGCCTTCTATGAGCGTCCCCAAAGATTTCCAATGAGTGAATATATAGCTCCTCAAACATTTTCCCAGATCCCAACAACTACGAGAAAAATTTCAACGCACTTATGTCAAACTTACAATAATGCAACAAAAATATTTACATTTCTGCATGCAGATGCAGGATACTGAAGTATTAGACAAATGCTCAAATGAGTCAAAGAATCAGCATGATAAGGAAAGCCTGCTAGCTTAACACAATCGAGTAAAGGTGAAAAAGATAAACAGCCAATGATAAACAACCACGTTCTGAGGTTTGATTGAATATTTTCCCATTAACTCCGAAAAATGCAGCATATCTATCTAACGTGACCTCAAAACAGACCACTTTGAAATTATGCCATTGAATAAACTAAATCCATAACACAAACTGAGACACCACAACGTATGATTTTGCTTAGGATCATCCAAAGGCACAATCTGTCTTCACCACACTACTTTTTTCCATCTCCCCAGTCTCCACTTAACCACTTTACTACCAAGTAGACCAATAACATACAGTTCCTGAGTCTTCTGTACAAGTGTCCTAAACTCGAGGTTTGCCGAAATAAAAGAGGCGCTATATAAATCCCATATTAGGCCTACATCAAATTCGAAAATGATGTAATCTGCACTTTACGACGATCTTTGATACGAAGTCCACGGAAATCAGTAAAATGTGGGTGAAAATTCGGATACATGAGCTCAAACGCAAGACAAACCGCTAGATGGATTATCAATTCTGTTCTAATATTATTATTAAATAATAATTGATCATTACTTAGTCTTGTATTTGATCGCGTCCATTTCCATGTTATCATAGACTTTAATACACACAAACACACACACACACACACAAACACACGCCCTTAACAAGGAGTTACAATTGGAGTCTCGGCTAACGTAATAATTTCGAGTAAAATATTATGTACTAATAAAGCGCTTCAAAATTAGTACCGTTTAAACTTTTTAATTTGATAAGACAGGATATTATAGCAATATTGTAAGAGCCGATTTGCTGAGGAATAGAGTAGTGGGCATTCGCATTTCTAATCTAATCTAATCTAATCTAATCTTAAACTTCTATAGCGCCACTTTCATAATGCACAGGAGCATCAACCGATGGCACACCAAATCCAAATCACTAAAGATCCAAGTCAAATCCAGGGTATCCGGCCGGACAAACGGGTGACAGTCTATGGTGGATAAGCCCGGTCAAAAAGATGGGTTTTTAATCTTGCTCTAAAAATTTGTAAAGAATTTGCAATGCGAACATGCTGAGGTAATGAGTTCCAGAGTTTTGGGGCGGCCACTGAGAAAGCACGAGAACCAAGAACTGTCCGAGTATGGGAGATGGAGAGAACTATTGCAGACGAGGATCTGGTCGAGTATTTGTTTGCTTGTACAGAAAGTTTTGAAAGAAGGTAACTGGGTTCCTTATAATAAAGTGTTTTGTATACCTGAAGGCAGATTTTAAAGTCTATCCTTTCTTTAATTGGAAGCCAGTGAAGACCCTTACGGACTGGGGTTATGTGCTCACGCTTTGGGGTTTTTGAAACTACCCGAGCCAATGAATTTTGAACTCGTTGGAGTTTAGCCAGGTTTGATTTAGAAATGCCAAAAAGAAGGGAGTTGCAATAATCAAGACGACTGGACACTAAGGCATTTGCCAAAAGCATTAATGCAGGTTTATTCAGAAATTTCCTAATACGATACAAATCACGAAGGTGGTAGTGAGCTACTTTACAAATGCTATTTATGTGAGTTGAGAAAGAAAGTGTGGAATCAAAAATTACTCCTAGATCTCGTGCAGAACTACTTACAGGAATAGTTGTATCGCCAAATTTCGATCGTCAGAGAGAATGGTCTGGCAGCGAATTACGTTAAGCAGTGTCGTGACGGATTCTTGGCATGACAGTGATGCAATAGAAGTCGAATGATTGATCGCCTGATTAATAGTTCGTAAAATTAAGGCGCTATAAAATTTTATCATTGACAAATTTCTACCAGTTTTCAAGCGTCGTCTCCTGGATTTCAGTGGCGCTGCGTGTGTAAAGCCGTGTTGTGTTTGCACCATTGACATCTATAAATAGCTATTTATAGATGTCAATGGTTTGCACCATTAAACATAATAAACAAGGATGGTTTGGCGTGTTGCTTTGAGAAGAGCGGTTAGAGAAAACTTTCTTCGTTTATTTGTTAAATAAATAGATTAAAATATCAAAGTGAAATTCTCATCGACTCTGGTGAATATCTGGCGCCGTAGTTCGCTTGAATCGGCCGTGATAAGGCCTTGACTATGCCACCGGGCATGACCTTCACTGTCACGGTTACTAGCAATAACCGCAAATGAATATTCTCGCTATTTAATAGGTTTATAATTTAAAAATCTATTGCATTAGGAAATATCTATTATTTGCTGTATTACTGTTCCTCTTCAGATGGATTACTCATTGTGGGAATAACAGTGAATCGGGTTCCCTATTCACAAAGCCCCTCTCTTAACCTCTAACCATCCCACTGTAATCCATATGCGACCCGATGTTCATATAGCATACTACTGGTAACTCGTCCTCAAAACCAACTCCATCCTTTCAAACCATTCCAAAATTTAAATTCTCCACTATCAGTTGTTAACTATGTTAGATCAGAAAGCAGTGCTATTGAATGTTTTGATTGAAATTTGAAAGTAAATAAATTCCATATATTCTGCCCCATTGTAATTGTTGACGTATGAAATTATTAAGACCTTTGGTTTCAGAGATAAATGTGTTTTGATTTGCAGTTGTTATGTCGACGGTTCTATTCAACAGAACCAGTAAGTAGAAAATAGCATATGATGTTAGCGCTTGGCATAGATTTGTACAGGCTTATTATTTTATGTTTATAATTTGTTCGGATATGAAGAGTATAGCTTAATAAGTTTTTGACAAGTTGAAATTCTGTTTGAGATACTGGCGCATGATTGGCAGTTTGAGATCTGTGAAATAATTTGAGATTTACTGATTGCCTGCATGCTATTCATTACTTAGGTTCGCACGGTGACCTTGATTCCAGGAGATGGAATTGGACCTGAAATATCGGCCGCTGTGCAGGAGATATTTGCTGCTGCCAAGGTGATTGAATTAATGTACTTATTTTGTAGCCTTGGCCTATCATTGGAAAATTTCACTTGATTACGAGTGAGAGTTGATACTTGATCACCCGTAAAAGAATGGACGACTTTTATCAGGCTATACAAGCGTACACACGTGTATTATTTTGTGTGTGTATATTTCGGTGTTTCTGAAAAGTCTATTTAGTAATGATATTCAAAAGGAGTGCCATCTTTATTATTGTCGTTGTGACTAAAATATTAGATCTTGCTAAGCTGAGTTTTGTTACAGTACAGTAGAATCCCGCTATATCAAAGTTTGAGGGACTTTGATAAATATCCATATTCTACTGTATGTGTGATGTGTGCTTAAATAAAATATTTTGTATTTTTGTTTTGCATTGTTGTTAACATTGTGACGTTTGAAGGCTCCTGTTGACTGGGAGCCCGTTGACGTGTCTCCAGTTCGGGGTATCGATGGAAAGTTCAGGATACCGCAGAAGGCCATTGACTCCGTTAACAAGAATCTGATTGGTCTGAAGGGGCCTCTGATGACCCCGATTGGAAAAGGTCACCAGTCCCTCAACCTAGCATTGCGAAAGTAATGATAAGCTGTGTGCTTTGGTGAAGTTAAAGATTATAAGTATGAATATTAAGGCATAAGAAGAATTTATTCGTAATAAAATTCTTTGTTTAATTTGCTGTCGTGCAAATTCGTACAAAGATTCGTTTAACATTTTTCAGTAATAGTCTCTTGATTTCAGATTTTGAGCTTAATTTTCAAAGGACATTTGACCAGAGTGACTAAGATTGATAGTGTATGGCTGTGGTGGTATTAGATATTGCAATGATGTTGACTACCATTGATTACACTTTTAAACTCAGAAATTAAATTGTCTGACTTCTTGCCAGGACAAAGTCACAAATAAAAAGAGACTAACTAACTAGCTGGCTAGCTTAAAGAACTTCTGTAGTGCCAGTTCAGTAATGCGCTCAAATCGCTATAGAGATTTTGTGTTTACTTACTTACTTATTTACTTACTGTTGATGGTCGCTCTTAAGAAGAATTGTAATCCCTGTTGTCAGATCCAATAAGTCAGCCTGCATATAATAGACAAAAGCAAGTGATGTATTATTTAATCAGAGTAAATTTTATGGATCCTTTCCAGAGAATTCACTTTATATGCAAACGTGAGGCCATGCAAGTCGATCGAAGGTTATGAAACACCTTTCCGAAATGTTGATCTGGTAACAATCCGTGAAAACACAGAGGGTGAATACAGTGGCATTGAGCATGTCGTAAGTTACAATTCTTGTAAATTTTAATATGTCTATGTTTTGCAGTAATTTTACAGGAAAATTTGATGACCTGTTATAGTGCTCTGTGATTTCAGTTTTCATTTTTATGTTGGATAATTTTCCTCACTGTCCTGACTTACAATCTTAAGAGTAGCAGAAATTTGACCACACAAGACAATTTTTCTCTTGCATTTGAAATTTAAGTTTATATTTTGTGATTTTGAATGGAACGTTGTGCTTTTCTGGTTGAGCAAGAGACTGATAATGTTTGCATGTAATGATTACTTGCAACACCTTTATAATGTAGTGTAACCGGGCATTTATATAGCACCTCTTCTGGATGAGCAGTTAGAAGCACTCCCACTACCTGCGATTACTTTGAATGGGAAATAGTTAGATTTTCAAGCATTTCAGGAAGTTACTTATGGAGTTTTTGGTCACAGACTTTCTTATGCTAACGTTGCACTCCAGAAATCAATTTGACTTGGAAATCTGTTGAAGGTGACTTTTTGACGGTACTGCTGAGTTGTGAATGAGTATGATTTTGAGGAGGAGTTTTAGATGTAATTTTGTGTAATCTTTACTGGCGGTAACCGATTCGAGGTGATTTTATGTTTTATTAAGATAGTCAAAGGTGTCGTCCAGAGCATAAAGCTGATTACAGAAAAAGCATCTCGTCGCGTGGCAGTGTTTGCTTTTGATTATGCGAGGGCCAATAAACGTCGGCGTATCACGGCTGTGCACAAAGCCAACATAATGTAGGCACTTTCTACAGTAAAATCAGTGATCTGCCTTGAATACCAAAAAAACTGTTGAAAATGTTTAACATTTGAATATATATTGATCGCAGCCTTTTTCCAGCTAAATTCATCGTGTGTAAATTTACCAGTATATTTATTCTTATGATGTGTTCTGCTGGTAATGTCTGTGATGCTTTGCTGCTGTAATGCCAAATCTCTAAGCCTACCAATGGAAGCCTACCAATGGGTGGTTGTACTTTTTTATAAATAGGCGAATGGCTGATGGACTTTTTCTAAAGTGCTGTCGAGAAGCGGCGGAAAACTACAGCGACATTGAATTTGATGAGATGTACTTGGACACCTTATGCCTTAAGGTATGCTGATGGTGGTGGTGGTCATGGTGGTGGTGGTGGAGGGAGTGGAAGTAGTCTTGTGGTGATGATGGCAATTATGATGTTGATTATGATGGTCATGGTGGTGGTGGTGGTCATGGTGGTTGCTGTGATGATGATAGTGATAATGGTGATGATGGTGATGGTGAGTGCTGTTGCTTTTCATGATATTCTTGATGATTGTTTTTTCATTTGTGGAAGAATAGCTGTATTTGGTTGAATTTGATTTGGCAGATGGTTGAAAATCCTACTAAATTTGATGTTCTTGTGATGCCCAATTTATATGGGGACATATTGAGGTAAGAAATATTGTTAAGATACTTTGCCTATTATTATTGTGAACCGTTATTTTCACTTTTCGCTCGTGATTCAAATTATGCCTTGATAATTTGAAATTTGGTTTTGCGTCAAATTCATTTTGTTGCTGCTTTTGTAAGTTGCTTGATTAATTATTTCTAATAATTATTGTTAGGTATGAAATGACTTTGCTTGGTTGTTATTTGCTAGTGATTTATGTGCTGGACTTATTGGGGGCCTTGGAGTTACTCCAAGTGGAAACATTGGTGAGCAGGGAGCCATCTTTGAGTCTGTAAGTACTCTGTAATTGTGTGTGTGTGTGTGTGTGTGTGTGTGTGTGTGTGTGTGTGTGTGTGTGTGTGTGTGTGTGTGTGTGTGTGTGCATGTATTCTTCAGACAACCTTACTTACCTTACTGGGTTGCTTAAAAATTTACCAGCATTTGAAATGTTCTATAGAATTTTAATCTTTGACTCAAATAATACCTAAGAAATGAACTCTGAAATTTGTCAATTTTATGATTTCTATAACGAATTTGGGTCATTAAATTGCCTAATCTTGAAAATACGGAATCTAGGAGTAATTATTTTATTTCCTTGATTCCTTAACATTGCGTTCCAGGAGACTTTTCTTAGGGAAATATTATATTTGGTTCTCATATCTTTGTGCTGGAGGGCATTCCACATCAACTTAGCACCACATAAACTTGGCCAAGGAGGTTCAAGTGGCATCTCTGATTTAATGTTAAGTTCAACTTGGTTAATACTTATCCAAAAACGAATGCCATGTTTTGGGACAAGTTTTTTAAACTTTTTGTTTCACTGTCATCACTGACCAATGTATTTGTGTTGAGTTAACTTGGAATGATAACGTGATGATTTAGTACTAGGACAGAAATATTTGTGGTCTTGTAACTGTGGTTAAATAATAATAATAATAATATTAGTAATAATAATAATAATTATGCACTTCTATAGCACCATTTCTAATACTCAAGGGTATCAATCAATGGTACTTCAAATCCATCCGCAAAAGACCAGGTCATTCCAGAGATCAGTCAGAGGGAAACAGCAAGACAGACTATGAAAAATGAAAATTGGTTAAATGTTGAATATCCTGCATTATCTTTTTTCAAGTTGTGACAGTTAGTTACGTGACTGAATTTCTGTAGGTTCACGGTACAGCCCCAGACATAGCAGGACAAGACAAAGCTAATCCGACCGCTCTCCTGTTGAGTGCCGTCATGATGCTGCATCACATGAAGCTCGACTCGTACGCCAATCGTATAGAAAAAGCCTGCTTTGACACGATAAAGACTGGCCAAGTAAGTACCGGTATTGGCTTCGATTAGAGCATGTCACGTTTAGCGATGGAGTAGCGATGGGCATATCAGTGTTGGCCTATGTGTACTGCTTATATCAGTTTAGGTGGACAAATGCTACTACTTCAAGTGGGTGCAGGGGGTGTTTAGTGGCACTTCACATTCCATTTCCCATTCCGCCTTGCCCCATCTATTCCATGGGGATTGATGTTTGTTGTTAAAATATTTGAAAGGGAGGAAAGGACAACACCTGCTTAATTAATTAATTACTTATTCGTGCCTTTATAACGTTTCAGTTTTTCACCACGATGAAAGATTAGCAAGCAAAATTTTCAGGGTGGATTTGGGGGGGGTCGTGTGCCCCTGTAGCCCTGTGGGTCTGCCCCTTCTGGGATTACAAATATCATTCCTTAGATTTTAGATTGAAAGCATGTCTATGATATGGTTTTATTTTACTCTGTATCAATGACCAAACATCTCATTGGATAGTGTTAGTTAGTGTATAATAACTGTAAGGAGAACCAGGAGAACCAAGCTTTATTCCTGAAATGAGGTGCTACATTTTGATTATTGTTGATGCTGTAGATTTTAAATTGTTTGACGATGAGCACTGAACTGCAGGTACAAGAACACGCTATTTGGTTTTTTCTCGTGCAGGTACGCACAGGTGATCTAGGTGGACAATCGAAGTGTTCGGAATTCACGAGGGAGATCTGTGATCGTGTGAAGGACTTGTGAAGCGGACGTTATGCTTCGCTTGTCTTTTCAAATCGAGGATTTTGACATGACGTGTAAGGATGTTTGTTTTTTGTAGGCATGCTCCCAATATTCTAATTGTGCGGTTCAGTGTATTTGGCTGATGCAGATGTATGTTCCTGTTTGTACATCTTATTTTGATTGACTTTTAAATTATTGAATTAGTCATCATGCTGGTAGAACTCTCTGTCATTGGCCTTGCTTGGTTCTGTAATGTCTTGACAACTATTTGTTGGATAATTTTTATTATTTTTTTCAAATTGCAAGGTTAATAAATAATTTGTATTTATTCGTTAAGATGACCACTTTAGTCAAATAGAATAATGCCACTGTCAATTTTCTAATGGCAAAATAGATGTAATGCTCGTCCTGCTTTTAATGCGATCTTTATTTACTTTCTGTGGCTGTTAAACTATTTATTCTTGTCTCTATTAATTTAGTTAGATGTTTACTTTTCATTATATTAATAATTGAATAACTATTAGATTTTGTGTAGAGATACAAAAATTTCTTGTGAAAATTTCTTTTTCAGATGATATTCTAGTATATTATATATATATATATTTTATATATTTTTACTGAAGCAGCTTAATATAATTAACAATGGAAGCATTCCTTTGCTTAAATAGAGGCTCCTCATTTTATGCCTTCTGTACTTTGCAAATCAGTTACTTTATGACCAACATTGCAGAATTCTTTACAGTACATCATGGAATACCATGACTTAGTGTACTGGGTAAATGTTATTCTTTTTAGGCAGAACATAAAATTTACTGACAATGTATTTGATTTGGCAAATTTTCTGATTGCTTCTTTATAGTTGCTTTCAATCAAGTGCAATTATCAACATAATGCATGTTTTGTGAAAAGGAATATTCTAGTTTTCACGATTTCTGTCGATGTAGTTCATTTCACCTTACCACCAAGTAGACCATTTAGGTACTGTGTACTGTACACATGCCAATGTCATGTGTTTAAAGTTGCCCCAGCTTAATTTGTCATTTACAAAAATCCTCAGTTTCACAATTTGTTCTAAATCTAAATGAACCATTTGGTTCTGCCCTCAGTTTTAAAATGGAAGTTGAGGTCTGCTGGGTTTTTTTTCACTTTCCTGCAAATTTTGTTAGAAGTTTAGGACCTTCTTCATCAAGTCTCCTCTCAAATTTCGTTGACATTTCTAAAGTAATATTGGAAGATAGTGATGCCTAGTTTCACACAAATTCTTGCCATTGTGACACTCGTGTCATCCAAGTCACTGATGTACGGTTAACAATGATACTTAGCTAAGATCTTATTTTATATATTTTAAGTGACAAGTAGATCAATTTTTTAAAATGTTTCTGTTGCAGTGTAAACACAGATTTCTTTTTACCACGAAGTGCTCATGTTTTTCATAGGTTAATGTTGATCTTTTGTTGTCCAAACACCTCATTTGTTATTCCAGTAGTGCACTGAAATTAACTGCACAGGTTTTAGTTTATTTTTGTTATTTTCTGATTTTTCTACTATGAATTACTGTAAACCTCTTGGAATTTTGGATGATCTTTTAGTAAGCAGTGTATTCCATTTGTTGTGCTGGTTTTGTTATCTGTCTCTGTACAAAATGCAGTTTATTGGAAGTTATAAATAGGCCTAAGCAAAATTCATTTTCTTGTATTGTGATTTGAGTGTTAATCAATTTCTATTACGCTACTGCTGCGAAGCAAGGTCAAATTAGAACCATTTCAAACCAGGAGAGTCAGTCCGATTCAGCCAGGTATTCGTTGACCCAATCAGTGTGATATTTATACGAGGGGGTAGGAGAATTTTCTGGTCACTGCTTACTGACTTTCCCCTAATTGTCCAACCTATACATAGCAAGGGGGATGTTTCATGCTGTCTTTAACTTATTTGACACTCATTTTAAAATGTCTTCCCCACACTGGTTTTATTCTCCCTCCCTCAAAATTGGTTTGGCTCTCAAATACCACACTGGCCCCAAGCATTTATATTGTGTTGTGTACTTAGATTTGCTTGTTTAAAGTTCTGTATAATGGGATTGTTGTAAACATGCTTGTATCAGGTTATTTAAAGTTGAATTAAGTGAAAACATGGATTGTTTTCTGGATTGTTCACCCTTGTGCCAATGTTGTTTTGCTTTTGAATGCACTTTAACATTAAATCTAATGTTTATCTGAGGCTTTTGTTGTCTGTCAATAATTATTAACCAGCTATATATATATACTGTGTTTGGACTGTGCTACCAAAACGGAGATGTTGTTTATTGAATACTGTTTATATATATATATATATATATATATATATATATATATATATATATATATATTTTTTGATACATTTGTGATGGACACGTCCAGGGTGCGATTTGTGACCTGGAGCAGTGGGGGAGGAATATTTCGAGCTTGGGGGGATGTAGTTCTTGGGGAAGTGTAGCAGTGGGGAGGATGTAGCAGTTGGGCAGTGGGTGAATACCCCATTCCCCTACAAATCGCGCCCTGGACACGACGCATTGCGGCATTTGTGCTTGTCTTGTAATCCGGAAATATGCTCTGGTTCCACGGAATCACTAGCGACATATGACAGTGGTTTTCAACACAGGAAAAGCAAAGCCCTACTAAACCACTTAAAATCCAGTTGTTATTATCATTAGGGCTTATTCGTCACATGGCGTAGTGATTGGTAAATGCCATTTCCGATGCTGACTGCGATGAGGTTCCCGTATAAAATGACGAATATTTGATTAAAGATCTATGCCCGGCATTTTGCGCATCATCGAACCAACGCCTTGACACCGGAAATGACGTAGGGACGCCGCATCCTCCAGGGGACGGTTATAAATACTGAGATTACTCGGGTGTTAAGACTCGGATCTCGAAATTTTCTTCGTCCTAATGTTTCCACATTTCAGGAGATGGGAATGTCAGAAAGATTAGAGCGAAATGGCGGCGAAGCGTATACGTTGACTCGATTAATCGCTAAAAAGAATATGGCTTTAGGTAGATTTCAGTATATTATGTGCAGGGGCGTAGCCAGGAATTTGATTTGGGAGGGTATAAATATTTTGGGTGGGTATAAATCTTAACTATAAACCATATAACCACATGTAAATCACATAAACAACTTTAAGGTAGACTGATTTGGGGGGAGGGGGTATATACCGATATACCCCCGTCGCTACGCCCCTGATTATGTGTAGGCCTACGTGGTAGGGCCTCTGTACCATAATGTACGTGAGGGAGAGAACACTGTTTAAATGGACTCAGACTATCATCGTTTTTGCAATTTAATTTTGTGGTCCAGTCTCAGGGACTTTTTTAAACGTGCATTGATACACAAAATGTGCAATGATTAATTGAGAATGTGCAGTGCTAACATGAAAATTTTCTGAGCTTTGTGTTGTGATAAATTTTCCGACGATCTTTTTTGCTTGTCTTTTTACGCGGATGCAGTGTTTTATTCCGGCTCCCCTAGGCCTTGGGGCGGGAATTGAGGCTTTTGGGGAAATCGATTTGGTTGGAGGAGAAAAGACACAGTTCAATGCAAAATTCCCCTTTGCAGTACGTTACCATGGAAACATGTGCATCGTCTCAGTTGTCATCAGCAACCAACGGCCACTCTAGCGTTCGGATCAGCTCATCATCATTAACCGTGGGCTCATCGCCCGTTGGTGTATAATGCCATCTCCACAGTTTTCTGCCATTCTTTCCTGTCCGTTGCTCTGTGACTAAGATCCTGTAAACTGCTTCCACACCATTCTTCAATATCATCACACCATTCCTTGTGTGGTCTCCCTCTCTTATTGGCACCCTCCATTATTCCAAACATTAGAGCTTTGATCTTTCT
This sequence comes from Metaphire vulgaris, assembly GCA_018105865.1. Classification (NCBI taxonomy): domain Eukaryota; kingdom Metazoa; phylum Annelida; class Clitellata; order Crassiclitellata; family Megascolecidae; genus Metaphire; species Metaphire vulgaris. Next base: position 19,828,895 of record CM030834.1, read on the forward strand.
GTCCTCTTTCATTCTGCATATGTGTCCGAAAAGTTGGAGTTTCCTTTGTTTTACTCTTTCCAGCATGGTTTGTTCGGATCAGCTAGTGAGGTTCAAATGAACGTATGCAATCATATAAGTCACCTCGACTATAAGCCTATTTGTTTAAATTTCGCTCCTGGAAAGTCGTGGAGTGAACAATAAATTAATTTATCAAGTTTGCTCGGTAGGCTTACTCTGCACACGTGGCCTATCGGTATTCTAATAGGGCCCTAGGCCTGCTTGTTGTACCTTTTTCTGAATGCGACTGCTATGGACGTAACTTTCTGACCATCCAACGTCTTCCTAGAATCCTGCTAAATAGTACTGTCTACGGTACACTATTCCCCACTATTTATATCGTTGGCTTTTAACAGTAGGCATAATCAAGTTTTATCGAATGAAAGCTGCACATATTAACAAGTCCACATTGAAAAATAGACACAATACATTTATGTCTACTTCTATTTTGGCGCAGTGTCTCTCTGTCCATTGAATCGATGAGTAAAGAGAGAAATCGTTGCAGAACTCTATGGGAGAAAATTAGTTTTACCAATCGCTGGAATTCTTCGAGGAGAAATTCACAGTATAAGGGAGAAATTTCGCCTAAAGTTGAAACGCCTGAGCTGGATCTTAGAGCCCTTGAAGCTTTTGCTAAATGTCCCCCGCCCCCCCTACGATTGCTTTAAACATCCCATGTACAGGGTGTCTATGAAAAAAACCCCCCAGCAGGAAAACTATGATTTCTTAAAAGTTCCTAAATATATTTGTATCAAAATTTCCATACTTCTACAGCACATATTTCCCCACCTTTCTGCCTATTTTCATTTCATTTGCATGTAAGGTAGCCATTTTGTGAGATAGCAAAGTCAAAATTTGGTTTTTACGAATCAACAGACAAAATTTTATTGACTGTCTAGAAATTTCAACTTAAACCACAATTGTTCAATATGATTATCGAACATAATTGCAAACCCTAACCCTAACCCTAACCTTAATTGCAAAAATTGTTCGGCATCCAAAGCCAAGCTCCTGCAATGTCTGAATTCGCATCTTATCTTCATTCGATATTTTACCCATTTTTAAAGTTTAAATCAAACTTTTATTGATATGTCGAATTCTGTGAGTTTAAAAACATGTTTACAAAATTGCATTCGATTTAAACTTTACTACTACTACTGGAACAACAGCAACAACTGCTACTAATACCACCAAAATTGACATGAAGCCAAATTTATGTGAAGCTATAGATATTTAGGCCTGTCATGCTGCGACTGAGTAGTAAAAATCGAAGTTTTACTTTGATATCTCACAAAATGGCCATCTTACATGCAAATGAGATAAAAATTGGCAGAAAGGTGGGACAATATGTGCTGCACAAGTTTGGCAATTTTTATAAAAATATATTTACGAACTTTTAAGAAATCAAAGTTTTCCTGCTGTGGGTTTTTTTTTCGTAGACACCCTGTAGAACATAGTCATACTGTATGTCAAAGTGAATTCGACCAGTGAATACGGATAGTGATTCTCGCATTGCATGTAACATGTTCTGTCTTTCGTTTTCTCCCTAACATATCAACCCATTCCCATAGAAAGCCAATGGTGCTGTTGGTGAAGGTGGCTTGTTGGTGCAGCCGTGAGAAGCGCCCCCTAGCGACGATGCATGAAACTACGACCGTGAGCGTGAGTGGAATCGAGGGAATCGGTAACTCCACAGTCCACAGCGGTTCCATCGAATAGAAGCCATTGCGAAATCGGCAAAATGTGACGTTTGTAGTCAAAGGGTCTGGCGGGTGGGAGAATCAGAAGACAAGATAAAGAAGATTAGATTAGATAATAAGCTGAACGCCTCGAGTTTGCAATCAGCGTGAAGATTTAATCGTAGGCCTACTTAAGGCCTAAATGCGTGCGTGCCTAATAGGCCTACTGCCTCTATACACGATTTTATATTTAATAAACTGCTGGTTTCATTTGAGAATATCCGTCGAAGTGTTACCGTTTGTTTCTGTGGGTTTTAACGCCATTTCTTCCACCAGCTTAAGATTATCTAGGAGAAAATAACAGAAAAATCAGTACCACCACTAGCCTCTACCACCACCAGACGATCTTGCAGATCTTAAACTGTGGTCTACCAGAGTATGTGTCGGATGAAAACAAGATTCGCTTTTGATGCCAGCGAAGCAAACGGGTGTTTTATAGCGGGACATTTGCAGGTTTGACGGTCTACAGCCTGCTTCAAGCTCTTGGAATAGCGAATCGTTACAAAAACTGTTTAATTAATTAAAGAGAAGTTATCGACAAATATTTTAAATCTGTCCTCTATTATGGCTCTAAACTTTCCTGCGCGGTGGCGCGGTCTCCATCGTCGGGGCGACGTTGGCCCTACAGGTCCTGGTCCGCGGAGTAAAGCTTCAAGAAGAAAAGGACGACGACGAGGCTAGAACTCTCGGACGGGAGAGGGACGTCCCCTTCGCCTGTCCCTCCCAGTGCCTCTGCGATCTTCGACCGAGTCGCGTGACCGGAAGTATGACCTTCGCGACGAACTGTTCCGATCGCCGGTTCGACTTCTTCCTTCCGCCGAACATCTCGGCAGAAACGACGCTCGTCGATCTGTCGGGAAATCGACTTCCGGTGGGTGTACTGACCGTTCTGTCGATAGGCGGAGTCGCCGTTCGGGAGCTCATAGTCGCCAGGTGTCGCCTGCACTCGATAGGCTATCTGACGTCAGAGGCGACGGCGGCGACGTCGTCTCTATTATCGCTCGACGCGCGGAGCAACGAGCTATCGTATCTTTCGAATGGCAGCTTCTCCGGATTTCTTTCTCTCCGGCGTCTGCTTCTGTCCCGGAATAGGATCGAATCGATCCACGCGGACGCGTTCGAAGGACTAGGTCGACTGGGCGTCCTTGACCTTGGCGGCAATCGAATTCCCGGGGTCGACTGGCGCTGGTTCTGTCACCTGACCGACCTCACCGCCGTCAACCTAAGCGGCAACGCAGTCCAGGTGCTGACCGACGGGACCTTCCGCTGCGCCAAGGGGCTCGTCAGCCTCGACCTCGCGTCGAACCGCATCGGGCGCATCGGCGACTCGGCCTTCGAAGGACTCGACCGCCTGAACAGCACGTCGCTGGCCGACAACGCACTCGGCCACGTCCCGGCGGGCGCCATGCGTCGCCTGCCCCGCCTGCTCCACTGCGACCTCAGCGGGAACGGCGGCGTCGAGGAAGTCCGGACGGGAGACTTCGCGGACTCGGACCTGAGGACGCTGCGGATGAACAGGATGCGGAATCTCCGTCTCGTCCATCGGGGCGCCTTCGCCAGCCTCGGTTCCCTGGAAGTCCTGGAAATGACGGGAAACGGAAGGCTCCGGTACATCGACCGCGAGGCGTTCCACGACCTGCCGAACCTCAGGACTGTGCGGATCCAGGACAACGGACTGGAAACGGTGGAGGAGGATCTAATCAAGGACCTTATAGGCATCGAGGCCTTAGACCTACACTCGAACCCTCTACGATGCGACTGTCTCCTGCGCTGGTTGTTCCACCACCAACCGACCGCCATCGACAGCAGCAGCGACAGCAGCAGCAGCAGCAACGCGTCCAATTCTTCCTCTTCCGGATCAACGGGACTTGGTCGTCGTCGTCGCTTCCGAGTCCTGAACGCGGATCTGGTGTTCTGTCGGTCTCCGGGGTCCGTGCGCCGCCTGTCCCTGACCGACTCCGCTCTGCTGGGAATTCCGGAGGTCTGCGGACCTCGGGTCGTTTCGCTGTTCGTTCGAGAGGCGACCGTTTCCCTCTCAGACACAGTCCGACTCCACTGCCGCTCCGTGGGAATTCCACGGCCGAGTGTCACGTGGTATCTACCGGAAGCGGTACACAGGTCACCGGATGTTCAGGTGAGCGACTGTGCGATCATTTTAGAAAGTTATTAAAGACGATGACCGCTCCAAGAATCCATGCATTGTCGATCAATCATCAATCAATCAATCAATCAATCAGCCAGTCATTCAATCGTAAAACTTCTTTAGCGCTACTGTAGCGATGCATCTGCATCATGCTATGGTCGCTTCAGAGTAAGAATCGTAGTAAGAAAAGTCACGTCCATGGTAGTTTAAGTCTGTAGTCCAGAGGTCAATTCATACTTCTTGGTTCCGGGTAAAGAGAGTACGGAATCAATTGTGCGATGAACTTATAAAGCAAACATGGAAACCGACAGCATGAAAATAATTCTAAATTGAATCCTAGAATGGCCATCTTAATGCCATGTTTGCAGCAAGAAGTTGACATGCTAAGAACTGGTCGTGAACAATAATAATCTGAAAATAGGTCTATCGAAAGTTTACGGACGATCCCGTGAACTGCGCGCCCACCCGCCCACCCAGGGGCGGTTCCACGTTGGGGATGACTGGGGATGCAGCACCCCCTCCCACCGGTCCACCAAAAATGCGCCTTCAATGGAAGAGGATCGTCTAAACGGATTAGCCTTGATGTATATTCACAAAGACATGGACATGTCCATAGACAATGCCATCGACAAATTCGCTTCCAGCAATAGAAAAATCGATTTTTCACTATGACTGTGTAACTTTGTACAACCAGACTAAAACGGCTTTTATACATTGTCAATTCTGAACATTATATTTTATACAGCAAATCTACAGATTTCTTCTAAACCGTTTACATATAATTCCTTTGACAATTGGGGGGAGGGTTCTTCCTAGAAAGTCGTTGCATCCCCCACCAAGAGTTCTTGGAACTGGCACTGTACCCACCCACCCCACTATTCCATCCCTTTATTTCTCTCTCGATATCACTTTTCATGATCCGGGGAATACTTTTCCTGATCCGGGAAATAAAGTTGGTCAGAACAAAGTAAACATTCGTGACATTACAACGTCGGGTTCAATTTGACAATCAGATTATCAACAGACCGCCATTAGAGGGTCTGTAGTTGTACGGTTCACAGCAGGGGGCATGTCTTTGACCGTGCTTTGAAGAGCGGCTTTGGTGTTGGGCGGTCGAAATTAAGCGAAAGTCTGGAGCTTCTGAAGGAGTCTGGCGTTGACATTTTAACGAAGACCAGATGATGACAGATGACCGTCCATTTGCACGGAACCAGTCTTTCAAAGAGAGGTCTTAGAGAGGTTTATCAAAGCAAAACGAGGAGGCCGTTAATACGAATTCGATGACACGTGTGTGTGTGTGTGTGTCTGTGTGGAGGAGAGAGTTCGATATGTATGCACTTGCAGCGTCTCTCTCTCTCTCTCTCTCTCTCTCTCTCTCTCTCTCTCTCTCTCTCTCTCTTTCTCTCTCACTCTCACTCTCACTCTCACTCTCTCTTTCTCTCGCTCTCTTCACACTAATGTATATACTGTAACTCTGGGTCTGGGACAATACATTTGAGGGAACTAAAACAGCTGTGGGAATTTTGAAAGCGACAATTTAAAATTTTTAATTTTTTAAAATTATAATATTTGCTGCTGATGATGATACCGATGACGACAGCGATGATGATGATGATGAGTTGATGACGACGACGATGATGATGATGATGATGATGATGATGATGATGATGTAGATTGACGCTGATGGGACGCTAACGGTTGGACCAGTGACGCCTAAACACCAGGGCAGTTACACCTGTACAGGTACAAGTGCCTCCCCCACTGGATCCGACTCGCGTACCCTCGTACTCCGCGTCCGAACGTTCTCGGTCGCAGTCCTAGTTCTGCGGGTCAGCTCGACCTCGGTCACGGTGACCTGGAGAGGCGTCGACCACTCGACCAGCGACTACCGCATCATCTACCGCCCGGACCCGGGCGCTGCCTCCTCCCCCTCCTCCTCCTCCCTCAACGTCACTCCGTCGTGGCTCCAGTTTCCGGTCAAGCCGTACATGCGCCTGTACACGATCAGAGATCTGCATCCGAATTCACCGTACGAGATCTGCATCTCGTTCCGCCGGCGTCGACCGTCTTCTCCGGACTCGGACTTCTTCGTCCGGATCAACTGCACCGTCATCTCCACTCGGGCCCGGGGCTCGGCTCCGCCGCCGCCGCCGATGGAGGCACGGGGCTGCGCGGCCTGGCCCCGGCGTTCGTCGGCGCCGCGGCGGCGGCCGGCGTGGTCGGTCTCGGCTGCGTCGTCGCCCTCGGGGCCTACGGGACCCGGCGCTACGACCGACGGCAGCGGCGGGGTAGGGTCCGGGAGGACGACGCGCTCTCCAGGTGCGACGACCAGATGACGTCACTGTTTCTCGCCAGCGTCGACAGCGTGACGTCACAGACGTTCGAGAACAGAGCGGCGACGGCGTCCGCCATCTTTGACGACGCGGACCTCGAAGAGATTCGAAGCACAGCAACGATGAAGGCCAGACCAGAAAACAACGCGCATCAGGCCTTCTAGGTAGTTTATATAGCGCCTTATTATTATTATTATTATTATTATTATTATTATTATTATTATTATTATTATTATTATTATTATTATTATTATTATGAGAAAGAACTCGAAGCCGTTGACATCAAAGCACAGCGATTCTGACTGTTTGAGTTAGAAGTGAAAACAAATAACAAATCCCAAAGTATGTCTAACAGTTTGTTCTGTAGGCCTACTATATTCGTTGTGAAAAAGACGAAGATATCAGTGTTAAACGTTAATTTATTGACGATCTTATGGTCTCACGGAATTTAGACGGTAATTTACTTTTTGTGGTTTAATATCAGAAATAATTATTTTCTGTTAACCTTTGCTTAGGCCTATATTTAGATTTTTAGCACCAGCGTATAAGAGTTTCAGAGTTTTAGACGCCTTACTGGTTAGTTGATAATTGTTGCTCCATTTGCTTATTTTGGTCCTGTTTGTCGATTAGAACTTGGTTTAAGAAATTACTACACAAAGTTTCCGGAAAAGTGAACCTAAGATTCTCAAGGAATTTATATTCGTATGTAAATACTAATTAATCAGTGGCGTCGCTAGTTAGCAGTGCAGGGGGGAGCGGCCGTTCCTCTGAGGACATTTTCAGAAAAGTGACTCTTTTTCGGTTTTCGGAAATGTAATAAATTCCTCTGAATTCAGGAATCTCAAACAGTTGATTGTCTTGGACGTACTTTTGATTTTAAGGGCTTTAAGTATAGTAACGCGAATTATGCAACAGGTTTAATTAATAATTAAGCAATTTGCGAACGTGGTTTTGCAGAAAAGGACAAGAACGCAACTTTCAGTTGTCATTTGAGTCGGTTTTAGGAAATGTCTGAGCCAATAAATTACACAATAAGCGTTTGCAGAATCTTTTTTTAGATTGAATTACTAGAAGACGCGCCACAAAGCATTTACGCACTAATTGCCTACATTTTATAGTAAAACGCACAAAACACCTTTAACATCGAGCTGTAATCAGTGTTTATTCTAGACCTTCTGATTTAAGTCACAAATTTTTTTGACATTTTGTTAACCTCTACTTTTAAACTCCCCAATGTAAATACAGCAAAGCATCAAGTAGGACTCAATAGCGACTTTGCTTTGTTGTCCAAGAGTTCCAACTGAACATCTGAAAGCATTCAAGATCGCTTCAGATAAAAGCAGAAATTTTTCAAATACAGAAACTTGGACCACAGAACATCTCAAAGTAAAACTGCGATAAAGAAATAGGAAAAAAGTCGATTGTGCAATTGCAGTATAGCTAGCGTCTTCGACGGGGTTTCGTCTTCGTACGGAATAGCATCGTAAGAGGGCGCGCATAAGCAAATTGATAACCGGGTCTTTCTCGAGGGCAAACAACTCAGAAACCAATAATTTCGAGGGAAATCTCCCCCCGCCCCCCGCCCCCACTCAGACCAACCACAGCGTCGCTTCAGAGGAGAAGCTCGGTGCTTTGACGAAATAATATGATTCCTGCAAAAGCTCCGCTAATAGAATTCCTCTTCCACGAATCAAACGGCAATTTCCGCACCGAAAGAGCTAATGGCCGGACGTGGAAAGAAGCGAGAGGGAGGAAGAGGAGGAGGAGGATGAGGAGAAGAAGGAGGAGGAGGAGGTGTGTGGGGGGGGGGTGGAGACGCCGGCGCATAGCATACGACTGCAACAGGATCCGGTATCCGATGATTTTGACGGATGGAGAAAATCTGGTAGAAACATCCTGTCAGGACAGCCGGTCGTAAGACGAAATCACCGATTTACCAGCGATCTTAGTCATCGCGAGTACACGAACGATGGATCAGTCGGTGGCGCAGCAGGGTATCCGGCGCCCGGGGGGTGGGGCAAACATATACTGATAGCGCCCCTTCAACTAACTTTCGAAAGTTCTTGGCCAGCAACAAAAAGTTCGTCACTTATTTATTTTCGCTGCCAATCCTGATCTTTACATTTTCTGGTGGTTTCTCTTTTTGTTACACTAACCCAAGACCCGATTTTGGAGCCCCCACCCCACCTTGGCGCCAGAGAGCGGCTGGCCCTGCCCCCTTAGCTACGCCTCTGCGACGGATAATCTTTTAAGAGGGGATCGCTGAAGCGAGGCGAACATATCCGGAGATCCGACGAATTATTCCGCTTCGTTCAGCAAAGGTTTCGGAGAATCTTTGAGCGCAGAACACGAGCAGAGAGAGAGAGAGAGAGAGAGAGAGAGAGAGACAGGCCGTCAGACAGACAGATTAGACAGACAGACAGAGCCAGTGGCTATTCTTGCCACCTAGACATGGAGGGAATTTTAATTTGGGGAAGGGGGGGTGAACCAGACATTGGGGAGGTCATACTACTTGCCAAAATATCAAACATTTTGAGGGTGAAGATTCAAACTTTGGGAAGGGAATTCCCCCACCCCAGAGGAGGCCTAGAATAAACACTGGCCAGAATATAATCTTTTTTGCCACCATAATAATGCCGTCACCAGAGCATCCATCGTCGTTACTATTGGCATTGCTCCTCGGCAATAGACACAGAATATATTTTACAAGAAACCGGTAGATTTCATACCAAAAAAACTCCACACTCACCATTCTCTATATTCAGGTTATTTTGTTTCTGATCCCCAAAGACGTTCCCTATGCGCGTCGTTAAGTCGATATGTGCCAGAAATATCTGTCGGTGTTGCTTGCAGCAGCGTCGGTTATATTGAATTATCCTATATGTCTCGCCTTTAACTGTCGGTTAATGCTTCGCCTCTAATATATATATTCCTCGTCATTCAGCCGCTTGTCTTTTCGCGTTGCTGTGAATGTCGTTTTTTTGGTTTGTTTGTGCTCCGGAGCTCTGGTCCGACGAGCGGACGTGGATCGAACATGGCCGACGACGTTCATTTCGCTAAAAGGCTTCGTCTTCCGGTCCCCCGTACGGCGACGGCGACGGCGTCGTTCGAAGGATTTTGCGGATTCGATCAATCTCCCGTGCAACCGGCTTCACGTCAAGATCTGGACGAGTTACTGAAAGCCCTGACGGTAGAAATGACGGTAATTACCGTGGACGACGGTAACGACAATTACGACTGCTCTGAGACAGACAGACAGACTGACTGACTGACTGACTGACTGACTGACACAGAGAGAGAGAGAGAGAGAGAGAGAGAAGAGAGAGAGAGAGAGAGGCAGACAGGTAGCGAGAGAGACAGAAAGAAAGAGAGCAAAAAGGGACGAAAGCAGGATATCCTGGATATGTATCAACAATCTAGCTCAAGTTCAGTTAACGAATTAAGGTGTTGAACGAAAGAGTCGATACCTTTACATTTAAAAAATGCGTGGGCTCTTGGGCGGCGTACGAAAGATCCGTGTCGAAGCATTGGTCTGGCGTCTAATTGCATACTATTTGCCAGCGGGGATGGTCGCCAATAGCGAGAGAATTAAAGACACATGTGAAAACAACTGATTGAGTTTATTATCAATTGACTCACGATTACATCAACTGTGGTCCGTTGCGTTTGGCAGTACCTAGCCAGTAGCAGTACCCGTATTTTAGCAACGCTGTGTACTTATAATTGAACTACTGTATATATTTATAGACTTTGCGCCGAGGGCGCCAGAAGCCAAGGCCACCGATAATCAGAGGAGAATGAACTGTCTCTACACAATTATTTTTACATCCTTGTCTCGTTTTTTGCTCAGCGTCGAATGCAGTCGTTCGCAGATACATTACTCTACATTTTGCTGTTTTCCGTCGGAATACAATTCCTGCGCAACAAATCAGGAGACGTATATCTCGGTGTTGCTGAGTTTCGGGACAAACATTGCCCCTCACGAAACCATCAGTTCTTAATGTTATTCCTGCACATGAGTCATAAAACGGCATGCTTGCGTTGGAAAAACGCGGAGGAATACGATTAAATCGTGTCTGTTTATTAGGGACCAGAGAACGACTAGAGTAGATAAGAGTTGATCGTAGAGAGTGTTGGCAGCAACGGCCACGTTCGCAACAGTCATGACTAGAGACGAGAATTCTTCGTCCTGGTCTGGGTGCGACGGAATTCCTCCGGCGAACGCGACCATTCCAACGGCCCTGGAACCAGTCTACGCGACGCTGGAGGTCGTCTGTGCCGTTCTGTCGATCGTCGGAAACTCCGTGATAATATTCCTGTTCGTGAAGAAACAGTCTCTGCGAACGGTCAAGAACTGCTACGTGATATCGCTCGCGTCTGCCGACCTTCTGGTCGGTCTCGTCGGGATTCCATCGGCCTTGACCGTCTCCGTCGGATTACCGCGAAACTTCCACCTCTGTCTCATCATGACGTCCGTGTTGATGCTGCTCTGTACCGCGTCCATCTTGTCCCTTGTGGCCGTTACGGTCGACCGATTCTGGTCCATCATGAAACCGCTCACCTACCCCGCAACGATGACCCACAGCAGAGCGAGAGCGGCCATATTCGTCTGTTGGTGTCTGTCGACCGTGATCGGTCTCTTGCCTCTGTTCGGATGGCATCAAGGTCGTCCAGTGCAAGAGAGATGCTTCTTCGTTGAAGTGACGGATCCCGACTATCTGATCTTCATCTTCTTCGGAACGATTGTGGTGCCAACCATCTTCATGGCAGTCCTCTATTCCGCCATCTTCTACGAAGTTGGAAGACAGGTAAATACGCCTCACGGTTGATCTCTTCTTCTTAATTTCTGGTTTCCATTTACTTAGAGAATCAGGGCATAGTTTAGTGTTTTGTGCTAAACATGGTTTTTGCAGATGCAAAGTGAAAATGCGTGGCAGAAATTTTGATGAAAACCTGCGGTGAAGAAAATAGGGGTCGTCCATAAATTACGTCACGCGAATTTGGCACTTTTTGACCTCCCCTACGTAACGCGACGTCACAAAACGTCGGACCCCCTAAAATATGACGTCACAACGGGCCGACCGCACCTCCCCCCATTTTCGTCTTCCGAAAAGTCTGACAAGCAAAAAAGTCATCCTTGTATTTTTTCCTCTCGAAAAACCCCGACAAGCAAAAAGGTCAAAATTGTATATTTTTCGTCTCCAAAATCCCTGACAAGCAAAAAAGGTCAAAGGCCATGACCGAAATTTTAAAGGTCATGACCTGCATTTTTTGCGTGACGTCACATTTACGGAACCTCCCCCCCCGTCGTCACACGTCGTCTCAAATGGCCGGACCCCTCCCCCTAACCGCGTGACGTCATTTATGGACGACCCCATACCTGTGGGAAAGAATTTATTGTCTGTGCGTTTTTTGCTCTAACATAAACAAATGGGAGAATTTTTATATTTCCAAACGTTTCCCAAATAACAAAATGTTTATAAGAACACTTATATAATATTAAGCAGAGATGTGTCAGATGTCCATAGATCCATTTTTTAGAACTCAATCCAACCCATGAAATCTCCAACCCAACCCAATCCATGCCGACAATAGGGTTACTTGATCCAACCCAACCCACCGTAACACATTGCAAGTTCTTAAACCACGACTTATTTTCTGACCCAACCCAACCCACCATAAAATTTAATATGGTAAAGTCTGACACACCCAACGTAACCCATGGGTTAACCCTACCCATGACCATCTCTGGATATAAGAAGTCTCTTTTGCGCCTCTTCTACATCGTAGAGTTAACAGTTAACACTACTGTATTGCAGCCGCTTCCAGATTCGCTGGTCCTTCGATTAGTGAAAAATAACCCCAAGAAATATTATGCGTGGTGTTTGTCTCCTGAGTAGCAATGGCAGCAGTGTTTTATCCAGGCCTGTTAGTGGGGAGATCCCCTCCTCCAAAAACTCTACAAAAATCTCCCCCCAAATCCCAGCGCTGACGCAAATTTTTGTAATGAACTGCGTGTCCTCTCCGCCAGCCAAGCCAGTCCCCCTCCCCCCAAAGGCCTGAAGTCTGGATAAAGAACTGAGTGACATACAGAATTGTTTATGCAACGGTGTCTCAGGGCGCAGTCCGTTCAGTGCAAAGGAACGTTTAGGGCATACGCTTCAATAATAATTATGTTAAAATACGCTTTTGATTATTCTATATCCGCATTTATTTTGGAGCAGGGTGCGATTGTTACCTGGAGCAGTGTGTTGGGGGGGGACATGTCGAGCTTGGGGGATGTAGTTGTTGGGGAAATGTAGCAGTGGGGGGATGTAGTTGGGCAGTGGGGAGATTTCCTCTTCCTCCTACAAATCGCGTCCTGGCGAGGGGTGAACTATTATGACAATGCTTAAGGAGTTTTGCGATCATCTGAGTACGCCGTTGGCCTATAGAGGATATTAAACAGATGTTAAACCTCTATTATCCTAGTTGGCTTCATTATGAATCTGTGAAATCCTCTATAGAACGAATACTATAGAATACAGAATAATGAAATAGCATTGAGTTCACATGTGAGATATTAACATATGTTTGATTTAAAAATGAAAATGACTAATTAAGTAAGTAAGTAAAGTAAAATCTCGTAAACTTCTACAGCGCCCCGGAAAGCAGCACAGCAGTATAGCTGCTTATTCTTATGCGCTTAATCTTTCTTGAAATAGCTATAGGCAAGGTGAGATTTATGCCTCCACCCCAATCAGAATTCCTGGCGACGCCGCCGTTAAATAGTTGTTTTATAGCCAAGTAGCAGTCTAGCTTTGAAACAGGGTAAAATCACGTATAGACACCGACTTCAGGAAACCGGTAGAAACGTCGGTTTCAAGCGAAATTCTATAAGTCGTCGCGTGAATCGTGCATTTCTCTTCACAGACCAGAAAACTGTCGCTCATAAAAGCTGCCGCCGAGACCCAACAACAACAGCAGCAACAACAACAACAACAACAACAAGAGGCGATTTCGTTTTCTCGGCCTCGGCCTACGACGCCAGCCCCGGCGGCGGTGTCTCGTGCCGTTTCCAGTAACGTCGAACTGCGTCAGAACTATCGTCAGCTGCGTCGTCAGACGAAGACCGTCAAGAGCATCTTCGTCATCGTCGTCGTCTTCCTCGTGTCGTGGTTTCCGCTGTACGTGCTCAACGCCGCCGTCTACTTCGGCAGACGACTGCAGAGAGGAGGCGGCGGCGGCGGCGGCGTCTGCATTCCGTCGTCTGCCTTCTACGTCGCCATCGTCCTGTCGCACTTCAACTCCGTCTGGAATCCGGTTCTGTACGGATGGCAGATGAACGACTTCCGACTGGCCGTTGCGGAGCTGGTCGGGGGACCGGCGGCGGCGGCGGCGAAACTGTCGCGAGGGACTGCGATGCGGGGGCCGCACAGCTCGGTTTCGTCGTCAGCGAGGATTCGTTGTTGAAAGCGATGCGTTATGAAAGCGATGCGTTATGCACTAATTAATTACAGTAGCCTATACAGTCTTTGCAATCGCTCAGATTTGAACGCAATGAATCAACGGACAGAGAGATGAACGCAATGAATCAACGGACAGAGAGATGAACGCAATGAATCAACGGACAGAGAGATGAACGCAATGAATCAACGGACAGAGAGATGAACGCAATGAATCAACGGACAGAGAGACGGTGTCTAAATGCTGTTGAACTTTTGAGAAAAGCCCCATCTCGCCTTAAACGCAGTGCACACTATTATCACATTGACTATTCCAGAGATGGGTTTTGATGTAATGATGATGATGATTTAAGCCCTTTTGATGATGCCCCCCGACATCGAGAGATACTGATGATTAATGTGATAACGGCCCTCTAAAACATATGAAACATTTGACAGCGCCTTAATGGAAAATTCTGTCATTCAAATTGGATTTATACTTAGATTCGTGATTGTTAGCTAGAAATAATGCTTGAAATATTCACTAACTTTTCTTAAACTTGACAGTCTTGGCATATTAATAGGCAGAATTGCTTACACTCGCACAGTATACAATACGTTTAAAATCAACGTTTCTGAAACTACACTCAAAATTTATCAGCTAAATGCAAAAATGTGACAGACGGCCCTCGACTTTTATGCAGACACTTTTGCGGCCCTCGGATAAAAATTTGTGCAAGCCATCACTGGACTATTCTATCATTATGTTTTGATGTAATGATGATGATGATTTATTGTTTTTGATGATGATGATGATGATGATGATGATGATGATGATGATGATGATAACGATGATGATAACGATGATGATAACTCCGTTAAGAGTGGTCTGTAGGATCTGTCCTGCGTGAGAACCGCTATCTCGACTTAGATTCGTGCGGAGGAGGAGGGTGGGGGTGGGAGGAAAAGCTGACAGATGTCGGTAGTAAACCATTCCGCTGAGTCATTTTACCAACAGAAACTTGCGTGTCTAGTCGACGGAATAGGAGAAGGCGCACTAAATCAACGACTTAGTCTGCACTCCTACACTCAAACACTAATCAGCTGAAAGGCAGACGCCGACAGACGGCCAGACGAAGACACGGCTATATAGTAGTACGAGCAAACAGACACAGGAGCACATGGGCACATGCAAGCAGACGCACAGAATCTGACATTTATTTTGGAGAGACGGAGAGGAAACCCCATCAAATCCTTTACTTAGAAACGGTTTATAAGAAAGAAAAATAGCGAAAGGAATAATCGGCAGCCTTATGGGCCTAAACTCCCGTGGAAAGCGGTTAAAGAGGGACTCGAAATGCAGTTTTCCGACGTCACATTCTGGTTTTATCTTCTGGACAAGATACTGTGAGGCCTATCAGGCCTATCTGTGCGCTTCTGGCTGCATGTCCAGCGTCGCAATGACAGTAATTACTGCACGCTCCGATGCACTGTCAAACACGTTTCGAAGCTTCAGTTGACTATTATAATAGTCTCCTCTTGCTCTCTCTCTCTCTCAACATTAAGCAAAACCGAAAATTAAAGGCTAATTTTTAATTTTTCTATCTATCTTTCTCATCTATCTATCTATCTATCTATCTATCTATCCCTATAATTGCTATCTATCTATCCATCCATCCATCCATCCATCCATCCATCGGAGATGGAGATGCAATTATAAGGCCACACTGCCACAGTATCTTCACCAGCCTCAGTAGCAACAGCTTCTGTCTGTCTGCCTGTCTGTCTGCCTGTCTGTCTGTCTGTCTGCCTGCCTGTCTGTCTGTTATATATATATGGCTGTTGTGATGATGTTTGCCTCCTAATAACCGGTTGTCCCGTGAAGCAGCTCTTGTCGCCGATTGCCCTATTGATACGAAAGCGATTTTCTGATTGTTTGTGGCGTTTCAACTTCCGGCAAGGGCGGAGAAACAAGAGGGCGCCACAGCTCTAACCTACACGGATTTGGATTAGAAATACGGCTGCGCGAGACAGACGAACGCAAGAAGACGGACAGGAAGACATAAGAAGACAGATGAGGAGAGCAAAGACGAAGAGAGAAAGAAAAGGAAGCAGAAGAGGAAGAAGTCAGTGATGTGGTGGTGGTGATGATGATGCTGATTATGATGGTGCTGATGAAGATGATGATGATGATGATGATGATGATGATGTTGACGACGTCTTTCGAATATATATATATATATATATATATATATTCATCTTACCATCGGTCAAGTCTGTATGTGTGCATGTATGTGTGCCCATCTGTTCATATTGTCACATGTCTACTGTGCCTGTCTTTCAAACAGACTAATAGACATACACACAGATAGACAGACAGGGCGAGAGAAAGACAGACTGCTTGTCTGTCCTTCGCTCTGCCTGTCTGTCTGTCTTGTCTGTCTGTCTATTCACCTGTTTGTCTCTGAGTAACTGGAGTTGCCATGGCAACAGTTTTTCTTCGATTGTCTGCCACCGGACGCCATGACAACCAGGAGCGTCTCGTGACCGAGTAATTGTCGCCGAAAGAGAATAACTTTCGCCAGAGGTCGTGACCAGAGCCGCCCATCGTTGCTGTCCACCCATCGCTGTGTTCGTCTAGAATGCGCTAAAGGAGCGAAATCGAACAAGGACAAAGAATGGCCAAGCAGCAGCAGCAACAGCAGCACCAGCAGCAGCAGCAGCAGCAGCAGCAGTAGCTTTCCATGGTCGGTCGCTGCTGGTGGTCGAGCAGCTGCCACTGGAAATTGACATCGGGTGGTCTGTATGGCGAACTGTCGGAGTTACTTCGGTCGTCGGGACAATTGACGACGAAGCAGCGACAGAAATTCGCGCGGAATTCCGAAGACGCTCTGAATATGGAAGATGTCCGACTGAAACCGGAGAATGCCGAAGGATAACGAACGATTATGTAACGACCGACTTATAAATCGTCGTTTTTGCAGCCGAAGAGAACTTCTAAAAAAACAGCTCTCTCCTCTCTCTCTCTCTCTGCCTCTGTCTCTGCCTCTCTCTCTCTCTGTCTCTCTGTTTCTGTCTCTGTCCCTGTCTCTGTCTGTCTGTCTGCCTCTGTCTCTGCCTCTCTTGTCTCTGTTTCTCTCTGTGTGTCTGTTTGTCTCTGTCCCTGTCCCAGTCCCTGTCTGTCTGCCTGCTTGTCTGTCTGTCTGTCTCTCTATCTCTATCTCTCTCTCAGTCGAACTTCGTATCACTCTCTGCACTGAGAGTGCGGTGAAGTAGCCGAAATAAATTCACCGTCGTTATAATGGCGAATGGGTCCACGATGGCACAGCGAGCAATTCGTCGAGAGAGGCGCTTTATGCGGCAATTTCCGCATTAGTCGACAGAGTGCGTCGCCACTGGTTCGAGTAAACACAACGTCGACGACGACGACGACGACGACGATCCAACCTCCACCACCACCACCACCACCACCACACACACACGTGTTGATTATAGCGTAAATTTCGAGCCCACAAAAAAACAACGCTTTACGAGCTCAGGGCTGAGAACCTGAGACCCATTTGCGCTCCGTCCCGTTCCAGTGCCTATCATGAAGTCGTCAGATATCATCTCACCCGGGTCTCTAATATTGATAAAACATGAATATTCACAGTATTTGGCGTCGTGAGTGACGATAAATTTGAGAATTTAAATTTAAATTCGATGTTATTATAATAATCAATTTTAAAAAAAATTTACTGTGAAAATATCCAGCCTAATCTTAAACTTCTCTAGCGCAACTTCAGAACGCATAGATCGAGACATCGGCCGATGAGAGACAATTCGCAATGCACGAGGTCTAAGTCAAATTCATGATATCAGTCCAGAGACAATCATGGTGGACGGCAAGACGAAGAAGAAATATGGGTACTAAGGAACAAAAAAGCAAGTGACGCTTTCCGTACACGTGCAACGCAGTAGATGGATTAATTGGGTCATTACAGTGGCGTAACCAGGAGGGTTGGTGGTTAAATCCCCTTGGCTGCCGAAGACAAAATGTTTTTAATGAGTTTCTATGCATTTTTAATTTGTTGACGCGACTTTGGGAGTCAAACCCCTCTCTTGGCTAAAAACGGTAACGGATTAAGAGGCGAGGACCCTTTTTGCTTGTCAGGAAAAAAACTACAGGTGATAACGTTTTTTTGCTTGTGAGGATTTTTCCAAAGTTAGTCACGGTCAAAACCAAAAGTTCAAAACCTCCTTCCGGAAATCCTGGCTACGCCACTGGGTCATTATGTTGAGAAAATGCCAGTAAGCATTAATTTTCTTTCTAAGGTTCCCAAAGGTTCCTGCAGAAAGAGTTGTTAGACTCTACTAATACAGATCCAGACTAATACTAAAGTAATACAAATGACCTAATACTATACTAATACTAATACTAATACTACTGCATCGATCTGGTGTCCATACTTGATAATTAATCGACAAATCCACTTCTGACGAAGTAAATGAACCTTCTTATCTCGGTCTTCTGTTAGGGCTACTGACATGCAGTCGGAAGATAAGACGCCATATTTGTTTTATTTGACTTAAAAAGAGACTTGACATGGTCAACTGTGATATTCTCCTATAGACCGCTTATCAGGCTTAAGGGTCTTTGCAACCCCCTCTTGCATCATCGCTCAGAGGCGGAGCTAGAGGGATGCAGGGGGTACAGATGTCCCCGGGCGCCGTTGGTGACGGGGGCGCCAAAATTGGTTTAAGGTATAGGGAGTTCCGCTACGGGTGATGCCTTTTTTCGCTTGTCAGGGTATTTGCGAAGTTTAATATAGAGGAGCGACAAATGGGCAGAGCGGCGTCCTTTTTGGCTTCTTAGGATTTTCGTCAGGTTGAGGGGCGCCACCAGTATATTTTGTCTCCGGGCGCCGGACACCCTAGCTCCGCCCCTGTCATCGCTTTTCCATCTACGCCATCAAAGCATGCCTACAGTATGTGTCCTATGGCTTCACTAATCCACTCCAGGGAGACATATATGGAGTAGGTCACTTACTACAGGGATCTGTGCTTGGCTCATCATTCCACATGTCTAATATAACCGACGCTGTACTTTTTATGTACTCGGCACAGATTCAGGGTATACAATCTATACATGTACTGTATGTATCCCGTCCACATCCAGGCAAACTTGCATTGCACTCTACAGGAGCACTTGCTGTCAGTTGCACTTTCTCCAAAGCATCCTGAATCTGCATTCTACGTGGTTTTTTTTACTACACTTTGAAAAAAAGATACGTGATTTGAGTGATTTGGAGGCACTGCGTCTCGCCTTTCTTTAAAGAAACCAAAAAATTACGGTGAAAATAGTGGCTGCGTATGGATTTCAGCGTGATGGTTTTCCCATTTCGCTTTAACGGCAAAGTTTATCAGATAACCGACGAAACTAGGAAACTCGATTACCGAATATTTGACCATCTGGCGCAACCACTCAGCACAATCAACGTTTTCGTTTTACCGGGGGCGGGGGCGGCGGAGGGGGGGCGGGGTGGCAGCAAATTTCCTCGGATAACTTCTGCATTGGCGAAAAACAAATTCCATCTCGACCTTTCGGCGGTCGAATGTTTGCTACGAAATAATTTCCATCAATTTCGTCACGAACGTCCGACCTGTGGTCGGACGAGTATGCATTTTCCAGGCAAATAACGCAGCTACGACATTCTGTTAATGTTATCAATTTCACTCTCAAGATCAGCATCGTTCATAGTGAGCTTTGCATACATCGATTTGCACGCACACACACGCACACACACACACACACACACACACAACGTACAAAGCAAAGTCTCTGTTTAGTCGACATAGCCTAATAATTTGGCACGAAACTCGGAGAGAATTTTTGCAGAAGTGCAGGCAGATATTTTCTTAAAAGGGAATGGAGTTTTGTATTCAAATGTCAATTCTATTTCCTAGCTTCCCAATTTTCCATGCATTTGGTCTTTAATGAAGGGATGAGCGATAATTAGGGATTGGCCAGAGAATCGGCGAAAAGATCAAATGGATTAGGAAGATTTCAGACTTTCAGGCAAATTTTGAATCATATCGCTTAAATCTTCGAAAATCTACCGAGGTTAAGAGGAATATTCATAGAGAATGCTCGAATATTCGCCATTCTATAGTAATTAATCTAATTACTAAAATATGGAACCTCTAGTCGCAAAATAGATGTTTAAGTAGTAATAACTGAAATGACCTGGTCTCTTGCTGATCAATTAGAAGTGCCATCGATTGCAATTGTGGATTGAGACCTTTAGAGTATTAGAAATTGTGCTATAAAAGTGCATGATGATGATGATGATGATGATAATAATAATAATAATAATAATAATAATAATAATAATAATAATAATAATAATAATAATAATAATAATAATAATAATAATAATAATAATAATAATAATAATAATAATAATAATAATAATAATAATAATAATAATAATAATAATAATAATAATAATAATAATAAATTTTTAGAAATAATAATAGTAATAAATATTAATAATTACTATTAGGCCTTTAAATAATAATAATTATTATTATTCTTATTACTATGTGAAAGTTACGTGGAAGGCGACTGCGTTGTAGGAGAAAGGATGTCTCTTTCATCTCCAAATTGTTGTGATAGGAGACTGTGTTTATGATTAGTAGTAGTAGTAGTAGTAGTAGTAGTAGTAGTAGTAGAGCAGTAGCCCTAGTAGTAGTAGTAGCAGCAGCAGTAGTAGTAGTAGTAGCAGTAGTAGTAGCCTAGCAGCAGTAGCAGTAGCAGCAGTAGTAGCAGCAGCAGCAGCAGCAGTGCAGCAGCAGCAGTAGTAGCAGTAGTAGCAGTAGTAGCAGCAGCAGCAGTAGCCTAGTAGTAGTAGTAGTAGTAGTAGTAGTAGTAGTAGTAGTAGTAGTAGTAGTAGTAGTAGTAGTAGTAGTAGTAGTAGCATGAAAGTTCCGTTGCAGGCGTTAAATCTCTGGAGTGTTACGGATATTATTATTATTATTATTATTATTATTATTATTATTATTATTATTATTATTATTATTATTATTATTATTATTATTATTATTAACTGCTACTACTGTGACCATTTAAAAAGCAGCACACAACCGAGACATCAATTTGACGCTCAATAGATTTCATTGCGAAATACCTGAATAATCTTTCGTTATCAGTAAATTCAAATATATTTATTGCTAATCTTTCAGTATTTAAAAGAGTTGCGCTTGGCAAAGACGTTGTCGCGGGTACGGAAATCGTTGTGTTGTAAACTTGTAAAGGGCCGGATGAGGTCGTTGTGCGCCACCTAGCGAATCAGTGAGTAGTTTCCAATCGATTTCAGTCTCTAACCGGAAAATTCATGCAGAATACTTGGATAATATAACATGTGAATAGTTTTTATCTTGCGCAGATAATGCAGGTCCTGACTCGATCAATGCTGATCTTACCGGATCACGAAATCCTACCCGAATGCACCCAAAAAATCAATCAAGATTAACTAATCGCCAGATGATGTCACGTAGTCTAGGATCGCATCGAAATGCAAAATAAATGTAATTTCTTTTCTCTTTCTGTTTAATTTTGCTTTTCACGGAGAGTCAGACCAGTGGGAGGGATCGGGGACAAGTGGGTGGGGGGGGGAGAAAGAGCTGTTAGTTGCTTCATTATGCTAAATGAGTTTGTTAGATAAGCTGATGGCGAAAGTACACTTCCAATTGTAGGCCTATATATAGAGTGGGCAAAGGAGGAAGCCAAAGATATGGGCAGGCACCGGTATTTTTACACTCCCTAACAACCCCCAACACCTCCCAATTTCAGCTATATGGATGATCTTTTCCTTGCTTGTCAGACACTTTTGGGCAGGGGACCCCAGAATTTACCGACACCCCCTCCCCCCAATTGATGATCATAGAAACAACCCTGCTGGGCAGGACATTCGCTGAGAGACTGAAATGAAGATGCAATTAAACGAGTGGAAGAAATGAAAACAGCAATTGAGTTGGCCTGACTTAGGGACTGGTGTAGCCAAATATAAGCGAAGACCAATATTATTGTACGTTTTTTTTCTGCAAACAAAAGTCATTGCTAACGAAGGAAAAGAGAAACTAGAATTGCTAAAACGACAATGGCTATTAGGCCTACATGTGTATCGGTGACCATCAGTTGAAGGAAGCATTTCCGTGACATTGACGACAAAGAATGAACGCTGTTCAGTTCAAACAGAGCTCTGCTAATGGCGACCTAGTGAACAGAATAAGCGCAGAGCAGACAACGTTCACTCTACGTCGGTCGGTCGTCATGTGGATGCTCGAGTTGCTTGAGTGTTCCCTAGATCGAACCCTGGCTGACTGCAAGCTCATCCAGTACAGCTGCTGAAGCCCTATCGAATCAGCCATCGAAAAGCGGGTCATTTTGGTGCTCAGTCTCTGTCTCTTTCTCTCTCACTCACTCACTCGCTCACTCTCTCTCTCTCTCTCTCTCTCTCTCTCTCTCTCTCTCTCTCTCTCTCTCTCTCTCTCTGGGGTAACTGAAGTACTACCACATAGTCGAGGCAATTAATTAGCAATTATAGGCACATGATAATTTGTGAAAAAGAGAAACTAAAAGCGATCGGGTTGAGTTGCAGTAAAACGATAACAACTGCCAGCCACATAGGGGGTCTAATTGCACATCATTAGGCCTACGTGTGTACACTGTACTACTAATAGGCCTACACACGACGACGCTCTGTCCTGAAGTAGTCATAACACCCATAAAAGGAAATCTGAAAGCGGCGAGTCCTTTCTATCTCATCTGAGTGCTGATCGCTGAATATACATATATATACACAGCACGTGTAAAAAATGTGTACAGTTGTACGTTTGAACACTTTTCCTTCAGACGTCTCTGATCTTTTGTATTTTACGATCTGAAATCATCTCTGTGTAAAGCCGCACCAAACCTCTTTCGGCAGCCGTTGTTGACCAGGATGAGCAGAGACGAGAATTCTTCGTCCTGGTCTGAGTGTGACGGAATTCCTCCGGCGAACGCGACCATTCCAACGGCCCTGGATCCAGTCTACGCGACGCTGGAGGTCGTCTGTGCCGTTCTGTCGATCGTCGGAAACTCCGTGATAATATTCCTGTTCGTGAAGAAGCGGTCTCTGCGAACGGTCAAGAACTGCTACGTGATATCGCTCGCGTCCGCCGACCTTCTGGTCGGTCTCGTCGGGATTCCATCGGCCTTGACCGTCTCCGTCGGATTACCGCGAAACTTCCACCTCTGTCTCATCATGACGTCCGTGTTGATGCTGCTCTGTACCGCGTCCATCTTGTCCCTTGTGGCCGTTACGGTCGACCGATTCTGGTCCATCATGAAACCGCTCACCTACCCCGCAACGATGACTCACAGCAGGGCGAGAGCGGCCATATTCGTCTGTTGGTGTCTGTCGACCGTGATCGGTCTCTTGCCTCTGTTCGGATGGCATCAAGGTCGTCCAGTGCAAGAGAGGTGCTTCTTCGTTGAAGTGACGTCTCCCGACTACCTGATCTTCATCTTCTTCGGAACGATTGTGGTGCCAACCATATTCATGGCAGTTCTCTATTCCGCCATCTTCTACGAAGTTCGAAGACAGGTAGACGTTATTAACTGATTTTTACCTCTTTCTTTCGAAGAAGATCTATAAGAAAGATTGAAAACATTTCAGAAGAAGATCTAATAAGAAAGATTGAAAACATTTAGTAGAATAGCAATAATAATAATAATAATAATAATAATAATAATAATAATAATAATAATAATAATAATAATAATAATAATAATAATAATAATAATAATAATACGACTAACAAATACACTTACCGAGGTATACAATATTCCTAAATCAATTTACACATAAACACATCCACATGTGACGTTACCGTCTGAGCGCCTTATTAGACCACTGAGATACGGTAACGATTACTAACGGCTTATGTGAATGTCTGAATATCCAGGACACTGAGTAATAATTATAATTAAGGAACCACTGCATATATAAAAGGTTTCAAAGAGGATGGCATTCACACAAGAAGTCCCTTTAGCATAGCAGATGTAGCTTACTACAGTAGTCACAGTAGCAGAGAGAGAGAGAGAGAGAGAGAGAGAGAGAGAGAGAGAGAGACAGACAGACAGACAGACAGACAGACAGGCAGACAGACAGACAGACAGACAGAGACAGAGAGAGAGAGACAGAGAGAGACAGAGAGACAGAGAGAGAGACACACACAGAGAGAGACAGAGACAGAGACAGAGAGAGGTAGGGAGGGAGAGAGAGAGAGGCAGGCACTCCCAGGCAGACAGACGGATAGACAGAGACAGGTCAAAATGTGGGTAAATGGACTTCCTACTGGTAGCTAAAAGCGTTTGGAAATAATTCATCAGTGTCTCTTAAAAATTTATGAAATTGATAGCAATGCGAGGGTCGATGATACCGGAACAAAGCTTCGCCATCGATGGAATGCATTGGAATCACAATGCTTTGCACTTGCACAGCGACCATTTCGATCGTCTGCTCATTGTCTGCACGTACAGCTGCAAAAGAGTCAAAAACAAGAACCAACCGAAGCAACTTCATTAGCATTTCGTAGCTCAGCAACTGCAATATTATGTCCTGTTATTTTGGTCTCTCGCGCCTAAATGCATGATACAGCGCATTCAACTATGGTTCTACCCAGGTTTATTTCTAGGACTGTCAATTTGGGGGTGTGCCGATAAATTCTGGGGGTCCCTGCGAAAAACAAAAAAGGTCATCCCATAGCTGAGATTGGGGGGTCGGTCTCAAATTTGGGGGTGTTGGTGGGCTGTTAGGGGGTGTAAAAATATCACTGGTTATACCTGCGCGTGATTTTTCATCTCTAGTCTATCGATTGGGTTACGGGAATCTTATTTACCCCCGTGTCCATTCTGTACTCCTGTATCAACCACATTTTATTCAGGCCTATTTGAGACCGTCCTAATTAAGTATCGACCTCATTGAATCGACAGACAAGGATTGTATTCCTCATAGGTGGTAGCGTGGAAAAGTTATCCGATCTCTTTTTAGATGCCTATGACACGCCCCCACTCCCCCTTCCGAAATCGAAATCGATCGCCTCTCGCTCCCTGCGGGGAGGTATCCTGTATCAAGTCTTCATCATACGATAATTTACGGCTTCGTTTTTACGTTTGCGAAAAGCAGGGCGCGAGTTGAAACAGCGGGGCTTTTTTGCCGGAACAAGGCGGAACGGCTTTCCGGAAAATCTGAAGACTGGTTTAATTTTTTTCATTTGCAACATTAGGTTTAAAAATAGAAGTCTGAACAATATCTAATTGCCGTCTCTTTTTCAATTTTCTAATCATACACTATATTGGTCATATATCAATGGTCCAAACAACTAGAATAATACTATTGTACGGCCACTGTGGCATGTTGACAACTGACTGCCGACTATATATGGCGTTCCGGAAACGATGTTTTTACAAAAGAAACCCTGCGTTCTATAGTAAATGAAATTACGGGCGATTACGTTTTGAGCAGAGCAAGAAGCTGTCTCCGTTGGTCGTTGCGAGACAGCGACGGGTGTCGACGCCGTTGGAAGCAGAGCCTAATTCGTCCTCCGCCGCCTCCGCCCCGGGCCGCTCTCCTGGACTTTCCCAGTGGGACGCCGTGTCGCTGCGCAGTTCCGCTGCCGACCTGAGTCCGAGCGATCGCCAGCAGAAGCTGCTGCTGAAGGCGAGCACCAAGACGGCGACGATCATCTTCTTCATCGTCGTCGTCTTCCTCGTGTCGTGGTTTCCGCTGTACGCGCTCAACGCCGCCGTCTACTTCGGCAGACGACTGCAGAGAGGAGGAGCAGCAGACGTCTGCATTCCGCCGTTTGCCTTCTACGTCACCATCGTCCTGTCGCACTTCAACTCCGTCTGGAATCCTGTTATCTACGGATGGAAGATGAAGGACTTCCGACTGGCCATTAAGAAACTGTTCTGCGGACCGGTCAAGCTGGACAGCTCGGCAACGCTATGACACACACACACACACACACACACACACACTTTCTCTCTCCATCTCTCTCTCTCTCCTTTCTCTCTCTCTCTCTCTCTCTCTCTCTCTCTCCTTCTTTCTCTCTCGCATTTTAGTCGTTCAACAGGCCCATAGGCCCACTCAACGAAAAATCTTGTTAATCCAGATATTGTCTTTGCTGAAAATAACACCAACCCGGACGGAACAAGCAATCGACAAGACACTCATGCAGTATCTCTTAAATTCTCTTTATGCATGCTTCATTTCTACACAAATCTACCAGTTCCAACCAGTTAGCTTAGATTCAGCGGTGTCGCCACTCGCCAGGGCAGCGGAATAGAGTCTGCCGCCGCATAGCCGACATTTTCTGGTAAAAAAATTCTCCGCCGAGCAAAAATGGCGCTTGAAGGAGTCATTCGCGTATTATCTTCCACCCTGCTACCCACCCCTCTAAAGTTTCTCAGCGGTTTTGTGCAAGTCCTAAGACCGGTACCATCCAGAATAGGGTGTGTGTGTGGGGGGGGGTTCGCCCCACCCCGGTACCCCGTGGCTAAGCCGACGCGTTAATTCTATAGACATTCGGAGCTCCGTTGAAAAAGTTTCAAGTTCCAGTTACCACCCCCACCCCCACCCCCCAGTGGTCATTTCATTGGTGAGGTCTGCATTTCACGTCGCCTTCTCTAAATTCCCTTCCAGTTTTTCTTTCTTTTCTTCGTTCCTTCCATCCATCCATTCATCTTTTCATTCGTTCCCCCCACCCTTCTCTCTCCACGCAGTGTCTGTTTGTCTGTGCAGCTCGTATACTTAATTAGTTTCCTCCTTTTAAAACAGTCCGTAATTTCCCCTCCTGGAGAGAATTTCCCACTTGTCTGCCTAATTTTGGTGCAATCGCCTGGGTGCAAATTATTGCGTAATTGATTGATCAAAATTCCATGCTGTTGTATAAGGTTGTATAAGGAATTGTCGACTTACGATGAGAACTGTAACATAACTGATAGTAATGATAATAATTGATAATAATCGACAATAATAAAATAATAATCATAATTGATAATAACATACTTGATTGATCAAAATTCCATGCTGTTGTAACAGTTGTATGAGGAATTGTCGCCTTAGAGTGAGAACCGTTAGCAATGAATGATTCTGCCTGATATCTGGACAGTAGCGCCGCCACTGGGGAGACGGATGCTGCCCCCCCCCTATATCCAGTCGGCCGAAAACAGCAATGGGATTTGCGCAAAGCCGATGAGAAATTCACATCGGATCGAGGTCGGGGGGAGTTGTATTGGAGCTTATGCATGGCCACTCGGTAATAAATGTTAATTAAATCCTTTAAAATATGCAGTATTATGCACCAGAGGCTAACGGTTTAACTCCAACAGTAATCAAAATGTTGATTAATTATGATAATATTAATATTATTACTGCGTCAAACCTGTTCTAAAGGCTCACGACGCCCCCTCCAAATTCCAAGGCAGGCGAAATGGAATGTGTCTGTCTTGCTGGCGCCCCTGTTCTGAAATCCTTGCTACGCCCATGGACGTTTTAAAATTAAACTGAAAGTCCGACGAACACTCTGTACCCGTCGACCCAGACCGCCGTATCAGATCCCGTGCGAAAGGCCCTGCGCTGCCGGCATTCTGCCGGACGGTCGCTCGCTTCGTTCGGCTGCAGAAGAGACCGCTGATTCAGCCGAGCTCAAGAGGCGCCGGTGGGTCGTCGATGGGTCGGAGAACGACCCGCCCGGATTCTGACCATACGTGCGACAACGACGCCAAAAGTCCCAACAGACAACGTTGTCGAATTAAAACTGAACGCTAGGATATGGTTTGAAAAACAAATCGACGCCCAAGCCACGTACAGACACCAACGAGAGAAGAAAATCAAGGCATTATTTACAAGGTAATCTTTACAAGGTAATCTTTATACGGCATTTTTACAAGGTAATCGTTACAAGGTAATCTCTGCAAGGTAATCTTTATAAGATAATCTTTATACGGCATTCTTTACCAAGCAGTCTTTACAAGTTAGTCTTTACAATGTAATATTTGCAGGGTAATCGTTACAATGTAATCTTTACGCGAGTCGTGGAACTGTGGGTGATAAACACCACCGAAGATTAGAACACCCTTGTTGGGAATGTGATAAACAGATTCTTGAACACCGACTGAGTCTTATTTACAGAACACGAAGAACAAAAAAATAGACTGGATAGAGGCTACGTCAATGGCAAGGGCGTTATAAAATACAAAGCAAAGTCCTGTCCAGGATTATTTCTAGGATTATCAATTTGGGGGGTGTCGGTCTCAATTTGGGGAAGGGTTGGGGTTGGAGGGTGTTAGGGGTGCATTTCAGGCTCGGATTGGGGAAAATTTGGGGGATGTCGGTCTCAATTTGGGGGTGTTGAATTGAATTTCGTTTATAGAAACTGTAGTCGGAGGAATCAACAAACCGGTCTCTGAACAGCTGGAGAAATTGAAAGACTTCAAGTATTAGGAAAAGTGATAGATCGGTGGATCAGTGTGAAAGAAGTAACACGCACTGATCTGTGTGCAGCGGAGAGATTCCAGAGCCGTAACTAGGGGGGCGAGGGGGGCAAGTCGCGCCGGGCACCGACCGGGGGTCGCTTTTTTGAGTGTGAATAAAAAAATTACTGGGTGTAAATAAAAGAGCCGTGACGACTAAAAAAAGGTCATCACCATCAAAAATGGAGTGTTTATTTATTTATTTATTTATTTATTTATTTATAGGAAAGGAATAAGAAAACTGCGTGACAGCTAAAAAAAAGGTCATCACCGAAATTTAGAAATTTAGGGGCGCAAAATGGAAATCTTGCCCCTGGCGCCGAGAACCCTAGTTACGGCTCTGAGAGATTTGCACGAGTTGTTGAGAGAATATTTGCATTTTCTTCTCCTCCTCCTCCCGTCGCTCTGTTCTATTCTAAGCTCTGGGGCTTTATATTGCGCCTCGGATCGTGTTGTTCGGTCTCGGTTTCTTGTTCTGCGACGTGAAATGCATTCATTTTCTCCGCGTGGAGTGAGGAGGAGGAGGAGAAGGATGAGTGCATCGTTCGATTGCAAAAAGCGCCGCCTGGCGTAGCTATTGATTCTACGAAGAGACAAACGACTGTGAAAGAATTTCAATAATAATAATCCTAGTTTTGATTTTTTAAAACTGAGAATATATAATCTCTGGGAATATTGTTGCCGCTGTCTGCCTGTGTTATTTTCGTGCTCATAGACTTGCAATGTGGCGCAAAAGCAGGACATAAAACATACGTTTTACTTTGTGACTACAGCGATCAATACAGTTGAAAACGATCCATAAGACATAGGCCTATATCTACTTACAAGAAAAAATTATCCAGAATGGTGCTATAGAAGTGCTTTAGTTAGCACCAGCTCCATTGTTTAAATTTTCAAGAAGGAAGCATTGTGCGGCAACTTTCCCTCTGTTTTTTTTTACCTCCATTGAGGTGTCTGTCTGGGTCGAAAACACAACGTTCGATCGATTTTCTGGGTCGTCCCCGACCAGTTTGGGTCAGTCACCCGTTCCCACCCCCACCCCCACCTAACCCTAACCCTACCATGTGCCCTCAACCGTACGGCCTCTTGATTCAATCAGTGATCGTCGTTGGTCTGTGGCGCCATCTGGCGAGGAGTTCTTAAATATGATTCTCTTAACCCCTTAACCGTGTATTTAATTGTAACTCAATGTAAAATGGACAGATATATCCGGGATCCCCAGTTAATGGGTAAATAATAAACCGGAATGCCAGCTATAGACGGTGAGTTTCCATTCAGTGAAAAAATTGCAGAGCGTCTTTGGTGATTAAGTGCAGTGAGTGAAGTGTAGCCTATCTTCGCTCTGCGATGAACGGAACAGTGAAAACTATTTTTGTCCTCAACTGAGCTTCAAAGACGATGTACAGAATTAGTCTTGACTTTTACAAATTACAAACCATTCGGATCAATACATTGAGTACAATCGCTATTTTATTCACCAGAGGCAAGCAAATTGGTAACGTGTTAAAGGCCTTCAAACAACAGTCGATTTCCAAAAGTAGGCCTACACACGCAATTTTTTCATCCTTCGTTGATAGAACGGTTGCAGAGGGCTACCTGTGTATAGGCATAGTGCAGGCGTTCGTGCAACTGTTGAGTTGCTCGTCAAAACACTCGTAAGTGCTCGCAGCGCTCAGATGACAGATTGAAAGAGAAACTGCGTGTTTTTACGCTAACCGCGAGAAATCTGGAAACTGTCCGGAATGCTTAAGCGCTTTATCCCCCCGACGATAGATGCAGTGGCGAGCACCAGTACTCCGCCCTACAAGTTGCTTAGGCCGGCCTTAGGGGTGTGCGCCTGGAAGAGTTGGGCCTCCTGGTGTTTTATACAGGAGGCCTGATAGGGGGAATTTACCTCCCACATACAACAAGAATCCCCTCAAAATCCCAGCACCGAAAAAAAATGTTTGCATCGAACTGTGTTTCTTCCCCTCCAACTATAAGTAAATCCTCCTACCCAAAGGACTGGAGTCTATATAATATAAAGCACTGGGCTTATTTTTGCAGGAAGATAGGCCTAACTGTCTTGTGGAAAATTATGCACTTATAGTTTCTATACAGACTATTGAACGCTTTGTGTTTCATGTTCAGTGCCCATTGGTTTCAATTTGAGTGTTCCTTACCGATTTATCTTTCGTCGGGACACACGACGCTGTGTTTGCTACGGATGCATATAATACTTGGGTTTCACTGTACTATAGAGGGACTTTTGCGCGTCAGATCAGTGCGCAATCTTTGGCCGTCTTTGTCATATGGCTGCGCATTCGCCTGCCAAGCCCCGTTCAGAATCTCTTTAGACGGAAAAGGAAGATCTCTGTTCCCGTCGTGCGGCTGATTTCCGGTCGTATGATCACGTGATGTCCTAAAGGGAACTCGGAATTATTATTCCCTTATCCGTCTGTCGATTGGTGCATGGCATCTCTATATAGGATCTTTGTCCGTCGAGTCAATCCCATGATGTCTGCTGTCAAAACACGGCGGATAGAGAGCAGCGTCCACCGAATTCGAGTCTTTTACTGTACAAATTAGTTTCTGCTCGAATGGCGATGATTGTTTTGAAAGAGTTTTGCGTCCAAAAGGACAGATTCTGGCGTTTCTGAAACGCTCGGCACAGGCGAGACTCGTATGCAGCGTATGCATCAGTGGAGGCCATTATTAGATTTAATAGCCGTTCATCAACGCTGAAATCGGCTGCACGCATTTCAAGAATCGTCGATGCGTCTAGAATAGACAGTTAAGGGGCAGATAGGGAGACAGACAAGCCGGAAGACAGACTGGCAGAGACGCACGCACACAGACAGAGACAGACAAGCAGTTATTTTTACACACTTGGTTGGAATGCAGTTCTTACAAATTGTCTTTTAAAGCCATTTAGAGAATGAGCAGATTCCTTTTTGTCCATCTTGCGTGGGATGGTAAACCATGATATCCTAATAATAATTCTATATTTTTGAGTGCGATATTTGGAGATTAGTTGTATCTTTTAGACTTTTACGCACATCAATTAGCTCAATATAGGCTAAGTCTCGTCTCTTTCAAATGCAATAGATAAATAACTCACACACACACACTTACACACACACACACACAATCCTGTACAGCAGGATGTAATGTAATAGTTACGCCCGTGGTTTGTGCAGCACTGATTGTTATTTGTGCTCATTTTTCTTGACAGTCATTTAGCAAATGAGTTGCAATTCGAAAGGAACTCAAGGGTTATGTTATATTCTTTTAAAACGCTCTTTGTGTCGCATTTTAAAAATTAAAGTTTAATTGCTATGAAAACTTTCCTCATAATCGTATCTCCTACTAAAAAATTGCTAAAACACTTTGAAATAAAGAGCTCAGAAACTCACGATTCAAGTTTTATAGGTCTACAGCTGACCCACGAGTCTCGAATTGAAGTTGGAAAGTAATTATCTGTCAATTTTAATGTCCAATTAAGGGAAGAAAAATGAAAAATTGCTGCTGACGCTGCAGTTATAAAAATATCGGCGTCTCCAGTGCAATTACTAATAGCATTCAATGCTATCAAGCGATAGCAGTTGCTGCGTTGAGAAGTGCTACATACAGAGGAACCGCCACTGCAACAACAACAACAACAACAACGAACAAAGAACTTCCGATTTCGTCATTCCTGCAAGATGGCGGACGTGACGAACTCAACGACCGGCGACCTTGACCCCGTCTACGCGACCGTCGAGGTCATTTCCGCCCTGCTGTCGATCGTCGAGAACTTCTTCGTCGTGTTCCTCTTCGTCCGCGATCGATCTCTTCGGACGGTCAAGAACTACTACGTCCTGTCGCTGGCGACCGCCGATCTCCTGGTCGGTCTCGTCGGGGTCCCGTCGGCCGTTGCCGTGTCCGTCGGCCAGCCGAGGGACTTCCGTCTCTGCCTCGTAACGACGTCGCTGCTGCTCGCCCTCTGCACGGCGTCCATCGCGTCCCTGGTCGCCGTGACCGTCGACCGCTTCTGGGCGATCGTGCTGCCGCTCGCCTACCCGGCGGTCATGACGCCGACGCGGGCGCGGGGCTTCATCGCCGTCGCCTGGGCGGTGGCCGCCGTCGTCGGGTCGCTGCCGAGCCTCGGGTGGAATCGCGGTCGGCCGGCGGAGGCGAGGTGCTTCTTCGTCGAGGTCACCGATCCAGGGTACCTGGTGTTCATCTACTTTGCGACCATAGTGGCTCCGTCTGTCGTCATGGCGATCCTCTACGCCGTCATCTTCAGAACTGTCCAGCTTCAGGTTGTTGCAGTCGGATTCTTATTATTTCACTCGACGGGAAATTTTTATTATTATTATTATTATTATTATTATTATTATTATTATTATTATTATTATTATTATTAAAGCTGATTTATCCAACGCTATTACATGACTTAGGCCATAGGCAAGAGCGATTTACATCAGTCACCATAAGAAATACGAAACAAGTGCGTTTTTAGTTTAGAAGCAAACACTTCGACTGAAGTCACCGCTGCAGTCTCATGTGGAAGGGCGTTCCACAGTAGCGGGTTGCCTCGAGTCAATGATCTCTCGCCAAGCATGACCGTCTTCGATGGAAGCGGAACCTGAAGACGAACACGCTTACTGGAGGGCAGCCAGAAATGCATTACCGTTGTTATCTTTCATCTTCAACCCTATCTATAGGCCCTATATCGTTGCCGACATTGATGGAAATTAGGGTAGGGGGCGAGCCCCCGATTATGGCTGAGACAGGTCGTGGGGTTTGTGCCAGACCGTTGAGAAAATTTTGAGGGTAGGTAGCACACGTGAATGTGTGGAAAATACCCTAACCAGACCACCTGATTTAAAAACATTGGTCGATGAGACGATTCTCTATTGGGTAAAAGTTAGGCTTTCACCGTCCGACCCCTCCAATGCCGATTGAAAACTTTGGTTTGAAAGTTGCCCGACGTTCTACTGCCTTTCTTGACAACTAAAGTGAAGCCTTTATAAAAATAACTTTTCGATAACTATTGGATAAAAAGCTTTTTAAAAGGTAAAATTTTTTAAAAAGAGTAGCTCTGACGTAGGTCAAGTTGCCACGATATGGCTGCTGTTCCATGGGTCCCATGCATTGGACATACCAATGTGTGCCGTTCCATCCCGTCCCATCCCATCCCATGGGATAATTCCCATGGGAATACCATTCCCGTTAACAACCCTGATAATAGAACTCTGTAATATTCCCCTCAAGAGTCACGCATCGTGGTTTCTGCTTTGTTTCGGTGTCGTGTTCACACAGGAAGTAACTCCGGTATATGGTTGCTAATATCTTTCAAGCTATTTTGCCTTGAATCCAAATTGCAGGTCTATTCCAACAGAGAATGCCGATGTACCTAGTTAATCGGACCGTATACGCGATAATGCCCCCTCCCCCTCTGCCCTTCATATTCTAGAGAACCTGTCTACGCCACCGACACAGAAGCAGTCGCTTTCTAATGTCGAACGACCGCGGTTTTATGCTCCGCAATACCTCATATTCCTTCTGTAATAATGCGAAGCTCCCTCGTTCTCTATATCCAACGCCGAACATCTGACTCCTGTAGAGAAACCGGCGCAGAACAGAATGTCCGGACACATTCTTCGTTTACGACTCGATCTTCCCAATGAAGCCATTGCCGCTGCGTCTTTTATAATGAAAACCTCTGACCAACATCGTCGACGACAATGATTGCAAAGAATCATATTAGATCTGCCAACGATAACTCGTCTATGGCTATTGGCTAAGCCTCTTTCCCTTTGCCAGCCTGTCTGTCTGTCTGTCTGTCTGTCTGTCTGTCTGTCTGTCTGTCTGCCTGTCTGTCTGTCTGCTGTCTGTCTGTCTATCTGTCTGTCTGTCTGCATTTTCTCAATAATAATAATAATAATAATAATAATAATAATAATAATAATAATAATAATAATAATAATAATAACAGTGATATTTCAGTTCTAAAAATAATTGTTAATTTTAATTTCATTCTTATTCCAGGTCTTATTTTCATTTCTATTTCAGTTATACTTCAAGAAATAATTCCTATTTCAGTTCTAATTTCAGTTCTAAAAAATTTCAGTTCTAGTTTAAATATTTTCAGTTTAATTTATAATTTTTATTCTAGTAATTGACATCAGGTTTTGTAGAAGAAGACTGATCTTTGTCAGTGGCGGCTCCACCTGACAGAAACATTGAGTGTCTGGCCCCAGTGCCCCTTGTTGGGACCCTATACTTAATGCTACATACATTAAACAACAAATGGTTGCCCCCATGATTAGAAGTTGCCACCCCAACAGCCCCCCCACTTGCCAAATCCTGGAGCCGCCATTGATCTTTGCATCCAAAGTGTGAATCATGTGACGAAAAGAAGGCTATCTAGCATTGTTACTGGATAGCTCGTGGCCACTAACATATGCCTTTCACACTGTCCTGGCGCTGAAGGTTCTCGATTGAATCACTTGGCCATGATATAATTCGACGCTGGAAGAAGCATTCACTGATGGTCTGATTGGAGATACCATGGTTATCACCCGAGGCCTTGCGCTATTTAATGGAATAGCATTTTTCGATGCTTGTCGCTGTTTTCCTCTTCCGTACAAAGTGCATAAACATCTTTATGTACAGAAGTGATGTGCAACCAGGTTGCTCGAATTTTTCCCGACAGCTTCACTCCACAAATTCCGTCGCTGCTTTGATCATCATGGAACGTGACAAAGAGATTTGTCCGCTTTCTCGTCATATATCGAATAATCCCAAACTGGGCTATCTCGCTTTCTTCCAGCCAACAGTTTAGCTATACTCATCTTGTAACAATTATTGCAATTAAGTTGACGCCGACGTTAAATTAACGAATCAGCACGCGCTTAGGTTTTCTGATACAGACACCGAAATGGTAGTTATCAAGGCAGAGGCCCATGTGCCGTCTCGTGATTAGCATGCGATAGCTCAGTGTGACCGAGTCACCCCTCCCAGACAGGCTCATATTTGACTGTATATGTCATAGGAATGACTCGGAGCAACGGCTGGCATATCACCCATGGTCGCATGACGCTGAAATTTGGACACACACACACACACACACACAGAGACTCACGAACAGCCATATTATATGGCGCTTCAAATATCACACAACCTACGCAAATTGAGGCAATTTTAATGATGGGCAGTTAACTTCAGTTCACAAAATATTTCTATTTCACTTCCAATTTCTATTTTTATTGGGTGATTTAATTTCATTTCAGTTATCGTTCTTTAAAAATTCCTAATTTTAAATTCTCGTTTTCGTTAACGGATTCCTATAATTTCAATTCTAATTTTCGTTACCGTTCAGTAAAATATCACTGAATAATAATAATAATGTGATTTTAAGTGGCTTAGGAGGCTAAGTAAGCCTGTGTGAAAACCACTGTAGCAACTCTCCGCATTCAATAACCTAGTTTATCGAGATAGCCTTTGAATCTGTTTACTATGTAGGCCTATCCTTATGTGCTTTGGCAGAACGAAACCTGACGAAACATTTACTGCGTTTACTCTAATTGAAATCCATTATAATTATCCGTGTCTTTCGCTAATCAGCTAATGCAACTTCAGCGGTTAAAGCAGCTTCGACATTTAAGTTTTCATTTGAAGCTTTTAATGTTTTAACTGACTCTAATATGCTCGGGATTGCGTGAGCACGCCTAATATCGAATGAATTTAGAACCATTTTAGTGCACTGGGTTGACAGTATAAATGCAGACTCCGCCAGTGACAGAAGTGAGCAAAGAGTTATATGTTATGATTAAATATTCATGCCAGCGACCTCAGTATATAGAACAGGTGTAAAGTAATCATGGAAATAGATGGATTACAGGAATCGTTAATCTCTGACAATCATTTAGACATTTACCACACAACAAGCGGAAATTATTGTTGGTCCTATACCACAGAAGACAGGGTCCCAATTCACTGGAAATTATCGACAAAATGATTAATTAATTATCGCGCTAAGAAATCCACGCTCTCCGCGTTATTCGTCTCTGCGGCTGGCAGCTGTGTCTCGAGCGATAGCACTTCGGAAGATCTGAGCGAAGTAGCACTTTTTGGGCGATCGCATTTCCGACAATTTCTTCAGATTCTTGCGTCCATTATTAAGGTATTCCACATCTGTTTTCTCGTCAGACAGAAACCCTATAGAAGCTAAATCCGAACTTTGGTCGCAAGTGACGACATGAAGAGTTGTAGTTGTCGAGATATGCAAGACGTAATTTCGTACAGAATATTCGATTTCACGTCATCGCATTTTCTGTGTCATTTCCACGCCGGACAACGCAGCGTTTGCATTTGCATCTGCATTTACATGTATATCTGCACCTACTTGCAGTGCACGGTAACGGCGTTCCCACGCGTTTTTTGCCATATTCTCTTATGCTCTGCTATAGATTGATATGCAATTATGCGTGTTTTGCTTGCAAAACTTTTATCAGTTGCACTTAATGGACAAAGAAAGATCATCGCCACTCCATTTTACTAAAAATATTTAAAAATCTCCAAATTTCAAGAGCGCGTGAGAATTTCTCTCTACAGTCCTGGAAATGAGTTCCCAAACCTGTTTTCCTAGAAAAAGCACCGCCTACATGTATCTACATCATCCACTGCCTCTCCTGATGCATTTTCTAGAAGAATTTGTCTGCTGTTAAATGGCGTGAAAGATATTTGATTGCCTTATATATATATATATATATATATATATATATATATATATATATATATATATATATATATATATATATGCCTATGTACTGTAAGCCTGGAAAATGGTTAATAACTCAACGGTTACCACGCTTCGCTTCAATGCCATCGATTGCCTATTCAGCAACCGTTTTTGCTTAATTTCCTTCTCAAGGAAAGGCCAAATTCAAATCTAGCACAGCGGAACGAACGCGATTTCGTCTGGAATTCTGTTCAGATCGGGGGAGCAATTGAAACCTAAAACGACGTCGAATGCTGTGCATAATTTGTTTTTGGCATTACCATATCACCATAGTCCGCGGGTAGCATTGGGCAGTAGTCTATACACGATAGTAGTGCAATTGTTATCCGGAGCATAATTTATAATATTATGTTTGTTACAAACTCTTAGACGGTGTGGCATTTTACTCGGTAAGCTAGTAAGTAAGTAAGTAAGTAAGTAAGTAAAAGCTTGTGAATTTATATGGCGCTTTGGAAAGCAGCACAACAGTAGCTGCTTATTCCTAGGCGCTCAGCCTTTCTTAAAATAGCTAGGGAAAGGTGAATGATCAGCCGGGCAATAGTCAACATCCGAAGGTCAGTGAGGCTAGGTCGTTACAGCTGCGGAGGAAATGTTGCTCTGTTCAATAGAGCGCTTCCAATTTTTAACCCACTCTGAACTCCTCTTATCTAGTCTTATCTCGGCTACCTTGCTTGTGGCACTGAGATACATTTGGCTGGACGAGGTCTTTTGAGGTCTTTTTTATGACCCAGGGTTTGAACCCGTGACTTGACTATATCGGTCGCAAATTGTGCGGCCTTGGCTCTCTCTCTCTCTCTCTCTCTCTCTCTCTCTCTCTCTCTCTCTCTCTCTCTCTCTCTCTCTCTCTATCTCTCTGTGAAGAGCTTTGGCATCGCCGATCTGTACAGTGTACATTGGTCGAGTCGTTTTGATTAAATTGTCCAGTTCAGATCATTCCAATCAGTGTTTTATACAGGCCCGAATAGAGAATTTCCCCTCCCCAACCCACAAAATCTTTCTCCCCCAAAACACCAGCACCGACACATTTTTTGCATTGAACTGTACGTCTTCCCCTCAGCCAAGCTAATTCTCACCCCGTAGCTCTAAGGTCTGCAGGAGTCTGGATAAAACACTGACTCCAATTAATTATTGAGAAAAATAGTTGCGTCGCCTGATTTCCTTGGTCAACGAAAACTTGAAAAGAAACGATATTTGCAAGCAATCGGTCGGATGATTTCAGCTTTGCTTGGCTCTAATTTCCGCTTGAGTGCATGCGCTATAGCAATGGTCTTAGCACACAGACGATCGTGAACGTCGAACCCAAAAGACCTTATGTAAACACAGGAAGGACGCCGGGCAGAAGCAATGGCCTCCGCTATATAACCTGCATCGAAACATGATAATAATTACAAGGAGACGACTTGCATCGACCGAATCGTTCAGTAGGATCTGTCCTGTGTGAGAACCACTGTGTTCTATTTGGCCTTTATTATTATTATTATTATTATTATTATTATTATTATTATTATTATTATTATTATTATTATTATTATTATTATCATCATCATTATTATTATTATTATATTATCATCATCATCATCATCATCATCATCATCATCATTATTATTATTATTATTATTATTATTCAACGAATATGTTATTGTGGCGACTAATACAGAGACTGCGTGGACACATTACAAATATTTCATACATATTTCATTCCATTTATCATCTTATTCGTGCATTTGCCTTCGTCATAAACGGTGAACCGTGACCGGGAACATCGGACTGGCTTATATTGGATTTGACAGCGGGGAACTACGATTCAAATCAATGATGCACTGCTTAAATGGCGCTATAGAAGCTCACTGATAATTATCATTTGCATTTTGTCGCTTAGTGGCGGTTCCACGTGGTGGGTCCGGGGGGCCGTGCCCTCCCCCTATTGAATGCCTGGTCCTCCCAGTGGTCCCCAGTTGGGACCCTATACTTACTACTACAGTTTTCCTATCAAGAAATGGTTGGCCCACCATGCTTAGAGGTTGTCACCCCAACGCCCCCTCCCCACCCCCTCCCACTTTCCAAATCCTGAAGCCGCCACTGTTGTCGCCATCAGCTTGAAACGATCTCTTCTCAAAATTCTCCGACTCGCTAACAGAAGGAATAATTTAGAGAGAAGAATAAAAGTTGATTTTCTGTTATTGTCTCTATTTCTCTCTCTATTTCTCTCTCTATTTCTCTCTCTATTTCTCTCTCTATTTCTCTCTCTATTTCTCTCTCTATTTCTCTCTCTATTTCTCTCTCTATTTCTCTCTCTCTATTTCTCTATTTCTCTCTAGGGACGTAAGCTATCAGAACTTCTTTCGGACGACGAAAACAACCAACTGTCCAGAGATAATCATCATCATCACCACCACCACCACCATCAGCAGCAGCTACTACTGCAGCGCCAGCTGGCGACCGAAACGAGCGCTGCTCGCAGTATCGCCGTCGTCGTCGTCGTCTTCCTCGTCTCGTGGATTCCCCTCTACACGGCCAACGCCGTCCTGTACTTCTGTCCGACGTGCCGCATCCCCCACTGGCTGCTGAAGCTGACCATCGTCCTGTCGCACTTCAATTCCGTCTGGAACCCGCTGCTGTACGCCTGGGGCATGAACGATTTCCGGTCGAGTCTCAAGAGACAGTGGCCGATGTCGAGCGAAAGAAACCAGCTGATCAAGAAATGATCTACAGCCGTTGGGGATGATGACCAGGGGTGCATCCCCCACCGAGCTTGTTTTCTTTGCTTGTCGGACCTTTTTCGACAAGGTTAATAGGCTATAATGCTATATATGTTATTGGGCAAAACACTGCTAAAGACCTTTTTTGCTTGTCAAACTTTTTCAGCATTTCGCTGCATCCCCCCACCCCCACCAACTTCCTAGAAATTCACTGCATCCCTCACCAAGAATTCTTGGAGGCGCCACTGTTTACAGCAATCGGAATTCTAAGACAACGACGAATATCACATTCAGTGACGACGATTACGACGACGATGATGACGTCGACGACTATTATGATGAATCGATGGCGATAATGAAACAAATTTAAAAGATTTTGGTGGTGTTTTCTGTAGGATATAAGGGAACGAAATTTGAAACCCGACCTATCTAGGATTAAAATTCAACGTGTCTGACTGATTTTCCCGTTTCTCCTCTGCCTAGAGAACTCCTTCGACCGTTGCAATATAATCGCAATAGAAGACGAAATGTAACAGAATGACACGTCACAAAAGAAACTTCTTAATGACTGTTTACCCGTTAGCATCTATCTGCATTTCCACTGAAATGCGCCTAAAATGTCCCCTCTGCCACCTCTGGTGAACGGACTGTTTACTGTAATTGCACTTATCACGTTGAATAACAGTTCCAGTTCACCGGGAAGTTTCAAAAGATAGCGCAAATACACGGCAGCATTAGGTCCTAGATAATCATTATTAAATGGAACTTGTGTCGTGTCTTCTGCGTCGTGATGTGTTTGTTGGTGATTATGGTGATGCTGCCGAACTACCTGAGGTGAAATCACGTCGTCTGCTCAGATTTCTGGGGAGGGGAGGAGGAGGAGGGAGGAGGAATGACTGCACTGAATACGACGAGACTACAAGTAACCGGCGTCAATATTGCAGTCAGAGCCGATAATAATAATAATAATAATAATAATAATAATAATAATAATAATAATAATAATAATAATAATAATAATAATAATAATAATAATAATAATAATAATAATAAATAATAGGGCCTGATGCACTTCGATATCACCAGTTCTATTACAGAAGGCCCAATCGATGGTATCAATCCATGGTATAGGTCATTCAAATATATCAGCAAGACAGAAAGAGGAAAAGGACAGAGATCATTCTCAGAGATCAGTCAGAATGACGAAACAGCAAGACAGACTATGGGGTTGTCTGGAGGTAAAAACTTCCTCAGTGGTATAGAGGAAAAGTTGTCTTAACTGACATTCTGACATCAACGGACCCGATTGTCGTAGCAAATCAGTTTAATTTACCTAAAATAATTTTACCGTTGTGTCAGGCGATGCTAAGTCGTTTATAAAGGTTGAGAACTGCTGGTATAGTTAAAGCTAACTGACATCTGACATCAACGCACCCGTCAATCATGAATTTACGAGTGTCAGGCGATGCTAAGTCGTTTAATCTAGAGGTTAAATTAATTGAGAGACAGATAGAGAGAGAGAGAGAGAGAGAGAGAGAGAGAGAGAGAGAGAGAGAGAGAGAGAGTGGATGGTACGTGGATTGAGGACATCGAAGGTTATACACCCCTCTGCTCAGTTCTGTTCAGTTCGACTTCGTTTATCTTGACGCCGTACTTCGCGTATCGACGATGACGTCACGAACGGCGACTCGACGGCGACGATGATGACGTCATAAGCGGTGAACGATGACGTCATGTCGCAAATCAATCGACGACCGATGATGATGCGGAAATGGACTGTTCGATCGTTTGTCTTATCGACGGACACACACACTCACCCACCCACCCACACACACACACACACACCCACATACACACAGAGTGCAGCTGCATGGAGTCAATTCACTCACGCCGAGTGAATTAATTGCACGTCGGCACTTTTCGTCGTAATGCTATCAGCTTTTTTTGTCATCCGATCCCTCGACGATAGCAAAACACACAATCGGAAAGCCACGAAGATGATTTGATGCCTCCGATGACACTCTGACATTTATGACAAACAGAGTGATTACATGTCCACTCGTTGAGCCTTCGTTTCTATGACCTCACTGAACGAGCGGTAATCATGCCAAATTTGTAGTAAGTAAAGTCCTTCCCGAGCTCTCAAGGCTAACCTCGAGGCTCATGGGGCGGCGCTGATCTCCGTTTCCAAGGCCCTCAGCCAGGCGACTGGTGCCAGCTACATGATACTGGGCCAGCGTTCTCATTCAACGCGCCTGCTTAATCCGCGGATTATTCAGCTGCCATCGCCATCTGGCGAAAGAAGGCTGAGTCGACCTTAGGGCTCCTGCGGGTCTCGAACCGCCGACATTCTGCTCCATCGTCCAACGTTGTTACCAAATTTGTACACTTCAAAACCCCCGTTTACCCTACAAATCCCCGGCACTGGCGCCCGTCAATAACTGGTTTTTGTTGAGTAAAAATTAAATTCGCAACCTGTGCAACATTTTTGACTGCAATTATAGGTCTATTACA
Organism: Metaphire vulgaris; assembly: GCA_018105865.1. NCBI lineage: Eukaryota > Metazoa > Annelida > Clitellata > Crassiclitellata > Megascolecidae > Metaphire > Metaphire vulgaris. The sequence goes on from CM030834.1 coordinate 19,871,119, forward strand.
ATGCATTTATAACAGTTTCAAGTGTGCTAAGTAAAAAGTTCGTTAGGTCCAAACTAATTTGACAGCGTTTCCACGACACGACCAATCATTTTAAAATGCATCTGGTTTTATTTACATTCACACACAACTAAATGCAGTCAGCTCTACAACTGTCCATTGATCTAAAGCAGCGGTCGCCTCCCGGACCACTAACCGAACAATTTTAAATTTCGTGGAAGACCAGTAACGTGCCCTTTTAAATAAAATAGGCGTGTAAGACCAGTAACGTCCCCATTTTACTGCAAGAAATATATAGGCTTAATAGACAGTGCTCATTCCGAAAATGAATGCTTGTGTTTGTTTTAAGAATTTACACTTTTGTCATTTTTGCATTTCTCTAGGGAGGGTCTGCCATTTTAAAGGGGGCTGAACCCCCAACCCCCAGCAATTCGAGCTTAATAGATACATTTCACCTGGACTTTTACGGTAATGATTTGGAGTTCCAACGATTGGTAGGCCTATACCTAAAATCTTAGAACTGATGCTATTAAAGTGAACAGTTATGTTTTTCGGAAATGTGAATTAAGAGACATTCTGAACATCTCGGTTAACGACAATAGTCGCTAGAAGTGAGATTCTTCGTTAAGCGAACGCATTCGTTGGATACATCTGAGGCGTGCTTTTGGAAATTGGAAATGTCTTTCTCTTGCGAAGTTTGCATAAGATGACCTCTGAGGGTAGACAGAGTTGTGTTTGTCTTCTTCTCATGATGCCTCTTTGTCTCTTTCTTTCTTTCTTTCTTTGGTGTCATCATCTTCCCCGAAGAAAGGCGCGAAATTTATAGTAGCAACTATTTACTGGTAACCGGATACGTACTTTTCTTTAATTTACGTGTAAAACTACTGAATGCAATCACAGTATAAACGATAATCTCTAGTTCTGTCTATCAGCGAAACGTCAAGGTTGAAAGTCAAGGGAGAGACCTCACGCCATTATGAAACGCAACAGACCTACGGGTTGTCCACTAATAACGTCAACAATTTAGGGGAGGGGGTTTTGACGTAATTATGGGGGGTAAGTGAAAGTTGACAGTTGTTGACAAGGGGAGGGGGGTCAAAAATTTCCCAAAAATTGTTGACATGATTAATGGACAGTCCCTACTGTATACCAATTTTTTAACGAGTCAGCAGTGCATAGCCTATATTTGGGTGTCTGAAGGACATTAATAATGGCACCGGCTTTGTCTAGCCAGACTTTGTAATCGATAATAGTATCGTGTAGAATGTAGCTCAGTATCCGTGACGAGCGCTCCGTTAAATCGAGCATAACGAGTGAACAAGGAACTGTCAGCCTTTCGAATTAGAATCTCATAAGGCTATCAGCCTCAGCTAATCCGACGCCCGAGTAGGTTCATATTAGGGCATAAAATTAGGCTGATATGTAAATTATTTAATTCCGTGACCCTGAATTAAAGTACATGTAGAAAATACATCGCGTCTTCGTTACGGCGAAATTGGCTTCTGGCTCGTGATAATTATAGCATCGCATGCACTTCTTAACCGGAACCAGGAAATAATGTTGACTGATCTTTAGCCTCTCCACTACGAATGACCATCGACCGATGCCAGATGTATTATCATAATGCGCCAAAGAATTTTACTGTTAATGGATTGGTTGGTTGGTTTGGTTGATTCTAGTTAAGAGTCGATACGACTTGAGCTGTCTAAGTCCAGCGCTCGAGTGCTCGTGAATTTAACTGACACTCTCGAAAGTAGGTACCGTAGTAGTAGTAGCCTGCCTACCGTAGGCAGTCTACGGTATTCCTAGGCGCTTAGGGGCTGTCCATTAATTACGTCAACAATTTAGAAGAGGGGGTTTGAAAAAGTTTGACAGTTGTTGACAGGGGGGTCAAGAGAAGTTGGCATCAACAATTTCACCTTTTACAAATAATCAAAAATAGGAAATTTCATGAAATACTACTTATTACAATGGAAAAAATCATGGCAAAAAAGGTCATCACCACCACATTTTGACATTATAAGAAAAAGAGGTTAAAAATGGTCATCACCGCCAAAAATAATAACCTTGTTATTGGGACCTGTCATTGATCTTGGGGTGGGGGTCAAAAGTTTTTGACGTAATTATATTATGGGGGTTAAGTGAAAGTTGACAGTTGTTGACAAGGGTGGAGGGGGTCAAAAATTGCCCAAAAATTGTTGACATAATTAATGGACAGCCCCTTAATCTAAAGCAACTGAAATGAAAATACACCGACATAATCCAAAATATGTCCAATTACTGCTTGTCATTAAAAATGTATCTATAGCAGACTCTAAGCAGAGTGTCGAAAATCGACAAATTAACTCAAATTCGACGGCTCAAATTTTGAAATCTTCTAGTCTGCGTCGCTGCCTCCAACGCATAGCGGCATAGGGCGAGGTCTGGCCATGGGTCTTGGCCAGGGAGTCTGGCCTATCGGATCATAATCACTTGATATAACGCAATGATTCTCACGCATTGCATAATGGAATGTGACCTTTCAATCGGCCTCTCCCACTAGAAATTATAACTGATGTGCCAAGCAGTAATAATAGTCATCTGTGAAATTTACTGATAGAGCGTGGGCGATATATGGTAACAGTAACTAATCCCTATAACCGACTGGTATTTCTTTAAGCCCTTAGGCATAAGTGCTGGCGATAGAAAAAGATGGTCAGTATCTTGATAAAGAAATGAATTGCTTTTATGTGACCCTATAACCCTATATACGAATATAATACGATTGGTATGGAGTTGGCATGCTTAATCAATAATATAATTATAAGGTACATTGTGAATTTAAGATTGGGCGAGACCTTCCTCTTGCTCGCCACAAGTAGAACGAAGTAACGTTCGAAATAGATTAACAAAATGTCAGATTTTCGGAAAAACCGCTGAATTTTCATGCTTTTCATTCGCTCTCGCAATTGTAAAATGCATTTCTGATGATATATTTTGAAAATTCCGCGTCCCTGTTTTTTTTTAAAACCAAGCATACCTCTCAAAGTTATTAGGTCTCCCTCGTTTTTGCATATGCAAGTGTCTACCTATTCAACTCTCGGAAATATTGCGTGAATGACTTCAGGTGACTACTGTAAGTTATAGACTTTTTCGCAGCCAATTCTCTCTTCTCTCGTCTAATGAAGTTGATCAAGCTCCAAGCTCTGAACCTGAGAGGTACGCGTTTTAAACCCTCGTATTACGTCATTGCAGTGTTATTTCTAAGATTTTGAATTGGGGAGGGGTGTCGCGAAAATCTGGGGTGTCGGAATTTTTAAGTCTCAGCCCGAAAAAGACTGACGAGCAAAGAAAACGTCATCAAGTCCCAAAAGCAACCAAAAACCCTAAAAAAAGTCTCAGAAAACCTCTGACAAACAAAAATAAGGTCATCCGACAATAAAAGCTTGGGAGGGTGTCCTTCTCCATGGGGGGAGGGGTGTTCTGAGCTAATTAGTATGCATTCTGTATACATACCATTGTCGCATTACCAAATTTTTGGGGGTGTCGACCTCAAATTGGGGTGTTGGGGAGGTGTTAGAGAAGGTGTAAAATATCCCTGTGTCATTGGCAAAGTTTCGTGCCCATCCCTTCCCTGAAATACAAAACTCTTCCCTATTTTCTATTTCAGATACCATGCACAAGGTAGTGTAGGTGTTTTTGGGAGTTTCAATAGCATTTGATAATTCGGGCGGTTTTCCTCAAATTTACCCTCGCAGACCCGCTAATCCCCCCTCCCCAAAAGAAATTGCGCATATCACTGAGGCCAATCCCCGATTGTCATTTTCGAAATAATGAAGACACGTCTTCTTTCATCATACCATGGCGTAGGCGGCACGTCTGAACCTACGACTCTCTGATAAGGACAACGACAAAACGTACCTTGGTGTATTTATGATGACGATTATGATTACAATGGCGACAACTACGACGATAATGCAGAAGCAAGTTCATCGTAACCGTTAACCGAACGGCTTAACTAACAGCTACGGTGTTTACAGCCTATAATTAATCAGGCGACATGGTCGGTCCACTCGTACCACCAGGTTTTCGAACTGCATGGCAAAAAGTGTTAATGAGCACCTTTAAACGTTTTATGCTCTACCCCCTATCGGGCACATTTATGGTTTTATTTATACTGAAAGTGTGACGTCACGCTGGTCCTTGCCCCTCCCTCCGTCACAAACTGTCATGCTTTCTTAGGCCCTTCCCCTTGAGCGTGACGTACTTTATGGACGCCCCCACCCCCAAATTGCGATCGACTTCTGTTGCTTCGCTTAGCGAAGAAATCTGGACGAAAACAAGTTCAAAGAGGCGTTGAAATCTCCCTTTTTTGAAAAAGCCATGACATAATTACGGCTGCTGTGAAGTATGAACCGACCTCTGCTAATGGCGGCTGTGAGATGCCGGCGTGAAACCACGCATTTAGGCTAGAATTCGGAACCACCGACTTTGCAATACTATAACAACGCCAATGATAACGTGATCCGAAGCCGTGGGCGGTTTAGGCGTATTTTCTTGTTTGGACGCCCACGTTGTGAGATTGGCAACTGTGAATCCTTAACTACTGCCTTCGACTGACTGCAGTAACTGGATACCGCAGTGGGGTGATGAGTTCTGGGAACTGTACTTTTAGACCACGTGACACGTTCTAGACTACTGTGCTACGCAATCGTTGTTTTTAGCACGAAGGCGAGCATTTTGGGACTCCGTCAGTTCCTCCGAAAGGTAAGGTTCATATTGTCGACACACTACCATCCGTTCTTATCAGAATAATCGTCGTCGTCGTCGTCGTCGTCATCGTCGGTGTCGTTGTTATCATCATCGGTCCAGTACGTAGCCGATGCCGTGAAACACTGACGGCGCTAATCCTTTGGTTCTTACACGGGCGTTTAGCCGCTGGTGCAAAACCTCCCCATATTCCGGCTCCATTTTGTTCGAGTAAATTGGTTTATTTATTGTTCTTGACCGGTCATTGGCAGGTATGTGATCTTTAGGGACTTTGTTCTAGGTCTTGAGCAGGGGCTTCTATCCCTATTTAAGGTGGGCGCAGCTGCGCCCGGGAAAAAGTGGGGGGAGGGAATATTTTGCTACTAATCTGAACTCAACCGAGACTGATATTTATTCAAAATAACACTGACCGTGACGTAATCCAATAGCTATGCCTAACACAAAGGATAAAAAGCTGAATATAATACTAAGTCTACAAGGGAGCAAATTAACAGGGGAATTTGTAATTGGGGAGGAATTTGTAATTTTGGGGGAATTGAGCCCGGCTGCAAGGGGGATAGAAGCCGCTGGTCTTGAGTCGTCTCAAGACTCAATGTTGATAGTCTTCGCCTTGGTCTTGAGACTCAGAAGTCTGTAATCAACCAGAGGCGTAGCCATGAATTTGATTTGGGAGGGTATAAATATTTTTTTTGGGGGGGGGGGGGGTATAAACCTTAACTATAAACCATATAAACTACATATAACCACATATAAATCACATAAAACATTTTTAAGGTAGACTGATTTTGGGGGTATATATACCGATATACCCCCTCCCCGTCGCTACGCCCCTGTAATCAATCTAATTTCTATAGTGTTCGCGTAAGCTCAATTCCTGCAAATTAGCGTTTTCTCCAGCGCTGTTTCTCGTCACCAGTCCCTTTCTGTCCTGTAAAGCAGGGTTTTCCAAACATTTTGGAACCGCGGCCCTCTTAAGCGGTCTTGTAACGTGCCGCGACCCTAATCAATAATCATAGCACGTACTGTAATATTTTTAATGCATCAGGCCATCTGGCGAACGTTAGTTGAAAAGAATCTTCTAGGTTTTGAATAATTGACAAACAAAGGCTCTGATTCAATTCGAATGAAAATTTGGCAAATATATTTGGCAAAATTATTTATATTTTTGCCAAATAAGACCAAATGAGAGAAGTAGATATTGAAATTTATTGAACATTATATTTTTTAAATTTTTACCAGTAACATACCTTTGTTACGCGTCTTAAAAATCCTATGAATATGGCAAAATCGCTTAACCGTAAGGTGTCAACCCCATAAGATGTAATAGATTCCCTATTCCTATTGTTAGCGGAGTTTCAGAGCAAAATGGTCGGAATACGCTTTCCTTGCGTTATTGCGAAATAAGATCAATCTAAAAAAAAGTGATCGTCTATAAGCCTGGGGTTCCTACACTTTTTGCGAGCACTTCAGCGGCCTTGTAACAAGCCGCGACCCTGCAAATTTATTGTCAACTAAAAACTTGGGTAAAACACCTAATCGTTTTAATATAAGCCGAGTATGGAGGATTGCAGGCACATAAATTTCTTAAAATCTAAGCCTACAGTACTTGCAACTTTCAAGGCTTGTGACATTGTGATATAGGCCTATTGTTTAGAAAATGACACTTTCGAATCTAGTTTCGCGCTTCCCCGCGACCCACTAGACTAAGCCCTGCGATCCACCTTTTGGTCGCGACCCACAGTTTGGGAAACACTGAATATTTGGTATAGTGACGTTGTGGCGTCAGTGACTGATGTAATCTAGTAAAGTAAAGTAAGTTGTACAGCAAAACGTTTTTAAAAGCGGCGCAGCTGCGCAAATCGTTGTAATCATCGCTCGTAACTTTTTGCTGCAGTTTACAGTTACTTGCGATACTAGTAAATATGCCAGTAATCGATTACTTGCGATAAAAAATGACGATTATTATTATTATTATTATTCGACGATTTGTAATCGTCAACAGTCAACTGGATATGGTGAACAAATGCGTTTTCAGCTCTTTAAAACGTTTCAGACGATACCCGCCAGCGCATAGGGAGCGCGTTCCATCGTTTACCGCGAGTCATAACGCTCGCCAAACTTCGGAGTCCTGGCCGGAGGAGGAACGTACAGCCGGTGGCTGACGATACTCGTATTATAAGGATATCTTACACAGCATAATTGTTACATTCGAGCATTTTCTAAATTCTAATACCGCGCATCGCTAACCATATAGCTTCGCTGTCTATCGCCGCCAACGTATAATAGCACAGCGAAACTTGACACATTACGTGGACCATTTCGACTTCCACTCTGTGCCGGCGGACATGAGACTCCCTGAGAAATGAAATATCTGACCGCCCGGTTATCGAATCCGGGCCGATGGAACATTTTCGAGTTTTACAGCTGGCGCTCTATCGACAGAGCCACCCAGGTAGATGAATGTTGTAACAGGTACGTTAAAACGCACGCTACGGAGCAGGTAAATATTAAAATGGCGACCCGTGAGCCAGAAACGACCCGCCAAGGGGTATGAAATGGCCCGCAAAAATTATTAAATTATAAATAAATTGCTTTCTAAAATACTTACAAAAAATATCTAAGGGCCTTGTTTTCAACTGCCCCCCCAACCTGCCCCAGACCACCTATACCAGATTCGCGCAAATTCGGTGAGAAAGTTTTCTGTGGAGAGGGGGGTGAGGGGTGGGTAAGGAATCTGACACGCTAGCCCCTTTTGCCCCCCTCCAACCAAAAATTCCTGGCGACGCCACTGATTATAATCACTGGCATAGTAGTGCACCTGAGCCGCCTCTGGCTCATTGCTAATCCGCCGCCCGAAATGCATTCATATCAGAGGCGGAGCTATGGTGTCTTGAAAAAAATTGTTTTTAATTTCCCCCCCCCTTCTAAAAATTTTCCGGCCTCACTGAAATTCACCTAACAAGGAAATAAAGGTCGTCACTTGTTCTAAAATTTGAAATTTGCCGCCTCTTCTACAGTTTATCGACTTCCCTGACAAGCAAAAAAGGTAGTCGCTTCGAAAATTTGCCGCCCCTTCATGTGTGCCGCCCATGGCTAAAGCCATGCTAGCCATTGGCACCCTATGCCACTGATTATAATCGTTCTATATCTTCACAAGAGCCGACTATGTTCCTGTAACCCCAGACCCAACCAACAAAATTGACATACAATATATATATATATATATATATATATATATATATATATATATATATATATATATATATATATATATATATTGTACTTCATATATCACTTGAAATCACGTTATTATTACAGAGTGGCGCAAAAAACCGGACTATATTAAATGCAAACATAACTGTAACTAATCCGGTTTTTTCGCCACCCTGTAGGACCTATATTAGAAGAGACAACTTCACAGATAATAAACAGGCTATTACCCTGTTACTGGTTATATACTGTATATATTGTACAATGTATATATATATATATATATATATATATATATATATATATATATATATAATAGGTTACCTCCAGGGTTACCGCTAATGTCCGCCGTAATGAAAGAGCAATTAAAAAACTGAACCAGGATAGATACGGCAAACGGCGGGTGGCGGGGGGAGCGGTTGGCTCAGAACGGCGTCTAATTTGAAACATCGGCTAAAAGATGCGTCTCGCATGACGCTGCTTCTGTGACGCCGCAATGGGTTCCATGAATATTCGACGTCTGTCGATTATACGAGGAGCAGCAGTCAGCGACACTCTGCTGCAGTGAAAGTAACTCAACCAGGGCTCGTTCAGCCGGAACACATGTGGCGCAAACGTAGCCTATAGGCCTATACGTGCAGTTACAGGAAGTAACTACACGTTCAGGAAGTACGTTCAGGAAGTGACAGGTCTTCCAATCCCAGTCACTTAATCCCAGTCACTTAACCCCAGCCATTTAATCCCAAGCCCTGGTTACAGGGTAAAGACTAATAGGGTTAGGGTTCTGGGTTAAGTTTAAGTTTCAGGATTAAGTGACTGGGTTTAATGGCTGGGATTAAATGACTTTGACCATGTTTAACTATGTTTTTGTAGCACAAACATTTCTTTGTCATTATTAAATAGGTTTTTATATCATTGAGTGTCATTGGATGATGTGTACAGGGATTGGGATTAAAAGACTTGGGATTATCTGTACTGGGATTAAAAGACTTGGGATTAAGTGACCGGGATTAAGTGACTGAGGTTAAATGGTTGGGATTAAATGACATGGAACCAGTAACAGGGTATATAGCCTATTTGTTATCTGTGAAGTTGTCTCTTCTAATATAGGTCCTACAGGGTGGCAAAAAACCGGACTATAGTTTCAGTTATGTTTGCATTTAATATAGTCCGGTTTTTGCGCCACTCTGTAATAATAACGTGATTTCAAGTGATTTAGGAGGCATTGGTCTGTGTGAAAACCACTCTTAAAGCCGCCCCGCCCCCACCCCAAATAATCAAACACTGAGTCCTCCATGCTTCTGGTTGCTCTGGACAGTTCGCAATCGACATTTTCTCAGAGACCGGGTCTATAGTAGGCCTACATAGTCACATTGCCCTTCCAAAACGCAAATATTGTATTTCTTGGGTCATGATTATCTACTGTATTCAGTCGAACACCTCGACGTTTTCAAGAAGATGAAGATAAAAGTGGTCAACATTCGATATTTCCGATTAACCGTTAAGATGCACGCATCAGTACAGATTTTCAAGGTGTGCGAGTGAGATCATTTCAAAATTGTGAGAAGAGGAAGATCACAGTCTAAAAAATTTGGTCGATTTTATTAATGACAAAGTTTATGTTCTAGCTAAATCAGTTTGCACTTGTGTGTGTGTGTCTAATTGGATAAATTTCACACCAGGTCGAACAAATTGGCGATTAATTGGCTTAGGCATCGTCGCGATAAATTAGGCTTAGTCGAGCTAAAAATTTACAATAATCTAAAATTCCAAAAGCAACCGAAAATAAAAAAGTTCAAGAAAATGATTGTGCAGTCTATTACTCATTATTATTATTATTATTATTATTATTATTATTATTATTATTATTATTATTATTATTATTATTATTATTATTATTATTATTATCATTATCATCATCATCATCATCATCATCATCATCATCAAGACAACAACAACAACAACATCATTATATCATCATCGTCATAGTCGTCGTCGTCATCATCATCGTGCTCCTATCAACTTCTAAACAGCAATATCTAGACACAAAGCATTTCCAAGAAGTCCTTTTTTCTGTTAATCTTCTTCCTTCTATGGCTGAAATTCCTTTCATGCTCATATATACTCTGATGTTGTCCATCCATCCACTTTTTCTTTGGTCTGCCTCTGTTGAGTATAGACTATATAGAGTGCCTCCTCTCATCCATTCTAATAACGTGTCCAGGCTAACGTAAGTCTTTTCCTTCAAATATTTGTCTCCTCTTAGTATTTACATACGATTTCGGCGACAGCCTATACTGAACTGCGTTCTGTATATATATATATATATATATATATATATATATATATATATATATATATATATATATATCGTCGCAGATTATGGATTTCGAATGGCCTGCGTCGCAGCAGATTCCCTTCTCGGACCTCGGCGATTTTACTGGCGCTTGGTCCCACTTCGAGAGGCCGACGACGGACGAGGACGACTCCACCACGCTCCCCCCAGACCTCTGCCCAGGACCGACGCCGAGGCCGTCATCGGCGGCGGCGGCGGCGACGACCGGGGCCGAAGACATGTTCGACTTCGCAGACGACGACGACGACGACGACGACTTCGGCGCGGGATTCTCGTTCGACGGACTATCCGCCGGCAGCGAATTCGTCCTCTTTTCCTCGGAGAATCCACGCCCGGCGGCGTCCTCTCTTCAGCGGCGCCCGCCTCAGCAGGAAGGACCGATCCGAAGTCGAACGGAACCCTACTGCCCGCCCGCCCACCGAACGACGTTTGACGACCTCTCGACCCGTCAGCGCAGCAGACCGATCTTACTACGGCCGAGAGGAGTCGGCGGCGGCGGCGGCGGCTGCGACGGCGGTCCGTCGAGGAGCCGCCTACCCCCGCGAAAGAACCACCAGCGCCAGGCGGCCAATCTGAGGGAGCGAATCCGAGTGAAGACGATCAACGAAGCGTTCGAGTGTCTTCGCGAGAGGATCCCGGTGTTTGGCGGCGAAAGGAAGCTGTCGAAGGTGGACACGCTTCGCCTGGCCGTCAGGTACATCCGGCAGCTGAAGGCCGTCCTTACGTCGGCCGACGAAACGACGAAGTCAACGGAGACGATGACGTCATCGTCAATGGAGGACGAAGAGAAGATAATCATACGCTGTAAGTTCTTTGTGGAGGAATCAGAAGACAGGATTGGGATGAGACCAATGAAGAAGCATTTCATAGTGGGGCGGGCCGATAGGGGTAATAGCAGAGTTATTTATAGGATTGTGAATGGAATGGGGGGAGGGTGTCGGTAAAATTTGGGGGGTTTCTCCGAATAAGTGTGGAAGAAAGTCATCCCAGAGAAAAAGTCTGACAGGCAAAAAACCCAAAAACCTTATAAAAAAAGGTCACACAGAAATAAAGTTGAGTGGTTTTGGGGGTGTTACTTCTCGAATTAAGGGGGGGTCTTCGGGATTAGGAAATTTGGGGGTGTCGACCTCAAATGGGGAAGGGTGCTGGGGGGTGTTAGGGGTGTAAAAATATCTCTGGGTTATAGACAAATGAAACCGTTCGGACGAAACGGCAGTAGCAGTTGAAGCAATACATATATTGAGAAAGTTATCTTGAGGAACTGGGCTATCAACCGCTAAGAGTGATTATATAGTGGTTTTCACGCACAGATTGACGTTATAAATAATAAAGCGGATATAATGATAGAGTGGATAAGATGCCAATCCAGACAACTCTCATTGTTTGTTATTTTGCAGACTATCCCCGAAATGGCATAGATGGGGAAACAGCCTCGCTATTTGGGCATTCGCTGTCATGGCAACGCAACAGCAAATACAACGAACATCGAAAGCGAATGTCAGGAAAACTGTGGAAACCATCGGAACAACAAAACGACGAAACGCGAAGGTCGCCGACAAATTAAAACCAGGAACAGTGATAATAGAGTAACTTATTATGGTCATGGACGTAAGCCTGTTTTGTCAAGAACACTAACTTTACAGGCGAAGTCAAACGCGAATAGGTACTCTATTCAACAGAATTCGGTTGAATATATAATCAGTAGCAGATAGTGAATGGATGGATGGCGCCGGAGAACCGAGGATATGCTTAAAACTGAATGGCAAAAAAGTTGTAGGATCACTCGAAACTTGTGGATTCTTTTTCTCTTATTAAATTAACAATACCAAAATATTTCACTTTTAACCCAACAAATTATGCTTTGCACTGAAGATTAAGCCATAGGCCTATGGAGCAGGTCTATATATGTGTGATTTGAAAAGAATTACTGACGATGAAAATAATTTATAGGACTATAGGCCTATAGGTCTATATAGAGACTGTACGAATGTAGGCTTCTATAATTAACTGTTTCAAAAGCATCGAAATCTGAAACTATTGTAATAAATTAAGTCAAAGTAAAAAAATCAATGACAAAAATTAGAAAACTGACATTTATTTGTGCGCGATTTCAACTTTTGTCGCTTAATTTAATTGAATTAATCTGCATTATTGCGTAATTGGTCAGGTGGTGGCCACTTAATTACGTCCAGTACGTCTTAAGGTTTACCAATCGAATGACACGCTTAACCAGGTTCAGTGCACGGTTCTAGATCTCCAAAAGTACTGTGCAATGTCGCTGACAATCGGCACAGCTGTTCAGAACCTCTGCACACATCAAATTAGTTTCACGACTGATTTCTCTCTTTTCACATTGCAATTATATATGCATGGTAATTATAGACCATTTCAAGGAAATGGAGGTAATAGGCAATTATGACACACACACACACACACACACATGGCATACCATTTTTTAATGAGCAAACACTGTACGTATTTGGGTGTCTGAAGAGCATTTAATACTTGACATCGGCGTTGACTATAGACCTTGTAATCGATACTAGTAGGTATAGTAGCCTGTAGTAGAATATCCGTGCCAAGCGCGTCGCTAATAAATCGAGCAAGACGAGCGAACAGGGCACTGTCTCGCCCCCCCCACCCACCTAATCGACGCCTGAGAGCGTTTGGTATTTTAATTATTTAATTCCGCGAACCTAATTTAAGGTGCACGTGAAAATACATCGAAGTCAACACAAATATCCGTGTCCTCTCGTTACGGCAAAATTGGCTTCTGGTTTCTTTATACAGGACGTAGCATTGGGCCTACGCTTCTCAGTCGGAACCAGGAACTTGTGGACTTACCCATGGCTTTTCCGCTACCAACTAGGCCTATCCAGGGCCGGATTAAGGTCCGTGTGGGCCGGGGGAGGGCTGAGAAAAAAAGGCCGTCGCCTATAGGCCTACTGAAAATCTTCGCGAAGCAAAAAAAGAGGTTATATCCCTTCCAAATCGTGCTGACAAGCAAAAAAAGGTTATCTCGAAAATCGGTGGGCCTATTTTCATGATGGGCCGGGGGGCTACAGCCCCCTCAGCCCCGCCTTAATATGGCCCTGGAACTATCGCGGATATGATTTTTTACTATGATGTGAATGTGCCAATAATATTATTTCTAGACGACGGCTTTTGCTTGTAGACTTATACATGTATATATTATATATATATAGTGTATATATAGAGGCCTATCCAGACTCAAGATAATCTTAACCTTGAGAAAAGTAAAAGTCATGCCAGAATAAGATTATGTGGGATAACAAGGGAGCCACAGGGACCCAGCGGAGGCCATAGAGAGCCCAGGGAGCCACGACCAAGTTCAGGTTGAAGAGGTTCTTCTTTTGAGCATAGCCTACAGCTACATAGACTAGTCGTGAAAATTATTGTGTAGTTGAAATCAGAGCTCACATTAATTGATCCGTGGGGTTGGGGGTCGTACGGTCAGCAATGACCCTTTTAAAATGGTGTCAGACCCTCCCTAGAGAAATGCAAAAATGACAAAAGTGTAAATTCTTAAAACACCACGATTTGACAATACTTATTATTCAATGATCGAGTCTGCCGGTAGCCATGACCCCCTTTCATTTTCTGATTCAACATCAAACATTCAAAAGAGCACTGGTTGAAATTTTAATATTGCGAAATTCGACAGATTCGAGCCCAACTGTACCGTAATTTCCGCCAATGACATCATTAGGTCTTTTGCCTGTCTATCGTCAAATCCGGGCAAAATATAAAATTAATTTTTGGTCAACTTGAGCGCAAAAATCTTTTTTCCCAGATCGACTTTATTTTTGCACCAATTAAAAAGCTCATTTGATGACTTCTTTCTTTTTTCTCTTTATTTCTTTAGTTACCGTGTATTACTACATTGACGACTATGTAGGCTACTTCCGGCCATTTCTCTGTCGTTTGTTGCTTGTATGACTCTAATTCTGTAGTTACCCCTTTACATCAGTCAGCTTACTACTAATATGTCATTCTTTGTCTTTCTCTTGACTGCTGCCTTCGACTTTTCCAATAGTTACCAGGTCTTCTATTCCGCTCTTCGTTAGGCCTATATCTTCCTCATTATATGTCCAAAAAATTGGAGTTATCTTTTACCTATTGTAGACAGGCCCGTCTTATACCTGTGTGGGGCCCCGGGTGGCCTGTGGGGCCCTAGATGTGAACTTAGTGAAGATCAAATGTTGCCAAGCAAAAAAGGTCATCTCCAAACGTTTTTGGGTGTTGACAAGCCAAAAAACGCTTTCATGCCACGTTTCGCAGCGTGAGGACCCTAAGATTTTCAGTCTTATTATTCATCGAGCGTATATTCAACAAACCGATCTTGAGCCGCCCCGGCACTGTGCCCGATTTTTAACACGTAAAGACGGGCTTGATTGTAGATAGTAATTGTCTTTGTTTGCCTGCAGCTATTTCGAACCACATTTCTGCAGCTTTGAGCTTTTTCTTCACAACGTCAGAGATAGGCCAAGTATCTGCACCATATAAGGGACTGTCCATTAATTGTCAATTTTTTGGGCAATTTTTGACCCCCTCTCCCCATGTCAACAACTGTCAACTTTCAGTTAACCCCCCATAATTACGTCAAAAACTTTTGACCCCCCCCCCCAGATCAATGACAGGTCCCAATAACAAGGTTAATATTTTTGCGATGATGACCATTTTCCCTTGTTTGCTCGTCGAGTGTCAAAATGTGATGGTTATGACCTTTTTGCCATGCTTTTTTCCATTATAATAAGTAGTATTCCATGAAATTTCCTAGTTTTTGATTATTTGTAATAAGTGAAATTGTTGACGTCAACTTCTCTTAACCCCCTCCCAACAACTGTCATTTGACTTTTTTTTTTCTCAAACCCCTCCCCTAAATTGTTGACCATAATTGATGGACAGCCCAGTCAGCTTACTACTAATATGTCATTCTAACATGACTGGCCAAAAATAGCACTCCGGAATCCTAATCTTTGTTTTCATTGCTAAATGTCTGTTTGTTGTAATAGTATGTGTTTTAGAGTCGCAAAGGCTGTCTTGCTCTTGGCCATTTCTAGTTTTGTTTTTAATGTCTGCTTCACTTTTAGCATCACTGGTGAACAAGCTTCCCAGATATTTGAATGTCGTGACTTGTTTCATTTTCTCTCCATTTATGTTGATTTCATTTTTGATTATTTGTAATATATATATATATATATATATATATATATATATATATATATATATATATATATATATAGTATATATTTTATATATAATTTATTTTTAATATATCACTGGTTAAATATATAATCATTTAGACATTATAGACATAATATCATTTAGACAACTAAATTTTATTCATAAGTTTTCTAATTTTAGAATGTCTGTCGGTACGAGACAGTAGGCACAGCTGTTCACAACCCCCACACAGAAAAGTCCACCATGGCCTACCCCCTTCCTCTGTAGGGCAAGTCATAAATGAACAGCCCTAGCCAAAAACTTCTCTTTCAGTCGAATGTACTCATGCAATTCTTCAAAACTGCAGAGAAAATTTAATCATAAAGCCAGACTAATAAATTAGTCATAGGTTGTTCTCAAATAACTTATGCATAACACTGTCAATATGTTCCACAAGTCACATACCGGTAAATGGCTGAATCAGCAAGAGACGTACACTGATTGTTGATTAGTTGATGATTTCAACAAAACCATTTCATTATACAGTTATCAACACAGTAGAACAAATTCAGATTTCAACCAAACAAAAGATTTTCCCTTCCGACTCCTCGTCAAAAACATAATTCAATTCTGATCGACGCTACGGCCATCGCAATACCGTTAAGCACAAGTGACAATGACACCGAATCACTTAGAACAGTCTTTTTAAAGTGACAACTTCTGTTGAGTTAACAAGTGACGGTAAAACTAGAGCTGAAGCAGTCCCCTGGCTACGTGACACCTTACAGTTCTACAACTGGTTTTAAGCAAATCGCCTTCAGTCATCTTTAGAAGAAGCAGCCGTTTCAAACAGCAAACAAAATACCATGACCACAAAGAATACCAACAGTTCTCGCGTAATCGTCACACTTTAGCCGCCCGATTCTGTTTACTTTAATTAACTTCTTTCGGCGAATTAGCTGATAAAATAAAACTGTTCTTTTCAAGGATGTTTTGCATTGCTTTTCTCTTCAAGCTCCAGCTTATTTACAGTACAAGAGAAAATGATCTTTGTATCTTGAAGATGTCAGCTGGATCATCGAAAGATGACTTCACTAAATTTCATTCACTTCGAAGTCTACAACGGCAGAAAATAGACAAAGCTCAGATTAAACGGCGACACGGGATCAGCATATCACACCGAAATACGTTCATCCAGGAATATTTACAATACAAATCCATAAAATCCCAAGTCGTGTTTACAATACAAATTCACGAAATCCCATCCCAAGTCAGATGACGTTGAAAACTAATTCAGCAATTACTAACATAACCTTTCAGACATAATCCATCATTATGTCGAAAATAAACTTGTAAACAGATTTCATCATATCTTCTGAGGCCACCTTCTGAGGCCAGGTCAGGTCAGGTCTTCGCATCCAGAAAAAGTTCTCTGTCCTTTGCTATTTCTTCCAAACTTGTAAACAGATTTCAGAATAATTTGGGACACTAAATGACAAATCTTCTGCTCCTTAGAGGCCAGAGATCGTATAAATCAAGATTAAAAATTCCAGCTTAGAGTCCAAAGAGAGAAACAAGCAGTCAAAAGTTCAATTTCCTCATGCTGTATAAACCAGTCTACATATTAAGCCTGCAGGAGATGCAGAAACAAATGCAACAAGGACTTTTATTACAGAAAAACGCTGACTCACTGGCGATTGACGTGTGGAGTCCATTTGAGACACGAAGCGTCAATCTGTTGGTTCTGATCGGTCTTCTTCTGACCTTTTCTCTTGAAATAATCATCAATGAAATCCTACAAAACATTACAACAAGAAAGGTGCACTCAAATTCACAGAAATTTAGCCAATTCAAATAAACACATAACTACTGATCACTAAACATGTCCAAATCCATCCAAAGTTGAACCATTTGAAATGAATACTTATCCAAGGGTACACATATATTACCTACAGGTTCCAAGTTTCAAAAATACCACAGCAGCTGAATTAACTTTTCCCTAAAGAGGCCACTGGGTAAAGCAACATCCATCTGCTAAAAATATATTAACATCAAATTAAGTAGCAAATGGCACCTGTACAATTCATTACCAGATGGCATCCTTGCATCAGGCAGCAACTACTACCTGTACAACCAGTTGATTCTGAGCTGATCCTAATACCGTTAATACACCTGTATTGATTCATCAAATTTCTCTCATCAACAACAACCACGGTAATGTCTCTGTATCCGTAACGTAAAAGTGAATTCTGAGGAAGGGGGAGGGGGGATTTCTCATGCAGAAGGGAAGGAGTTTTTAAATCTAGAATAATTCTCACCTGTTTTTTCAGAACAAGGTGTTTTCCCTTCCAGTACTTGAGCATACCGAGTGCTTGTAGCGTACTGACAATGTCGTTGGCATTGATCGCCGTTTCCTGGCTCAAATCTATAAGTACAATTACAAAATTTGCCACAATGCGCTACAATACAATACAATACACTCACTGTCTACCTTTTACCAATTTATCATGCATAATGAATGCCTGACATCATAATACAAGGATCACCAGAACCCCTTCCAGAAGTCATCTATCAATAAATTACTAAAGTCGCATAGATCCTACTGGTAATTTTACCGATAATCCACCGAATTTATATACAACACTGCTGCATCTCACTGATACAAGGGCCGAAAACTTCTCCAAGTGCTAAGAATCACCATAAGTGGTCTGCTTCAGGACTATGAAGACATACCATTTGGCCCAATGGATCATGGTTAGACCAGTATAATAGATCGAGAGTGGTTGATTGTCAATTATAGAACACACCAGTGAAGTGATCATTTTGCAAGTTACTGTTAAACTGCTAAATTTGATAACTTATACTTGAATAGAAAAGCATCATTCGGAATTCCATTTCAATTCAGCCTATCGAGTTCAAATATTTAAAAATATAAACTATATATATATACTATATATATATATATATATATATATATATATATATATATATATATATATATATACATATATATATACACACATAAATAAAAACTTCAAAGGATGAATCAGTAATATTGAGAAATAAATTGAATTACCTTTTATGCAAATCTCACGATCTTTATAATTTTGTAAGTATGTCAGAAGGACGTCTTTCCAATAACTTCGGTAACTGATAAGTCCAAGGTCAGACAGCGGTCGTTCTGGCGATCCAATTTTCCCTTCAACTTTACTCAGCAAATAACCTAAAAAAATTCACAAACGCCCAGAAATTCTAAAAGAGAAATTCTAAAAGCTGCAGCGGCAAAAAAAGCAAGATGACGTCAGGCATCTGCTCTGGCTATAATAACGGTGTATTAAAACACCAAGTTAGACGAAAAAATCAAGTAAAATCCATTAAAAATGTCGATTATATTAAAGTGACTTACTGAAGTCGATGAGCATTTTGCCAAAGCCTTTGCGCATGTACGGAGGCAGCGTAAGGATGCACGACACGTTGTAGTTAAGAAACGACTGCTTCTCCTGCATTAAAAATTAATTATCTATGAATCAAATCTCAAGAATTAATCAGTTTCACAAACAACATACAGCCAAACAAAATATCTACCTCCAATAGCAGGTACGGTCCCTTATTCCAGTATAAAAGCAATTGTATAGCAATTAGGATATGCGCTGGATCGGGTTATGGATCGGATTTCATATACGGTATGTGCGTATATTTATTTCTGTGCATTTTTTCAGAACTTGCTGCTTGTGAACATGAAAGCCAAAAATGAACCACAGAGAAATCTGTGAGTTTGCGTTCTTGCTTCCTTACGCTAGGCACATGACAGTGCATTGCTCAAAGTGTTGCAAAATATTTGCACAGATATTATTTACGTCACACTAAGAAATCATCTGATCTCAAGTTGGATAAAAAGATTTCACTGGATGCTACAATGAAACAAAAAACTTATAACCTTTAGTGCATTTGCTGCTTTGTATATATTTGTGCTCTATAAAAGCTCTTAATAATAATAACAATAATAATAATAATAACTAAACATAAAAATTTAGGATCACCAAAACCATTTCCAGAAAATAGTTCTAGATATTGGAATTTGAATTAAATGGTGAACAAAATTAATGTTAGTACACATTAGTAAAGCAACAAGAATATGTAAATGACCTACATAAACTTTATATCGTGTGCCAATTTAGCAGTACACTTCAACTTTTTTCACGCTTAGTTGCTCAGAGGTCAATACATAGAAACATATTTACTTTACATTTACTAAAATTCTGTGGCCTTTAATTTCAATCAGTGGAGCGACTGCAAGAGTGAAAAATTTCTAAGCAATGGAAGTCAACCTTTGAAAAGTATCCGACGACGTGACAACCCCAGTTGTCCGCTTCCGTCATAACGTAGAACAGAAATGGCTCCACGTCGTAATACAGCGTCTTGTGGTCGAGGAAAAGTTTTGCCAGAAGACATAGATTCTGACAATAGATCTAAACAAAATGACAAAAAACAATATTACACCCCCAAGAAATCCAAATTCTCACTGTGACAAAGTAAAAATTCTGAAACTTCTACAAAATCTACTTTTCCACTAAACATAAACATTTTCTTATAACAAGAAGATATCACTCTTGATTTTACCTACCCGCTCAATAATTTTTAAAATTAAATTTGCAAATAAAAAAAGGTAAATGAAAAACAGGACCTTAGAACATAAGCTACTCACTTTATTTTTCTTTCCATCCACTTCAAACACTGATATACTGTTTTTGCGATAAATTTCATCACCGGGAGGATGGCGCCATACACACTTGGCCTAAAAATGTCGACAATTAAACATAAGATAGAAAATATTCTAAACAACATAAGAATATTCAATGTAAACCAAGCCAAGCTCGAGAAGCACGTCATAGCAATGAAACACGCGAAATGAAAGAGCTAACACGGTGGAATTCATCTGCTAACAGAATTCTCAAAGTCTGAATTTTACAGATTTAGATCAAACTAAGATTCAATTTGTGAATTTACATCTCCGTAAATGCTAATTTAGGCTGAGGATATAAGACTCAAGATCAATTGAAACAAAAAAGTCTTTCAAAAGAAATTTCACAAACTAGATAAACGATCAAAATATTTTAGAGTTGGATAAATACCCATTTGCCATTGCATTATGTGAAAAAATTCACCGAAAGTCCCACTTTCACATTTGTACGAATAAATTTGCATACCGCATGCCTTCTAGTGATGACCGATGTCTTCATGTACTTCAGACAGTATTCACAGACGTATATCTTTGGCAGGCGGGCATATTCCTCGGGATATGGTGAGGTGTACCATGTATCCATTTCATATTTTCCCATTTCGAGCTTCCTTATGCGATATTCTTGTTTGTCACTCAGCTGATAATGTGTTGCCATTTCATAGCTCTGAAGAATATAGAAAATTAAATCATAATAAATATATTCTTGAAAGTAAGATGGCTTCAAAATGTTACTTCTATGGTATTCATAAATCCTACCAGAAATACTGTATTTCCACTCATATAACACTCACTAAACATAAAACACAAAGGAAATGGTTTAATACAAATGGGGAACATGTTTCTTGACTTGTAAAATAATATGAAAAGTGTGTGAGTGCATGTGTGTGTGTGTGTGTGTGAGGCAAAGGCAAAATATAAATCACCTGCATAACTGAAATTTTCTTATTCTGATCTTCTCTAGTAACATAGCAACCGATGCTTAACACCAACCACTGATAACAGAAGAGCAATCTTAGCATGTCATGCCGATGTTGTATACTACAGTGGAACCACAATAATGTCACATTTCTCACCAATTCTTCGCACGCTTGAACCTGCGCTTCTCGAAACAGCTTCAGGTCGAACTCCGACGTCAGTCCGGTAAGAAGCGGCTCACGGAGCATTCCGTACTGCTCTCTGTGCTCGGCGTGCTTGTCTTTTGTTTCCTGCGTCATTTCCATCTTTCGGTTTCTTTCTTCTGCGATTTTCTTCTTTAACTGCTTCTGATCGGGCGTTACTGTCTGCAAATTTAACGTCTCGTAGTTAAACCGAAAGTGAAGCAAAACTCAGATCAGTGAAACAAAACCATTCACTCAATCCTCGATTGTGATGATGATGCATACAATGACAAACGGAAGGTTTGACCATAAAATGCAAAAGTGATGCAAGAAGTGGCAGTATGGGGGAAAGGGAGGGGGATGAAAATTACTGTAGATACACAGATGCATAACTAGAAGTCACATGAGGTCCATCATTTACACGCACTAGTTCAGGATTTTGATCAGCAATGGGACAAACTGGAGAGGCATAAAAATAATATTTTCCATCACACTCTCCAAAAAAACAACAGAAAGCAAAAGGATTTAAATATAAAAAACTTGCAAACTCTGTAAATGCAAGATACGAAAAAAAACAGAAGATTCACTAAAAAACAAGTAGCAATGACAATAATACCAATAGATGCAACAAAATAGAGACTGCAGTAAAAATGGCAGCTACAATTCCAAAATTTCTTTTCCTATAAATGCTTTAGAAAGTTTAGAGGATCATAAGCTATTTTCTGAAGCCTTTCTGAATTCTCAAAAATTTACTCATTCCAAAGTTACATTAAGAAGTTCCAAGCAGAAGAGACTGCATCGGACAGATGCCTAAAAGCAAGTGATTCACACCTGTCTACGCAAGTCTCTCTTGTCCTGAGAGCCGTTTTTCTTCTTTTCTGCAGTTTGCGCCTCTCGTTCCAGCATCCGCGCCTGAAAATGTTCAGAAGGCAATTGCACTCAGGTATGAAAGCAAACTGTACTTTGCACTCAAAATAGTTTGATGATGTACGATGGAAAACGGTCAGTGCAGTGCAAACTAAGATTACAAGTGCAATGGCAAACCAATGAAAATAAAGCTTGAAATTGCAAGTCTGCATTTTCTTGCTCATAATGCAAGAATTCTGCATAACAACATCTAGGCTTTAAACCTACTATCCTATGAATATACTGTGTAGTACAACAACATGTACTACATCCAAAGTGCAGGAATACTATCTGCTATAAAATCTATCAACAAATGCAAAGAACCAAATTTTGCAGTTTAAACCAACAAAAATATGCAACGTCAAAAAACAAAACCTGTTTTGAGAAGCTCCTAAAGACACACTTATTTAACATCTCTTATAAGTGACTCCTTTGTAAAGCACTCTTGACTTTAGCTCCAGTTGTATTACTGCGCTATATAAATTGTCGTAGATAATAATAATAATAATAATAATAATAATAATAATAATAATAATAAAAACCCCATCCCATTCATTCTGCTTGCTCTAGCACAGGTCACCAACGCTAAGCAAGTCCACGCTGTACCTCAATTAATGCTTGGAAAGTGGTCACCAAAGAATGTCCAACACACCAAGTACCTCTGTCTATATAGCCTCTTTAGCAATAAGGGCAGCTAAATGCAAACTTTCCTTTCCTCTGCCAGACTACCTCACCTAATTCCCAAGTCAGCCACGCTGAGTTTACGACAAATGGTTTACGACAGCCAACGACTCGTAAAATTACAACAAAATTACAAAGACGCAAGTTCAGACTGACCTTACAGTCCTCAACAGACATGTTGTGGTAGAGGGGACAGGCAGAGAGGGTCCGATGAGTATCATGCCGACCGGTGATGTGACCTTCAGAAATCAACAACAGCACGACAATTACAAAAGATAATCGTAACGAGGTTTACGATGTGTGACAATTTAGCAGACGCTTACTTAGCCTTGCTGAATCATGTTGCTACTCGTTTCCCTTTCCCTAGGGCTGGTGAATTGACTGGATCCTGCACACCTCCCTCCCCCGAACAAATTTCAAATTATGCTCAAAACTGTTGCACACTGTCAAATCGGTCATCTCGAGACAGAAATGGTGAACCACTGCCTACTTGAAGATGGAGCTCAGTGCTGGTTCAAAGTTCATATATTCCAGTAAGAGATATCTTAAATTCATTGGTATGAAACCAGTTAATCCAATATATTCATTAAATACAAATCAACTTCTTCTCAGGTGTCGTCCTCTGTCAGAGGGTTGACAGTCATTTATCCTCCAATTCTCTCTATCTTCTGCCTCTCATTTTAGGGCTCTATAGTTCTTTATGTTTGTCCAGTCAAAGATGTCGTCCATCCAGCTTCTTCTCGGTCGACCCCTTCCCCATGTTCCTTCTATTCTACCTTCCATTATTATCAGTGGTAGGTCTCCGGCCGAACCTCTCATGACGTGACCAGCGTAGGACATTTTTCTTAATATTATTTCCTGTTTCCAAATCAACACTTGCATTAACTAAATGCAATTAGTATTACAATCTAAATTGTCAAAATGCCAATAGCTATTGAGTAACTTTGTTTCCTAACCCGTGGGTCACAAGTAAAACAAAAAATGTAAAGACATTGTAGCATTTACATCATCATTACAAACATACATACACACATCAATTCTATGAACTGCTACATTCAGTCCAAACGAAAACAACATCCGTTCTCTAAGACAACTGCAGACAACCTTTAGAGTCACATCCTGGCAACGGACAACGAGCAACCGTGTCAGCAGAATATTTCAAGCTGTCTTCTGCAACAACACGAGCTGCGCGCCTCTCTGTGTGGAAGTCTAATGTGACTTCTCGATCTTCGTCCTTCTCCGTCTCCTTCTTCCCACGGAACTTCCCCTTTCCCTTTCCCTTCGCGGCTTTCCCAGGGCCCTTGGGCTTTGACTCGGAAAGCTCTCTGTCTGGTTCTCCGAGATCCTTTGATAAACGTCGCTGTTTAGCTGGAGTCAGGTGCTTGTCATTGTTCTCTGCTGCTGATGGAGAAGCAACCGAAGGTGCTCCGGTAGCTTAAAAACAAGACAAAATAACAGCAAAATAGATCGTGGTGACTATAAGACACTTCATAATGCATAACACAAAATCAAGATTTTCACATATGCATCTTTAAATTATACATGCACTGTGGACTAGAGACTGTACAAGCCATTGTTCGTCGACGACGTCTCAGCCTCTTTGGGCACGTCGCAAGACTCCCACCATCAGCTGAACTTCAACTAGCAACACGACTTTGAGACAGAGACATTAGGATTACTGGATGGAATCGTCCACAAGGCAGACCACCAATCACTTGGCTTCACCAAATCCATGGGGACTGTGGAGTACCGGTGTCCGAAGCCTTCCAATGTGCGCAGAATAGACAGTTATGACGTACAATCGAAACGGCCGAAAGGCTATGCGCTTAAATAAATAATAATCATTAAATTAACCAAATTTAAATAACTTAAATAACTGTCCAATTAAAATGTCTAATTTACCGGAGTTCCTTCTCACTGAACGTCGAGTCTTGATTGACTTGATGATATTTTCAATCTCATCAGCACTCTCACCAGATTCAAGAGAAGCGCTGCCACTCGGAGAACTGCATTCAGCCTCTGAGGTTTTCGTGCCCGACTACAAAGTCGTAACTAGTAATTATGATAATGATTATGACTATGATGACGATTATTATTATTATTATTATTATTATTATTATTATTTATTATTATTAACGACAAAGACCAATCGAACGATAATTAGGCAAATCGCTCTAACAACATCGCTTTAAGCGGATTTTTCGTACCTTTCTTTTAGGCATTTTTATAAATCTGAGTCTTTCCCACGAATTTTAAACGATAATTACACTAAATTATTCCATAAAAAGACGTAAACGAAAGCTGCGCTCGTTGATTTCTAGCGCTGATTCCGCTTAACAATTACATCGAAAGTAAGTAAGAACGCAGCGACATACCGCCAACCACAGCCAGAGAGTCTGCAAGACTCCCTGTCACAGTCCTGCGTAGAGAGTTCGACCAAGATGCTTTGAGTACGCGGCAACCGAATGCCAGAAATGCCTTTTAAAATGAAAGAATGCTAAAATAAATTTGTGAATTTGTCTAATCAAATGAATGCTGTCAAGCTATTAGCAATTCAGAGGCATAGAAAAACTCTGCACTAATTATGTCTGTTAATAAACAGATAGCAACTTTAGAAACGGCATATTTGTCACATTCTGGCTACTTGTTCAGGCCAAACACGCAGGATTAACACGGCGTCCGAAATACAGTCAAATTTCTCCATAAATAAAGGTGCATAATACTATATCAATTTGGAATTTAAATAGTCCATCTCTAAGCATATGTACCCACCAATGGCGAATTCTCGTTATTTGCTTCTGTGCGTATGTTTTCACATTTAATGAAGCCATTGTGTATTTAGAACTATCTTTCTACTAGTAAGGCGCTAGAAAATAATGCTGAGTTGATTATTTTGATTTGTTGTGTAGGCTCTAAGGCTCTCCTCCATGGCTAGTCGTGTTCATGGTCGTGTTTGATAATATTGGATTTCAAAATCTGTTGATTAAAAATAGATTTTTAATATCAAACAATGGCTGATAATATTTCCGAAATATTTTCAGAATTTCAGGATTTCATTAACGAAGACCAGGATATAAGAGAGGTTTGAATTTGATTCAAATATCAGTTTCATTGACAGCATACTGGCAGAAGTCTGTTATCGCCCAGGCATTGGTCTCCTGTTAGACAGTTAGAATTTGATGGCAAACGTGAGACAGGTAATGAAATCAAGCAATTTCTATAGCGCTACTGAGGCTAGGCATTATCAAATTATCGACCTGTTTTAGCATCACGTTCTGTAATGTTTTCTCGTTTAACTTACACGTTTCTTGTTTACGGAATTTTATCCGCCGTGGACTGTGGTTTAGTAAATATTCTATAAAACAGTTTATCATTGATCTTTGCCATTTGTGATGACTGAGTTTGTGAGTAGTTAGTAACTTGACTCACTTTAAGTTCAAATGCAATTATATGATCTGTTGTTGTATTTTTAGGATATTCGCCTAATTGTTCGAGATCTGGAACAAAGAGCTCGAGAGATTCTTGCTATTTTGCAAAATGTCCATCAGCCAGATGGCTTAAAGAATAGTAGGTATCATGTCTTATCCGTCAGCAGGCAAAATTTAAGTTTGCTTTCAGTGTGCGGCTCGTATTAGCTTAACATACTAAAAATTAATATTATATGTCAGTGCAGATTGTTTTGTTTACCTTTTGTTTGCTAATTTTTTTCTTTGAAAAGGCAATTGGTGATTTGTTAGCAAGTCCCAAAAATCATGTATGGTGCAGAAACCTGGAGCATTATATAAGCAGAGAAACTTAGGCTGCTAGTGACCAAAATGACCTGCCTATGGAGAATCCTTGGGTAATCCAAATGCAAAACATGAAAAATGAAGACATTCAAATGTGTATCAGCTTAAATGATACAATATTTAACTAAATTATTAGTTAATAAATTACTAGTGAATAAATTATTTAATAATTTAATAATTTTAAGTAAATAATTATTAGTGAATAAATTACCGGTAAAAAGAGAAAACTTACCTTATGTGGTCATGCCAATGGAATGAATGAAAGGAAGCTACCATAAAGGGCACTGTACACTCGGATGGAAGGAAATAGAGGCAGAGGAAGAGTTGGAAGACCCAGGAGGAACTGGATGGACAACATTTGATATAACATGAACTTTAACGGGATTTCAATCACAGAAGAAGGAAGATTAACAGAAGACAGGACTTGGAAATTTTGTGTCTGGCTATTACCGCTAAGGAGCTGGCAGAGAGCATGATGATGGTGATGATGATGATGATGATGACAATGATGATTTGGTAGTGAACTGAATGTGGAATTTCTTATGTATTTTGTTACAGCTTCTAGCTTGTGTGAAGCAAGTCGAAGCAAGTTGTCGCAGGTCCACAATTGCTTCAGATCTTTGGAATCAAAGCTACCAAAAGATCAGTATTACAGGTACATTTCAACTAATCATCTCAACACAAATTCCTTTGTCTAGAGAAAATGCTGGTGGTTGTGGTAACATTCATCTTGAAATGTATAACTGTGCATCAGTGTGCAATGTTTTGTTAATGATTTGGTCAGTTTTGATAAATATAATAAATGTCAGCGATATAGTGCATTTTTTATTTTTATTCAACTCTAGTTAGTTGAGTTGAGTTGAGTTTAATTATATTATATCATCATCATCATCATCATCATCATCATCATCATCATCATAGTTGCTTTCTGCCAACTCATTAGCGGCAATAGCTAGACACAAAACTTTTCCACTTATCTTTTTCCGTTGTTAATCTCATTCCATCTATTATTGTCATTTGATATCTTTCTAAGTCTTCTTTGATGTTTTCTATCCACTTTTTCCTGGGTCTTCCTCTTATAAATATTATATTATGTTATATTATATAGTCTTGAATTAAGATACACATTGTGAGTGTGACATGAGCGTATTTAATTGTAATGAAGTCCGAATAATTTTTTTTCTTCAAGGCATTGCTTGCGGTGATCAACTGTTCTTTTTCCAGATTTAACGACCACTGGCGTTTTGTCATGCAACGACTGTGCTTCCTGACAGCTTTCGTTGCTTTCCTCGAAGACGAGCATTTGATCACCAGAAATGAGTGTGCCGAAATGCTTGGAGGTAAGTGCAAACGGTTTATCTATTGTGTTTTGGAAGATAGGATATCCAACTGGCCTACTGTAATGTCATATGGACTTGCCTTATCACAGAGTGCTTGACATCATTATTATATATATGACGTCATCGGCTTCATCATTACCTTCGTCGTCACTGCAGCTGTATTTTGGCAGGTTGATTTTCAAATTAATACGCCCGAGGAGTTCTTGTTTTATTAATATTTTTTTCTTTTGCTGTTTTAGTACAAGTAGAGCGCCAGAAGGGATTCCATATTGACCTAGAGGATTACCTAATGGGCTTGTTGCAGCTGGCAACTGAACTGGTATGCTGTTTGCCTTTGAAACATGTTTAAATGTTGTATTTATCTCTAGACCACAAAGGCCATAAATTCACTTGTCTAGTTGATGCAAATGTATTGTATGTTTCTTGGATTTCTTTGTGACTGAATAAAATGGCATCTAGTAGGAGTCTACAGGGTGACGCAAAAGTACCCGGACTAGTCACATTTAGGTTTGCATTTAAGTTAGTCCGTCGTTTTTTTGTGCCACCCTGTATTAGTGGCTATTTGGGCCTGTGGAAAGGTATTGGTGAATTCTGCCAAGATAAATCTGTAATAATAATTATTAAAGTATTTACCAGTAATAATAATGATACTAATACTGATAATACTGATAATAATAATAATAATAATAATAATAATATGGTTTAAAGTGGTTCAGGAGGGTCTGCCTTTTCAAAATACTTTTACACTGGCAATGGTTGTATTGTCTAATATAGCCTATAATGCCTATATAGTTGGTGAAATACTGAAATAATAGTAATAATATAGGGACAAATATCGATCTGTGTGCTTCATATATCCTATGAATACACTGTAATGGGATTAGTACAATCCATAAGATTATGTAAACGTAGTCGAGACAAGTGGCTTTGTTGTTGAAATGTGAACATTGTGGAATAGCTTTGTTGATGTTTCTTGCAGTCACGTCTCTCAGTCAACGCAGTGGCGTCGTGTGACTACGTTCGACCTATGAAAATAGCCAAGTTTGTCGCTGAACTTGATTCTGGCTTCCGACTTTTGAATCTCAAGAACGACGGTCTCAGGAAGAGATTTGACGGACTTAAGTATGATCTGAAGAAAGTTGAAGAAGTCGTGTATGATTTATCCATCCGTGGTCTTCGACCTCGAGAACTGGCTGCAAGCTCCAACGCAGACCCGGTTGTGGAACAGAGTGCCTGCTCGAACTCGACTGAATAGAAAAATAGATGTTGAGTAATTGTAAACCCTGCATTAGTTAGCGTGCAAACTTTTCATCATTCACTATAAATTGTGAGATTTTGCTTTTGTGTTTATCAGACTGATTAGCCTTGCTACTGTGGACTGTTGCAATGACATACAACATATGAGAGTTACATTTTGTCTTGTTTGTTTTCAAAGCACTGAGTTGTTACATATAATGTAATTATGAATGTTTGTTAAATCTCAAAACACTGAATGCATTGCAGAATTGGTCTCCAAATTGGATTTTACTATCAACCTGTTACTATTGAATAGATTGTAAAGCCGATGCCCTTTAGTTTGTGAAAATTCTTTTCGACAAGATTTTTATTATTTGTAATAATGTTGGCATTCAACATTATCAATTACTTTGTAAAGTTGTGTGCTAACAATCTCTAAATTTTAAATAAAAATTTTATGAGATTTCCAAGAATTTAGCATGTTTTTCAACTAATGAATGTTGTCCTTAAATGTATTTTACTCTCATTATTTCTTTTAATTACCATCAAAAAGCAGCAATAGTAGGTTTAATTAAAGATTTGTCCATCCGGATATAACGAGCATCTAACATTACCTTCCTTATCGTAAGGTGCTTATCATTCTATCATTCTAAAACACAACAATTACTTTATGGTTTGGATTTCTTGTATTTACTTTAAACCCTCAGTAGTACTCTTCCAATAGATAAAGAACAAAAGCACTTTGTAATCTAAATACAATTAAATATAATTTATCTCTACTTCATTTTAAAATTATGCACACTTGAAAAGGAAGGTACTTTAAATATCGAGAATCTCGTAGAAACAGACTCTGTCGGAACATTTAAGTGTCACAGAACAACTTACAAATTGGTGACAAAATACAAATTTACATCTAATTTTCACTGAGTGAAAATTGTACACACATAAGCAACATTGAAAATAGTACATGTGTTTCATACTATGTTGATGATATATTGCAGCCAATCGGATGATATCAAACTGTCTCACTTGTTCACTTAAATTCTTGTATATTTACACATTGAGTCATTATTTAATAGCCTTCCATCAGCATTGGACACCACAAAACAGGTACAATCTGTTACAACGTTGGCATTGTTCAGTTTACTTGGGCCACAGTGTCCAGTTGTGACATTTCTGAAACAACAGATACACAAATACAGATATACATGTACTGTAAGTGTTGTATCCGAAAATGCAGTTCTGTACTCATATCCAAGAAGTGGGGTTGGGGCTGAGCCCCCTTATTTCAATGGCTAGCAGTGAAGCAGATGGCTTAAGCCATCAATCTATAGCAGTTTGTACACTACTCTCTAGATCTGCATTTTACATCTCCAGCCTTTTTGCTGGTACTCATTTGTACCACAGCTCAGCGCTGCTTAACTCGGTCTTCTAATGGCAACTGGTCCCACAACACCAATTAAGCTGCGTACATATGTATATATATATATGTATATGTCCACACACACAAATGCAACACAGTCACACACAGGCTTGACTGCCAATTAAACGTAAGTTAATAATGGCAGATGAATCTAATGCTAATATGCTAAGAAATATATTGCGTACAGGCGTGTAGTTGTCGTTTTGTAACGAATGGTTCCACATTCCAGTAGGTGTGTAGCAATTGTCAACGTAATGATTTGGAGAGATTCCAATGCCAGGACCAAAATAGTCAGTTCTCTGGAAAGAAAAATTTCAGTCTCTGACAGCAGTCACTGTAATAGATGGCTTCGGAATAGGTCTAAATGCCAAAGCAGTTGCTTCAGTTTTGATTGGTACAGAATGAGACGACGCAATATGTGCTACTAGAAAAACATTTTCGTGGTAATTTAATATTTAAAGGAAAATAACTATAAATGTAAGTGAACGCATAGCATTTCACAGAAATAGCACATTTGTAGCAGTTAACATTTCTATGGCCAATACGTTATAAACATTAAAATAAATCCAAGTACTGTAGGATACTAATTTGGTCTTGCATAGCTATTAGACTGTAGATAAAGATATACAGCAAAGTGATGTTATTTGTAAATGCAAAGACAAAGAAGGAAAATACCGTAACAAACCTATTAGAGGACAAAATGGCAAAGAATAAGATTACACAGCAGGACCATAATGTGAATGAATGAATGGATGTATGAAACATAGTGGTTCTCACTCAGGGCAGAAACTGCTGGACCACTAAACCTTATTATTATTATTATTGTTATTATTATTATTATTATTATTATTATTATTATTATTATTATTATTATTATTATTATTATTATTATTATTATTATTATTATTATTATTATTATTATTATTATCATCATCATTATCATTATTATTATCATTATTATTATTATTAACAATGTTATTAACATTATTATTATTATTATTATTATTATTATTATTATTATTATTATTATTATTATTATTATTATTATTATTATCATTATCATTATCATTATTATTATTAACAATGTTATTAACATTGTTATTAACATTATTATTATTATTATTATTATTATTATTATTATTATTATTATTATTACAACATCACAACAATTATGGCATTCGAGTGAGTTGAAAAACAAACCTTATTATCATAAGACTGGAACATGTTCTGTGACATGGCAGGCAGGACATTCGTCGGAACTCCATAGACTCCGCCATTCCGCAGCGGTGACAGACCACCTGGAACCATCTCCTTGAAGTAGACAGGTAGTGGTGGTGGTGGTGGCTGGTGCTGGGTCATCGCCTGGTGCGAAATGGGTAATCTGTGAACCGAAGTCTCGACCGACGGAGGTCTCTGGTGCAGTACGGTGGAGGAATGATCCTGTGTCTGTACCTCGGACACCGAAGGTCCTTGTGATGTCGACTCGTCTCCGTGACTAGGAAGCAGAGAAGACGACACTGATGATGACGACGACGATGACGACGACGATGACACTTTAGTCTGCTGCTGAGGTTGTTCGCTTTCTTCCTTGCTATTAGCTGATCGTCCTTCACTTTCCTGTTGCAGAATATTTTTTACAAATTTATACTATATTATTGCTTAATTTAAAAAAAAACAATTAGAAAACAATATTTTTTCAAAAAAACTGTTGAACTGCCACGAAAAGTGACAATTGCAGCTTCACGTTTTGGTTTAATTTTTAAAATGTCAGCAACCAATTAATAATAATTTTAAAAATCCTTGTGTAATAAAAAACAATTAATAATAATTTTAAAAATCCTCGTGCAATAAAAATTTTTCCTATCATCAAACACTACAGAGGACATTCCTAAATCCCCATTGTTGCTTTTAAAACTCAATGTGCACTGAAAATGCTTTTTAAACAAATTTTAATTAAAAGAAAGCATTTTGTTATTCAATGTAAGCGACAACCCAAACACATTTCCAATCAAGTGCTGTTTATTATAAGAATCTTGAAAATCAGAACGTTGAAAGGTTTTTGTGTCTTGCACGATATCCAGGGGCGTAGCCAGGAATTTGATTGGGGGCGGGGGGTTGGGGTATAATGTGATTTGGGGTATAAATTTAAGAAACTTTGAAAACCTTAAAAAACACATTACCAATTTTAAGGCAGTCTGATTTGGGGGGTATATATACCGATATACCCCCCTCCCCCACCCCCGTCGCTATGCCCCTGATGACATCACAGTATAAATGAGTCGAATGAGTCTCAAAATGACTCTCAAATGACTCAAAATGAACTCTATACAGGCAATTCTTGCATGACAGGAACAGATGCCTATATAGTTTTATAGTTTTAGAACTAGCAGGTGGAGAAAAACTGCAATGTAATTTCACCATTTGGAGAAAGGGAAATATAGTTCATTGCATGTGGCCCTATGTATCTAATTTGACATCTGTCACTAGGATTTTACACACAATGGCAATTCTGCAAGTACAATTGAGAACCTTTCACCTGACGTCAATTACCAACGGTCGGGTCACCGTCTCACTGTTCAATGCTAACAAAGACATTCAGACAAATTCTCGAAAGAAAACTCAGCAGTACCCAATGATGTCAGTAAAGATGTCACTTAGCGATGTCATGCAGATGCAATACGCTGAAATGTTTTTCATTCTTAAATATACTGCATGCCACACCTACACACTTGACATGATAATAATTGAAAACATTAAGTGTACCCATAAAAAACCCATCTCATCAACTGAAGATATGTGAGAACAGCCTCTCAATCTGCAATTCAAATCCATCATTACAAAGGCCAAACAGAAGAACTATTATTACTCTGCCAGCAGCATGACTAAAAAAACAGGACAAAGAATAACAGAAGAGACAAACAAGAAAATGAATAAGTACAGGGCATATGGCCTACTGAACCCCACGCACACACACACACACACACACACACACACAATGACATGACATAGTCATATTTTACACAGTTCTGACAGTATCCAATTTCTGAGGAATATCACATCATTTATCTCATTGTATACACACTCCCAAACAGCTGGAGTTCTTTTATAAAAGGGAAAACACTAGCAAGAGAGAGGAAAGGGACAGAAACAAAGACACAAACAGACACACCGACAGGCAGACAGACAGACAGAATGGTAAATGATAACAACAAGGCTTGGCAGCTGGTTTGTTTTATTTCTCAGGGCCATAAATAATGTATTCCAGAAATGAACTACTGCACACCAAAGGCTGACATTTTTCTGCACCCATAAATAAGAACAAATATAATTATTTTCTATTTACAGATATAAAACAGATATAAAGTGGGGATAGAAACTGTTTGCAGAACGTGTTTCAAACCATAAACTGAAATTGTAGAACATTATGGCAAAATTTAAAAAAATGGAACAACCACAAAGAGCAATTTGTTGTAAATATTAAACTGCAATAAGGCTAATATCATTTCAGTGGGCTCAGACACATTTGTAAAAACCTGCATTAGCAGAACGATAGCTTAACAATAGAAGGATGTTAACTGACCTGTGCTGAAAGATTTGCTCTGTAGACAGCAAGTTGCTTGAGATACTCCTTCTTGGCCACTTCCATTTGTCTCTTGTAGAACTAAACAGTATAAAAGACAAAGCATACAAATTCAAGTTAATCCGCTAAAGTGAATCAGTGATGCAAGGAGATTCTTAAACAGTCCTGAATCACAAATACACCCGTACTATGGTGCTGGACACCGGTAAGTATGAGAACATTGCTTTGAGAACTGCAGGTCCAGCACCAAGTCTAAAAGCGATTTTTTTTCTTTTGCTGGCAGTCGACAAAGCGTCTTCGTACAGAAGCAATGCATTACTGCTTGTTCATTCAGTGATGACCAAAATCAATCATCATTCATTTGAAACCAGGGAAAGCTCATTTTGGAAATGTCAACGACGAAGAGACATTGGAAATTATCGAGGTGAATGGTAAAAGTGGCAACATTAAAACCCTGTCAACCACAGCCTCACATAACATGGTCACTCAGTCCAGCAAAGACCACTGGATCTGGTATGTAATGGAATCTAATAGCATTCTTCTGGTCTGTGAATTAAAAGATTGGACGAAAGATAAGATCTCTAAACTGAAAACCACTTAATCAACATTGCATTATTGCATTCATCACATTAACTCTATCGACAGAGCACTTACGAAGACAGTAGGCAGAACAACACAATATAAATCTGACAAAACAGAGCAGTATATATCTATATATCATCATTATCATCCATAAAATGGAAGTTCATACATCCATACACCATTCTAATGTAACTGAAATTTACCAAACAATAAATAGCAGCAATTCTCCAAAAGAAAGAAACACATATATATATATATATATATATATATATATATATATATATAATATCATACCCGCCTTAAGTTGAACGTTTAATTACAAACTGTTTGACGATAAACGGCAGTTAAATTTCAAACCCGTTTAATTTCGTTGTCCAGGTTGTCCCACATAGAGGCAACAATCTTCGATATGTCACCAAATGTTGCATTAGGATTCTGGGTTTTGATGGCAGACTGCGCATTCCGGAAAAACAGCGAGTACGCCGACACTGGTCTGGAAGCAAGAACATCAGACAGATTTAGAAATCGACAGAACATCAAAAGCATTTCAAAGAAACCTACAGGTACAAAAAGCTTCAATTACTGGTACTGGCTCATGACTTTAAAAGTATCCATAAACATGCATTAATAGCACTAGCAATCAGTAATCTAGTATAATTGATTCTTATATTTCTGAGAATCAGAGGCAATTAAAAGAGAAACTACTGCCACATTACTTTAAACATATTTTCATAAATTTTGAGCACAGATAAAATGACTGTCGCAAAATAGAAGGCATCCAGTCTGACAAATACTTTCTAAAATGAAACATTTGACAACAAAAATCCCAAATCTCTGTCGAACGGTTTCATTTACTTTGCCATGGAATATTAAATTTTAAAAGCCCACAAAAATTTGCCCGAGGCATACTTCTGTGGTTCGTTGGGGTCCTTTCGCTTTCTTTTCTTGGGAGATTTTGCTTTCTTTATTGGAGTTTTGGCAGTGGAAGAACTGTAGACGTTCTATATAAAACAAATACATAATGTTGTGTCAGAACACCAACAACATTGGCTACTAGTATCATCATTTATCACTAATATCAAATTTTCCATGTATTTCTTATCTTCATTATGGTGGATGGGGGTGTCCTCCCTGGCAGTGTCAGTGATGCTGTGGCAATCATCATTAATCATTATCATCGTCGTCATCCTCATCATTCTTCATCATCCACAATCAAGTTATTCCTGTTTAAGATGGACTTTACCATCAACCATCAATCACAATGAAGTGCCTAGCAGAGTTGCCATGGTAATAATGTATGGAAATTTACTTCAATTATTATACACACAAGGAAACAGGGCATAAGCAAGGGTAAGCAATAAACACGCACATAATTCTGTAATGCTATATTTAGACCAAATGAGTAAATTCCTTTGTGCAGTCCGTAAGCATTTCAATACCTTCAAATATGTTGAGAAAAATAGCAGAAACCAAACCCAAAAATCCTAAAAAGCCTTGAATATCCAATAATTTAATGTCATAAGTATGACTGACATAGGAAGACCTCAAGTTATTATTATTATTTCAATTTATTTGTGAGAAATTGGAACACGAAAAAGCCGATTCATTGCTAGAATCAAATGCTACTCAGACATTCTGTTACCAATGCCCTTTTAAAGCCTTGTCCTTACTTACTTAACCAGTCCCATAACAAATAAAACAGCAGCAAAAACCATACAAATTCATATTTATCAATCTAGCTATCTATCTAACTAAATACCATTTCTTATATCTTTGGATCATTGTAAAATCTCTCCTGTAGCCTAGTTTTCCTTCTCAGAATCTTTTATGCACTCTTTGTCAAGTTTATATAGCTCCTTTATAATTTATCACTGTCTCCACAATTCAAAATAGTCATCAGTGTTATTAAGAAGCCATTTTGGTAACGCGGCTGTAGACTTACCGATAAATGCATTTCTCAGGTATGCAAATTTCACTGTTCAACATCTTAATTAAATTGAAATAAATGGCATAGTCAATATATTCTGCCCCAGTTTTATTCTAGAGCGTTCGAAATGTCATGAAAAATGGTGAGCTACAGTTTCAATAGAAATAGTACTGTAGGAATAGCCCTTCTGCAGGCCAATGTCAAACAGGGTATCAATTTTATAATATTTTTGTGGTGTATAAAACCTGTGATACAAGAAACCAGTTATCTGAAGACACCTCTTATCTCTCGATCGACTTTTTAGACATTTGACAGAGAATAGATTTCTGTAAGACTTCATAAAGACTTTATAATGTTGATTGAAATAGTTGACCATTTTCCGTGGCATTTCGAACGCTATAGAATAAAATTGAGACCGAATATACTGATTACTCTAGTAGGGTTTGATGCAAAGTAGATGGGGACACAAGAAAATGTGGATATAATTCGTTTCTTCACTCCTCTGAATTTTTCTTATCTATAGCTTACTGTAGCAATAGTCCTTCTGCAGGCCAATGTCGAACAGGGTATCATTTTTATAATATTTTGGGGGTCTGTAAAACCTGTGATACAAGAAACCAGCTATCTTAAGATCCCTCTAATCTCTCGATCGACTTTGTAACCATTTGACAGAGAATTGTTTTCTGGAAGACTTTGTATAGTGTCGCTTGACATAGCTCACTATTTTTCGTGGCATTTGGAATGCTCTAGTATAAAACTGAGGTTTCAACACTCGTCTGAATTTTGCATATCTATAGCCTTCTGTACATCAATCATAGAATAGTATAATTAATGATACAGCATTGGTGTTCTTTGTTGTGATTGCAATGTTTTAACTAGCCTTAAAGTTCGTTTTGCTTCAAATCCATGCTGAGCAGTTCTATATATATATATATATATATATATATATATATATATATATATATATATATATATACATATATATATATATATATATAATATATATATATATAATATATATAATATATATATATATATAATATACACACACACACACTTATAATGCACATTGAAATAGTGCAAATGAAACTAAGAATCTACCAGCTACCAGTAAGAATTGGGAAATTTAATCAGTTTCAAAGTATTACTCTATATCATTGTTGCATTTCACTCTTTTAAAACCAGCTAAGACTACAAAAGACTGTGTGTACAATAGCTGAGCCAAAAGTGGACGCAAAAAGTCGAAGCAGGCAGAACCATTTGAGACAATCTACATTCCCTATAATAATAAGTCTTCCCACCCATTTACCGGCAATAACAGACCACGTAAAACATAGGTACAACAAAGAAACAGGGCATGAAAATGTGCAAAGCCATCAAAACGTCGGCGTAAATTGCGATATTGTCAGGTAGCTGGAAGTGGTGTTTACGCTGACACCGTCGTCCCAATGAACCAAATTCCATGGATTTCAAGGAAACATAAAATCCGCAATCTCGGATACGAGACCGTCGTTGCGAGTTTCTGAAAGAAGTCAAATAATTTAGGCGTTCGCGGCCCCAACGGGACATACGGCGACCATGTGTGATTTCGAAACGAAAACACGACCGAAAGAGGTGGACGAGTTGATAAAGAGATGCCAACTGAACAATGCAAATCGGATTATTAGACCCTCAATTCTATTTCGCAACATCAGACGAAGATTTGGTGTGGCGCATATTTCTGTCATTGCATCGAAAGCATCCCCTGTAGGACAGGTTCTGGCTTAAAACTCTGTCTCATGGCTTCAGTTTGATTCTTAGTCAATATATTCAGGACCCTTAAAATGAGCAGAAAAGTTACCTTAAAGTTCACTCAGCTGTACGCAGAGACAGAATTTTATCGTGTTATAAAATCACATTTTAAAGTTTAAATCCTTAAAATAATTTTCTCTTTGATTATCCAAGTTATCCAACCTTCACCAACTTTTAAAACTTATTTTGAATGAATTTCACTATCACTGAGAATTCCTTGTGATGTTGTACTCCATCCAGCTAACCATGCACTGTCTTTAGATATGCCTTGTCAAACATAGCTATAGCAATCTAAACGTATGCGAATGTATGTGTGATGGGAAAATCCTTGCTTCTGTTTTACTGCAGACCATTCATCTCAACAAACAGTGAAGGCAAATAATGAGAGCAAGAAACTCAAACCAATCATTAGCTTGACATTCACCCAAAGTCCATTAAGCAGGGTCATAAAACAATTTCTCCTCCTCATATGGAAAACGAATTGTTTCCTTGCCTATTTTCAGCAGACTGGCAACCATGCCCCGTCGAATAAATACATCCAAGAAATTCAACACATAAATGGACTGGCATCAAATCTCATTAACAAAGCTGATGCAAATTGATTTGTCTTTCCTCTCTCGGTCTGCCGAGTATAGATGCCACTGCGCATTACTGGAAAAAGCGAGCGGATTCTACCAGATTCTACGGGTATTCGTGGAACATGCAGCAAGGGCAATGAACACATATAATCTCCTCAGAACCGAAACCAGACTGCAGACGACAGATCGAGAAGACGCAAAAGCAGACGACCTACCTGTTGTTGCGTCAGGGGCAGTGACATAGGAACATCGTATCCATTGTTTTCTTCATTGTGAACAAGTGGCGACGAGTTTGTGGAACCATCAGCACCACCATCGGCACCACCACCACCACCACCACCAGCAGCAGCAGCAACGGATATGTAATTAGGCGGTCGCCACTCGCCTGGAAATGGCAGCAGAGTTCGACAGACCGAAGGCGGTGCGGCCGCCGACGGTTCGAACGACGTGTGGTGCAGCGGGACGGGTCGCGCGACGCCGGCGTTCACCTGGAAAGAGCCTTCGTTGAAGACGCTGTTCGAGTCCTGGATGTCGGGGATCTCGAACATCTGCGGCGGAAATTTCGGCAGAATGGGTTCGTGGATCGCGGGGTGGTTGGGAAACAACGGAACGGGCGGATTCAGCGAGCTCATTGCCACCGAGTAAGGCTGTCGGTAGTATAGGGATCTCTGCTGATCGGCGGTGAAATTCTGCTCTCCGATGACGACGGCTGGTGGAACGCATGGCCACGCCAGCTCTTCGAAATTCGACCGGCCACTCGCCTGCGAAAAAATCACAAACCCCCTTTTGGCTATTGTTTGTACGAGTATACAGTCTGGAGAGTTAAAACTGGACAATAAATATATCCTAGAATTTAGCACACCACCAACAACAAAATTTAAGAATAATTAGCTCTGTAAATCAAACAATCAAACCTTTATATGACTATCACCAGAACAATCATGTAGGAAAATCAGTTTTGGGATTAAGTTGACTTAATAGCTTATCAGCTTAAGGATATTTCTGGAACTTCTCTTACAGCTGCCTTTCATCTGGCTTCATGCCACTTTTTTAAAATCACCAAGCCTCTGCATATTTCATGGTACTTTCAAGAACATTTCTACAGGTAGCCGTGCATGGAAAAATTGAATATGATACAATCATGGGCGCTCGCACATTGGGGCAAGAGGGAGCACTTGCCTCCCTGGAAAATGCAAATACCAATATATCACATTAAAATCTGAAAACCTTGCTAAAACATTAACTGTGTCCATTGTGTTAAAAATGTGTTTTGCCCCTCCTGGAAAAATTTATGTAATGTAACCGTGACCCTTGTGTTTTGGCCCCTCATGGAAAAATTTCTGTGGGCACCCATGGATACTATAATACTGCAAACTATAGCAGAATATTTACAAGTATGTAAACATCAGCCCCTAGAAAATTTCTGTTAAACTGAAAGTAAAATGAAAAGCTATCTATTTCACCAGCTCAAGAAAGAGCAAGAATTTGAAGCCCCTTTCAAACAACCTCAGCCTAAGATCTTCAATTTTACACACTCCTGCAACGTAAAAGAAACTCCAACAAAGTAAATTCATCCCCCCCTCCGGGAATATATGGGATCTTCTTTTCAGGTTCTGACAAGAGGACATTGCTTGCAGTCTAGAATGGTGAATAACTGAGCTACTTGATGGCATTAAGACAAACAATTATATGATAATGTATATAGAAAACCCTTGAAGCGGCAACGACCTCCGCATTTTAGACGAACAGCCTAAGTGGATGGAAAGCATTTGCAACAATACATCAACACTTGAGGCACTTAGCCGCAAAGAAATGCAGAATGATCTGCGAAATGACGGACGTTCGTAGCAACCGAGCATCACTCGAAACAAGTGAACACAAGAGAGGCGCTTATGCGAACGGTCCACTGAAAGCCGAGAAAAATTACAAGAAGTGAAAACCGCGGCCGGGTGCTTTTTCCGCCCATAAATAAATCCACAACCCATATATGCAATTCACATGAAGGAAGGTGAAGATAACTCCAACGACCGCACAAATTTCATAACAAGTAATGAAATCATTCATGACCTCAGAAATAACAACCAAACAATTATAACACCAACTGAGCTACTGGATGTTGTTAAAACTAGCAAATTATATGATAATAGAAAACACTCGAAAAAGACAGAGATGACCTCCACATTTTAAAACAACAAATTTCATCTAGCAAACCACCCACAAAAACCTGCAAGAATGAGTGAATGAATGGATGGATGGACTTCTAATCCAATCATTGGATGGACTGAAGAGTGAACAAATGGATAGATGAATGAATGGACACATGATTGAATGGATGGAGTAATAAATGGACACACACACACACACACGATTTGCAATTTAAAGAATTCATTCACATTGCCAAAATCATTTATATCTACCCAGAATTTCCAGCAACTATGCAGCTTCATTACATTCAGTCCAATACGTTCAATTATCTAATTTCATTTGGTATCTCTGTGAGCATGCCTGCTCATCGTTCATTAACCATGTCCGAAATGGGAATTAACAAAACGCAGGGAATATGGAAGCAAGAAAAGCAGCCAAAGCCAAACAAACAGGGCCTATAATCTGAGTTCTTGCCTCGCATATCAAAGCAGAATCATTTTTGTAGTGCATGTGCCATACAGAGGAATTCAGATGCCAGTAGATTGCATTAAAATTAATAAGACTGGAATTAATACCATCATGATGAAAGGAATGCAGAGAAATGATTTCCATCAGAGTTGATCAGAAGATATTGGAACGAGTGAAAAATGTACATACTTCGGTGCCATCATCTCAGTAGGAAATAAAAGTCAGACTGATAAAAGGCAGAGTGGCCATACATTTTTTGAAAGAAGTTATGGAAAGACAATAATATCAGCACCAGAACAAAGAAAAGAATAATGGAAAGGGTTGTATGGAGTACAGTACAATATGGGTACAAAAGCTGGACATCGACAAAAAAGACACAGGAAAATGTGAAAGCTTTCTAAATGTACCGGTACTCATTACGAACCCTGCAATGAGTAAGCTGGAGAGAAAGGAGACAAATGAAGAGGTTTTGGAAATGGTAAACATAGAAAAATGGTTTATCAACATGTGCAAAAATGAAGTTGTGTTATTTTAGAGCAAATACAGAGGACCAGTGAAGCAAGGTCAACATTGGAAAGGACAATCCAACAAGGAATGATGCATGGAACAAGACAAAGATGGCAACCAAAAAGACGCTGCATGGATGGTGTTGAGTAGTGGACAGGACTGCAGATGTCAGCAGCAGTCAAGAAAACACAGGACAGACATTGCTGAAAAAAGAAAATTCATGCCGTCACCTCAACTTCACTCCATGAAGGAAACAGTCAAAGAAGATGTTGAGTAGCAATGATGATGATGATGAAGATGATGATGATGATGATGATTAGAAAAGTCAATGGGAAATGAACCTGACATGCTTACAGACCAAACTTCAGCAAACGCATCAATGTCAAAGGACACAGTGCTTCTGCTGTATCATTTCAGAGTGCTAATATTTTCATTTTGATATTTTCATTTCAATTTCTGCTTTCTTCGATCTGTCTTTCTAACGGCCCATATATATACAATGCAGGATAAACTTGTAAAAGTTTTTTTAAAAAATAATAACATTATGTAGATTGCATTTATTCAGATTGATAGAAGGAAAAGAAAATCATATATTTCTCTTTTCGTGATCAATGATCATCGTCTTGTGTCCATGTTGTCATCACCAATCTCTCCAGTTTCTGTCACTCCACCTACTATGTAAATGATGAATGCCGCATGCATGGACAGATCAATCAACTTAATACCAGAAATCCAGTCATACACAAAGACTCTGGCCGTTCCATCATCTCGCAATCTCAGATTCATCCAGGCAAAGTCTTCATCTAAACATAACTGACAGGAAATCAAATGAACCAATTTGATTTTCAGTCTTCCAATTATACTTCCACATCTTAACACTATATATATATAATATATATATATATATATATATATATATATATATATATATATATATATATATATATATGCAGCTGCTTGAATCATATTCTCACCTGTATGTTCTTGGCATAGATATCACATGCATAATCAAACAACAATAAGAGTCATATTTCATCATATTTTGCTGCATAGGTCCACAGCACAGGAACACACACACACACACACACACACACACACACACACACACACACACACACAAACATAAACATACACACACAAAAACATACAAACCGCCAGTTTTTACAGCAAAGTGATGACGGCTGATGCAGTATTAAAACAGATTACATGAATATAATCTCAAATTTCCAAATTTAATTCAACATCCAATGCTGATCAGTGAGACTTGCAGTATCATATTGCATCTATTGAGAACTAATAGCACATTTACTGTGCAAATAATTACTTATATTGTGTACATTAAATCCGAGACAGTGCATTAAGCATAAACATAAAGAGATAACCATGGACACAAAGTATCAGGTCACAGCATTAGGCACATACAGTACTGCTCAAAAAATTGTGAACACACGTGGATTTCAAAGCAAAACGAAGTTTAAGGCTTGTAAAAACATTGCAATCACAATCAAGAACACCAATACTGTATTTTTCATTAATGATACTATTCTACGATTGATGTACAGAAGGCTATAGATATGCAAAAATTCAGAAGAGTGTTGAAACGAATTTTATCCACATTTTCTTGTGTCTTCATCTTCATTGCATCAAACCTTATTAGAACAGTAAATATAATCTACCTCAGTTTTATATTAGAGCGTTCCAAATGCCACGAAAAATAGTGAGCTATGTCAAACGACACTATACAAAATGAACGAATGTTACCTTCCAGAAAACAATTCTCTGTCAAATGGTTATAAAGTCAATTGAGAGATAAGAGGGGTCTTAAGATAGCTGGTTTCTTGTATCACAGGTTTTATAGACCAGAAAAATATCTTAAAATTGATACTCTGTTTGACATTGGACTGCAGAAGGACTAAATTGCTACAGTAGGCTATAGATATGAAAAATTCAGAAGAGTGATGAAACGAATTATATCCACATTTTCTTGTGTCCTCATCTTCATTGCATCAAACCGTACTAGAATAGTCAATATATTCTGCCCCAGTTTTATTCTAAAGTGTTCGAAAAGTCACAAAAAATGGTGTTCTACAGTTTCAATAGGAAT
The DNA here is from genome assembly GCA_018105865.1 of Metaphire vulgaris. Classification (NCBI taxonomy): domain Eukaryota; kingdom Metazoa; phylum Annelida; class Clitellata; order Crassiclitellata; family Megascolecidae; genus Metaphire; species Metaphire vulgaris. The sequence continues at coordinate 19,915,512 of CM030834.1, forward strand.
ATTACTGTAGGAATAGTCCTTCTGAAGGCCAATGTCAAACAGGGTATCAATTTTATAATATTTTTGTGGTGTATAAAACCTGTGATACAAGAAACTATCTATCTACCAGTATTATCCAGCCTCTTATCTCTCGATCGACTTTGTAGACATTTGACAGAGAATTGTTTTCTGGAAGACTTTGTATAGTGTCGTTTGACATAGCTCACTATTTTTCGTGGTATTTGGAACACTCTAGTATAAAACTGCGGCAGAATATATTGACTGTTCTAGTATGGTTTAATGCAATGAAGATGGAAACACAAGAAAATGTGGATGAAATTTGTTTCAACACTCTTCTGAGTTTTTGCATATTTGTAGCCTTCTGTACATCAATCGTAGAATAGTATCATGAATGAAAAAATACAGCATTGGTGTTCTTTGTTGTGATTGCAATGTTTTAACAAGCCTTAAACTTCGTTTTGCTTCAAAATCCACGTGTGTTCACAATTTTTTAGCAGTACTGTATACTACAGTAATAAAATACAAACATACAGACAGATGCACATGGCAGCTAGAGGAATACATTCACACGTACAGCCAAACATACAAAGACAACAACAAAATTTTAAAATCTTAAAACATGCAATACACACAGCACTAGACAGACGAGAACAAAAGGAGAACCATGAAAATGCCTTGATGTCATGGCGGCAATGTACGTTGTACATACAAGTTTGAGGTAATATGGGTTATATGCATGCATCCAGCAAATAGATCATTGTAAATGGACGTGCAGTTTACCAACGACCGACTTTCATCAAACAGTATCCCGGGCAACAACAGAGAGAGAACGGCTCCTATTGGCCGGATTGTCTGACAGCTTTATGCTTGCCATCAATTACCATTTTACTGAGTACACAGAGGATCAAGGAGGAATCATGATAATGGCTTTCGTCAGCAACGAAGATTTGCCGTGTGTGTGTGTGTGTGTGTGTCATGTATGTGCTGCCTGGTGGGGGTGGGGGGGGGGGCTACACAGTGCCAGCATCGGGGAAAAACATGCGCTATATAATTACGCGTCGGCGTTTTACAAATACAGAGATCTATGCTCCTCCGTAAGCTCTTTCCAATTAAAGGCACGCGTCCGTCCGTTCAAATGCACGGTCGCTTCGGGCCTTCGGCCGTTAATATGAAATATTGATCGTAGAAAAACACGAAAAAACATAAAAAGAACGAAAAGAAAACATCATAATACATTTCAACGAAATCCTAGAAACAGTCTCACGGTAACTATTTATCTCATCAGATCAGGCACAGCCAACACGTACAATACTGCCTGTCCGCCAATCATATTTTCGTGTAAAGTAAATATCAATATGGTCAATCTGATTAGTTCAATGATGACCTTTCGTAAATATGCTGAATCCAGCACTGCACCTGCATCAATGATAGTTGCTGATGAGTTGTGAAACTTATTGAACCAATCTACTGACACCCGGCCTTTCCACACCTTTAACTTTCGCTTATGACCTTCAAGCTTGTTAGTCAGCCATTGTGAAGAATGAAGCCATAGTACCTACCGGTAGGCCAACTTGACTACTCAATCTACATTTCCCATTAGCTCTGACCGTTGTGGTTTATTTACTTGTAGAATTCAGTAAGCACCACTCGCTATACAAATTCCACATTACATTACATTACATAAAAATGGCAATCCAATTTTCCCAGAAAGTTTGAAAAGAAAGTAAAACACAAGAAAATATTTAACTTGTTAAACTCAGGGTTGGAGTTGCCGGGGGGGTTTGAACCACCCAGCCAACTTTGCAACCCTCCCAAAAATCGCATATCTGGTACATGCAGTTTCTGTCATGCATTGAAATTCAGTCCTCAACCCCCTCCAGCTCAAATTTCACAACTCCAACACTGGTCAAACTTCTAAAGTTTTCACATTTTACACAATTTTCTTGACTTGTGCTGTGGCCGCCATGCACTCTGGCAAGTGCGGACCAGTGCCGGTCCGCGGACCACCACTTTGGGAAGCACTGTTCTAGACAATAATAATAATAATAATAATAATAATAATAATAATAATAATAATTTAATAATAATTTGATGCAAGAGTGCAAAACATAAATCACAAAGATATACACATTTATCATTATATTATTTAATAATAATAATAATAATAATACATATTACTACAAAGATGTTCCAAATTAAATTACAAAATCCAAGAGCACATTCCTACATGTGAGCTAAGTGATTAGACATTCAAATTTATTACTAGCAATTATCAATTTGTCAGTGGGTGTGAGGGTGTAATCACAATGGTTGAGGCTGACCCCCATTGGTGGTCAAAATTAACTGGGATGGCCCCGGTGGGAAGTCTGCTCCCTCCGTTTTTCAATCAACCACCTTGACCAACTTTTATCATTGTTGTCCACTCTGCACAATGACCTGAGAGCTCAAGACAAGTGTTTGCTAACTGTGTAAGTGCAGCAGCAAGAACACAAAGACAAGCAAAAATGCTGGCATATTGTGTTACATTTATTTAAACCAGTAATAAACTACAGACATTGCTGCACAATTTTCAGATGTGTGAACAAGAATATGATAATTGTACTGGACAACATTAGGAACACGTTTCACAAACATACAATATCATCGATGTGTTTAAAATTATAAACAGTTCACACAAAACCATAATATATCAAGCCATCAGATGTCAGTAACTAGCATCAATAAATTTGATTTCCTGTCAAGATCATTTCAAACTTTTATTGGGGGCAAGATAATTTTTGGCCAAATTTTTACATATTTTGTGCACATTTCACATTTATTTATTTATTTAATACATTATACATCATTTCCTCATTTTCTTGGGATGCCCCTGGTCAAGATGAAATAGTTTTATCTTTATATTCGCAGACAATAATTATATTCTAGGTATTCCACCATCCACAATAGAATAATATTATTATTATTCTTTAATAATTATTAAACGTTTGATGGTTCACAGAAAAAGAAATTCAATTATCACAGCAACAAAAAACACAGGAGTCAGTTTATTGTAGAGCTTGTGGGTCAACAAACACATCATTTTGTCTTAATTAACTTACAGGCTATTCCAGTCCCCGAGTCAGAATTACCATTCCATGCACGAACACACGGGGGAAAAGTGACGGACCAGTGACAAAGGCAGACGTCTTTTACGAAATATCGGCGTTTGCCGAATCTTGTTTTCGAAACGCGCGGACCGCAAAGACGCACGCGGTCGTTAAGGCAGACGCGCACCGACTTAGGAAAGGAGACACTTAAATTCGCCGCCTCTACAACGGCGAGCGGCGCGGTACAAGGGGTGAGGGGAGGGGGGGGGAGACTCGATGCATCATTCCCTCCTCAGAACCACATTTCACATTTACACCGTTGCTGCTGCTGCTGCTGCTGCTGCTGCTGCTGCTGCTGCTGCTGCTGCTGTCGGGGCAGAGAGAAATTACCAGGCTCCAAACGAACAAATGCGAAGACACATGAAGATAGATGGCGATGAAAAGAGACAAAGGCAGAGAATAGCGCTACGAAAAGAGGAGGAAGAGGAAACAGAAGAAGTGACAGACAGACAGACAGACAGACAGACAGAGGAGGGGAGGGATCGAGGGGAGAAATAGGAAAAGAAGGGGAGAGAAAATCTGTAGGGCTTTAGAATTGAAAAATGAGTTTGTAGGGGGGAAGCGGAGAGACATACGAGGCACAATCGAGGCGAAGAATAAATTCGATGACGGAATTATGCAAATGTCGCAGCGCTCGGCTTCTGTTTTGTCAGCAAATAATAGCCCCATGTATGCTAACAGCGTTCTCTCCCTCTGTCCGTCTCTTACTCTGTCGCCGTATATCTCTTAATCAGTCTCCCTGTCACTGCAGCGTCAGATATATGACGTGTGTATCAACGACCCGAAAAATATGTCCAAACCAGTATAGCAATAGTCCATAAAATGACGAAATTCAACACATCTGTCAGTGCAAGACTGTCACTACTTGGCGGTTGGTCACTCACTGGCATGTCTTGCTTTTCCTCAATGGTGAACCAGTCATGTCCAGTGCAAAACTATCGCCAGTTCTTAATTGACCTACTTAAAGTGTCAGAACAATTATCATGCAACAAATGGCAACAAAACAGTAAGCAAATTAGTCTTTTAGCTAATTCACAACAGTTCCATATATGCTCTTTTTGAAGATTAGGGAAATTTACCCTATAATAAAAGCACTTGGGTTGTGTTTGAATCATGATGAGTTGGTTTTTTTAAAAATGGACCCAAATCCATGTCTGCTTTGTTATCCTTTAAAAATTCCAATGACATGCTTATATGACAGGGACAGGGCAAGGCAGAATGGGGAATGGAACACAAACTGACCCTCCCCCCAACCGAATTCCTGGATCCGCCCATGTGCCAGATGGTTACTTCATTGCTAAGTTATACGGCCTGTTAACTGAAGAGTTTGGAGGATCAGTGCTATACAAGTGAAAAAACTCTGCTCGTTTGTTTCAATTGCTGTCATCACAGCTGTACAAGAATCCCCTATGAAACGCCAAACGTCAAAATCGGTCCAATTCCTCTCCCAGAAAAGGATTTCAACACCAATTGGTTGCATCATATCCAGCAACAAGTCGTTTACACCACAGACCCAGATGACCCTGGTGGGCCGGCACAGTGACCATGCAACGGGTCAAACCTGACCTCTCTGCACAAGTGACGACGGGTTTTTAATAACATTTCAAGTCCGACAGAAGATAGAAAGAGAGAGACAGAGAGCGGGAGAGAGAAGTGTCCCATAAATTGATTGAACTTCTATCGATCCTGTGTAGCCGTGGACAGAAGAGAGTCCTGCTCTAATGTGTCTCTTGACATCATCTGACGCAATTTGCCGGCCACTTTTTCCCGAAGAGACGCAAATATCCATCCATTTGACATTAATGGATATAATTCTGGTCGATTGGACCGCGCTTTATTATTCGAGTTAAGTGCAATTTTTCACGATTAAATTACCAGTTCCATTAGTCCCTGCAACGACCAGCGTCAGCATTTTGCAAACTAAACTGAACAGCCGGTAAACAACTATTATCCGCATTTAATTACAATGCACAAGCCAGGTATTAATACTGCAATCCATTAAACAACTCCATCAAGTGGCAAACATAGTTTTGAAAACATGTCTCAATTTAGACATATTTTCCATAAATTCTATTGTAGAATTTCAGAGTTTCTTTTTACGCTGTGACTGGCTCCAGTCCATTCACTTTCTTAAAATCACACATGATAAATACATCTGAATTCTTCTGGAATGAATTTCTTAACTGGCTTTTATTGTGAATGCCTGACATTGACATATTATTTGACTAGTGCAGCATTCCAAACACTTTACAAATACCCTGGTAGATGCAACAAATAAAGAACTTGCTATCCTTTAACAAGACCTTACAGTCAATATATATATATATATATATATATATATATATATATATATATATATATATATATATATATATATATGAGCAAATAACAGAGAATGAAATTCAAAGATTCACAGTCATTTTGTGCTGATATACATAAAGTCATTTTCACAAACCAGAAGACAATAGTATCAGTTGAATTCTAATTACATGCAAATGGAATTCAGATCCCAAGCCAAATTTAATCAATCAGGCAAAAGCTCATTATGAAATAATCACAGCCGACTACTAACTAACTGACTGACTGTCTGACTGTCCAAAGTCAAAAGGACAGATAGTCAGAATGAATGACCACAAATTGTACTGCCTTGAACAAGAGGTCATAACAGAGCATGAGAGCATATCCATGCACAACGGTCAAATCAGCCAATCACGGAGCACAGTAAATCTATATTAAAAAGAGATCTCTCTATGATTGGGTTACGCCTCCGTCGTCTGCTTTACTGCCCCCCGTCGTCTGCTTTACTGTTTCTCACTCTGACAACTGTCTCAACCGGATCTCTTGCAGACTAATTTCAAGAACTATTGTTTAATACCTCCGAGTTACAGAAATGACAATGCAATACATAATAAAAATAACACTAATAATATATTATTATTACACATTTATTATTAAACAATATATATATATGTATATATAGGTTTTGACTCCATCCATTAAAACGCTCTTGTCTTGTCTATTGCGCTGAAGAAATTTTCTGGTATAATAATAATAATAATAATAATAATAATAATAATAATAATAATCATCATAATAACATCATATCATCATCATCATCATCATCATATTATTATTAAATCATTATCATCATTATTATTATTAGCCTGCAATTGCTGAAGCATTGACATCATTTATCAATCAAATGGATAAAAATTTCTTTGTGACAACTGGCAAATACAAGTGACCAAAGAATATGGCAAAGACTCAACGGTCTTAACCTCATATTTTACCTTTAGAATATATTAATGACAGCAACTGATCTACAGAAACAAACATGCACACACACACACAAACACAAACACAAATAAAGATCAACAAACACACAAATGTATACTGTGCAACAACCAGCTGTTGCAGTACATCAGAGTTTGAAGTGTCATAATTAACAAGGCTGTCTTTTTATTCTTATTCTTTTATTCACAAGTAAACCTACAAAATTCACACACACACACACACACACACACACACCAAAATAGACTATTTTCATCCAGAGATAATCCAGGAAACCTATTACCTCCAGAAGCCAAAACACTGAAACGTCTCACCCTAATTTACCTGACCTATATCAACTGGAATAGAAGAAGTGAATTTCCCAACAGGGTCTACATTAAAACCGCCTAACAACAACTTCTTGGAACTGACAATGACCACCCATGCTAACTGAAAGACTGTTTTAACTGAGCCTGAGGACACCTCTCCAAAAGAATAGCATTCGCCTATTACCAGGGGCAGAGAAGACCATAAACTCACCTCAAAACTGTTCTGTTAATTTCTTACCATGGCAAAAGGATGCAAAGTTATAATGATATGAAAATATAAATTTCTTCATTTCATTCACCTCAATAAGTCTGACAACATGTATTGATCTGCATGGAATGGAACATCATGAAGTGCCCCAAATTGAATTCCTAGATCTGCCGTTGCTTATTAATACAAGATAAAGTTGATGATAGGTGCTACAACAATGTCATATGCAGGTCTTCTTCTGTATCATTGTATTCACTGTTAATGCAGCTAGAATGCCAGGCCATATTTTATTTTTATACAAAGTGTAAAGGTGTGTACATGCAAGTTCATGTGTTGTGCACTTGTGCGTGTGTGTTTGCGTATTTGCATGCAAAATCACATAATAAAAATAGACAAACAACGGTCTTGACGGTTCAAGTGAAGGCTGTTAATACAGAAAGCAGCCTATATATACAACTATTGAATGGATGAATGCAAGAACTGATAAATGCATCCAGCAAATATGAACAACCGTAAACCATTCTCTGGAAGCAATTGCAATATATAAAAAGGGCTGGCTGGAAAAAAATCGTAAATCAATATCAGATGATGGCATTTGTTTGTCTGTAAATACTATTTCCATCCAAAATCCTTTTTCCGTATGATACTGGAAAATACACAGATTTTCGCGTTGCTACCACTGAAAACCCATTAGTGTAGCCATAAGTGGGACATGGTGCCGGGCCCCACATTCGGACCTAGACTACTTGTGAGATCTGTACAAAAATGACAAGAACATTTTTTGGGGAGTGGAGGTGGAAGAGGGGCATGATTGTTGATAAGTTGTCATAAAGCTGCAACATTTTTCAAAAGCTCAATAACCAAACCCTCAATTTTTTCCAGACCTGTTACAGGTTATTCCCCCAAACCCTCTAGTTGGATCAGACCAAGGTTGCAAGCACAGTATACAGGGTAAGTGATAGCGTCCCCCTCGTCTGCCACACTAGAAAGAATGACTGCAACTCAGTCTAAATGAAATATTCTTAAAATATTTGGGTTCAATACCACATAGGCAATCATATAAAAGTAACACACCATAGGCAACATTAGCGATAGGCACACAAGTATAAATCCGCTGATGGCATTGCGTTCTGTATAGTAAGGAAACACACATCCTATTCAGCTCTGCTGACAGCAACCAAACTCTATATATAGCACGGATGTCATTGTTGGTTTCTAGATCTGTATTTCTAATTTTCTGCCCTTCCGCTTTGATTTAGTATATAGTGCAATCTCAAAAGCACTGCAGGATCTCATACGAACCCACTCATTCTCCTTTTGTCATGCCTGTCAAGACTAATATCAATAATTACATCTTACTGACGACAACAACACACACACGCTGACTCACGGTCAATGGTATTATGGCGTACATCTTCTCAGAGATCTCTACGGCAGTCAAGTGCCGCGGTCGAAGGCAGGGCTCTTGAGCTCTTTCTCTTTCTTGTAAAATCCAGCCGAGAAGCCAGAAAAATTCATGTCCTCCGTTCATTAATCCCACAGCAACGGGCTGCTTTATTGGCTTCATTTAATGGTGATTAATGCGGCAAAATGGAATCTGGTATTTTCGGAGCACTCCTCTCAGAAGTTCAAAGTCGAAGACGGCTTTTAGATTTCTCAAAAGCACCGCCTTGCTCTGAGCTTCACTTTCTTGGTGGAGCATATATAGACGTTCGTTTTCCGGGCAATAAATCGGGTGTTTCAAATTTCGGGGCAGTACAGAAATTTAGAAATTATAGCAAATGTCCAATGACATGAAACAAAGATGGTGATGGGACAAATGGGTCCTCAATATTTGATGGGCACAAAGGTCAACGGTCAAGGTCAATGGGTTATGACTCATGAAATTTTAAGAATGCGGTTGCAGTCATGCAGCATATGAAATTTCAAGTTCATGTTTATTGACAAATAAATATTTGCAATACAATGTTTGCATTTAGCCCACTCTATGGTAATTATGCCACTTTTGACTACAGTACTTGTAGTGTTGGTCAAATTTTAATTTTTTTTCTGTAGTATTGAATATTAGGTAGATATATGTGCTTTTCATGTTTGATTGATACTCAAAATTAGTTTTGACAATGGATGAACGACTGGGAACCACCATAATAGATATTATTGGGCCATGGGTCAGAGGTCAAATGGGTCATTGGTCAAGGGTTCAGCAGATCACGTGGGTCATTTTGAGTGACCCAATGCATAGACTACTAAATGAAACCATTTAGGAGTCCATGCCCAATGCCATCTCTGGTATAATAGTTAATGTCTCAGAGAAACAAAGTGTCTACTTTAACAGATGTCTCTTAACCCTTTGCATGCGCGATCTGTGTAACTGAAAGCTAGGCTATGAAATCCGAATACCGGTTTTACCAGTCCATAGGGTTAAACCAGCATCTGTTCCAAAGGCTTTTACTCAAGAATTTATCAGTGACATTTTCCTGATAATAATTATGCCACTTTCATTACAGATATTTATCAGACAAAGAAATAAATAAAACTGCAAAATGAAAATTTCCTCAATGGGTTAAACCACAGCTATAGCTAAAAAGTAACACCCTTTATTATACAAAAACAGTACAGCTCATATTATATAGCACCAGATACACAACAATAATTTTTACATTAGCATAGACATCTCTTAGAGTCAGTGATTGGTTCGAAATCAAAGGGAATTTCTCAAGCTGGCATAACAGCTGAATGGCTCAAACAATGCAACATCAAACAACGACAAGAGTATGCACTGAACAGCAACAACAGTGATGAAAGGAGACACCAGTTGATACTTGAAACACTGAATCTTATCAAGCATGTGTTCATGTCCAATAAATAATTATAATACATTCATCCATAAGCATAGGCAGATTTAGAGTTTAAGATTTGGGTAGGCTAACATGGGGGTCATATTCTTTTATAGGCCTATAACTTTTGTTTTCTTGGGAGGAGCGACTAAATCTTTCAGTTGGGTGGTCCAGAGGGTTAGCACCCTCTACTGAAATAGGCAGAAATTGCTTCATATTAGAAAATTTTCTTCTATGTCAATGGCTACTTTTTGCCTATAACCGTATGCATGGCAACACATATAGAACATATTCTTTTATAGCCCTATAAATTTTGATTTCTTGGGAGAGCGACTAAATCTTTCAGTTGGGTGGTCCAGAGGGTTAGCATCCTCTACTGAAATAGGCAGAAATTGCTGAGTATTAGAAAATTTTTCTTCTATGTCAATATGGCTATTTTTTTGCCTATAGGCATATGGGCAAAACATATAGAACGTATGATTTTATTGGTGGGATTAGTTGGGTAGGCTTAAGCCTACCCTAGCTTTTAATCAAATCCGCCTATGTCCATAAGGTACACAATCATACATAAATGTATATACTTGTGAAGGTCTCCCTTTTATTGTTCTGATTTTTAGGTCAGTATATGGATTATATTATGCATATGAAAAACAGTGACAATAGAAAAAGCTTTAATCCTCCCAATATTCATCACAACACAATCCAATCAAAAAAATGCTCACAATAATAACTATCAATAATAGATTGCTTTAACCGCACAAAACTCAACAAATATGCCATCAATATCATTATAGATGTAATGTGTGTGCACAAGTGTGTGTATGCTTGCACGAATGCACGTATGTGGTATGTGCGTATGTCAGTCACATTGTTAATACAAAATCAGAACATGAATGTATATACCGGGTACATACAAGAATGTGCATCTACGGCACACTTGATGTGTCTGTTGTGATATTGTACACATTTATGCATTCATGAAAGATAAGTGAGTGGATTGGGTTGTAAGATGTGCCACCCGTCAAATCAGTCATCAGCTGAATGGAATTATGGAAGATGTCCAGGTCTGAAAAATGAAACGTTTCAAAGGAAACAGAAGCCTCTGAAGCCTCAATCAAACGAGTATTAGTCAAGAATTGAGGACCCTAAATCAGCTAAACTCCAATGAAAGAAGAAATCACAGCAAAAGTAGAACAGATCAAAAGAGACGAAAACGAAGAAGGAAGACAGAGACAAAACTGATCTGGAGAAAACTGATATAAAAAAGAACTGGAATAGACTCAGGATGAAAAAGACAACAAAACAAAGAACTCCAAATAGGAGCAGCAAAAAACAGACATATTCAAGTTGCAGTTGAGGTATTTTTACATAGAAAGGAAAACAGGAATGAAAAACCGGCAAATATACAGCAAAGGAGACAAAGGCAAATGAGAGTGTAGATTGGGAAAACAGTTCTCACCACAATTAACTATGACAATATCTGATGATTGCATACAAGATTACCATAGCAAAATATCATGCAACACTGAAGACTATGATTATGATTTTATCATCATCATCGTCATCATTATTATTATTATCATCATAGTTATTATTATTGTTAGTTTGATGGTTATTATGACAACAGTGATAGATATTGGTTACCGTACCTTACAAGCCTCCCTGCTGTTTCAGTGTCTGTCCTTTTGCATTGGCACCAATGAATGAAATCAATGTCACATGAGATAGAGAGAGAGAGAGAGAGAGAGAGAGAGAGAGAGAGAGAGAGAGAGAGAGAGAGAGAGAGAGAGAGAGACAGAGAGACAGACAGACAGACAGACAGACAGACAGACAGACAGACAGACAGAGACAGAGACAGAGAGACAGAGACAGACAGACAGACAGACAGGCATACAGAACAGACGGAGCAGCAGTTCACCTACCCCTACTATATATCCGGAAGTGTTGGCGGCTTCTAGGGTGTTTCAGGCTCATCAAAGAACCGACATCAAACAACCTGGCACAGCAGGTAGGACCTGATCAATCAGACCTACTTAATTAAAACAGCCTTTTAGTATGCCACTGAAATTATATATGAATAATTGCCAAGGTATTTTGTTACCGTCATTTCAGTAGAAAAAAGAATGGGGTGCCATATCTGCATTTGCACCGAGAGAGAGAGAGAGAGAGAGAGAGAGAGAGAGAGAGAGAGAGAGAGAGAGACAGACAGACAGACAGACAGACAGACAGACACACACACAGAGAGATTCATTAAAATATAATTAACTGTAAGTTGAATTAAATTTTTATTCACAAGATCAAAGAATTCTGCCCTTAGTCATGGCTTAGTAGTTCTGTCTACAGTCATTCTCCTTGCATTTAGCACAAACACCTAAACACAGCCAAGCAGTGAGAACACCAGGATTGTCTTATAATCACTGGTAAACAGGAAATGAAACTATAAATATTATAATAACAAACACCCAGACATCTGATTACACTCAATTACATGCAGGTAAAAATACCATCAAATACTGTGGTATAGTCTTATTTCCTCTAAGCCTTAGGCAGCACATAATTTGAATTTTAAAAGCGGCACTCTAATGCAAATGACCAAGAACTGGTGAAAGATCTTTCTAGAAAAATCAACAATAACAAGTTCCCTCCCCTCCTATCAATGCATGACAGCAGCTGTTAAGTAAGCAACAGTGGCTGCCATAAGAGAATAACCTTTACCAGACGCAATAACAATGAATTCAGTCAGACACTTACACAATCCATTAGTTGGGTTGAATTTTTTTTAGTCTTTTGGAATACACACACACACACACACACACACACACACACACACACACACAAACGAACGCACGCACATCAGTCCACTGTTAGCATCCCATTAAAGAAAACACCTGCATTTCTATAGACAACACATTTATAAAAAAAACTTTAGTAATAAGATAGTCCTACAATAATCTGAACCAATTAATTTTCTCTCCATTAATCATCTGCAGCTCCATTAAAATCAATACTAGTAATAACCATCACCATCATAATTGTAATAATCATGATAAACGTAATAATCGTAAAATAATAATAATAATAATAATGTAGAAATGACAAAGAATTGATGCTATCTATTTAAAATTCGTATGAGCTAATTAAAACCAATATAGATTAATAAGTTCTCTTAAATACATGGAATAGATTATCCTTACAATTATACCATATAAACAAAGGCTAAATTAGCAAATTGGCAAAATAATCCAAACAAATGAAGAGAGAGCTCTCATTGTTTGTCACACAAATGAATTCATTGATTTGAAAAGCTAACTTCTCCTTAGTACAATTAATGTCCACAGACTGAAAATCGTTAAATCGATTTCCTCTTCGAGGTCATAAATTTATAAGCCAATTTTTTTAGACAAGATTTGAGCCAATCCTATCAGATACAGAAAAATCAAAAAGCTATATCATTGTTCTGACGATCTACACTCTACAGTATTGGAATGTATGGCAGATAATTTGAAACTAAAATATAACATAATTTTGAATAGACAAATAATGAAACTGCCTTAAAAATTACAATGTATCCTGTACCGTTGACAACCACTCTGTGAGTCATTGTAGCTATGGTCACATAACTGCCTTTTAGTTGATGAAAGTGCATGACCTTGACCCAGCAATGGTAATGGGTCATATGGGTCAAGAGTTCTACGGGGTCAAATGGTCCTGGGCCAAGTGTTCAGTAGGTTATACGGGTCATCCTGAGTGGTCCGTTGCTATTGTCTGCTCTGACCAGACTTTTATTAGCCAAATATAAAATACAAGACAACGCTTCTCTGTAGTAAAGAGCGGCTCCCAGAATAATAAAAACACAGATGCCACATTTACCGGTAAGTCAGTCAAATCTAAACTCTAAAGAAACTCAAGCCACGGTTTGCACACACACACACACACACAGACACACACACGCATGCGCACAAGCGACACACTCCACTGATCTGATTTGGATTCTGCTGCCGTGACCTTGAGACAAAGCCAAGAAAAACAGCCGGATACAGCAGCAGCAGCAACAGTACTACTTATTAGACTGTTTCTACTTTCTACCACTTTGCTCCTCTGCACTGCACCTGCTGGTGGATGCATTAGTGGAATGCCTTTCGCTGGAGGAAGAATGTTTGCAACATTTTAGCAGCAACAACAAGTGCAGCGCGCAAAACATTCTCCAGATGAGAAAAATTATTTTTGTATTTCTTTAGAAAACGCGCCGCTGAAACACCGCAACAGTACGACAACTGTACAAAATATTGCATCTAAACTGTCGGTGACATATAGACGTGAAAAATTACTATACAAAGCATTTCTCAACTTTATACAACTTTGCATAGCATAGAATATGCAGGATTAATCAATTTTAAACAGATCCAACTCAAAAATGGCTTGGTTAATTAAATAATAATGTTGCACAATAAGCTAATAACTCCACATTCTCTTCAGCATTTGCATCGGACATTCATTGAGCTGGAGGCGAAACTACTAACAAGAAAGTGATGAATGGGAAATCACCATCTGGCAACAAGATCCAAATTGTTACCAGTTGATGGCAAAGACCTTGTTGTTACAGATGCTATCAACTAAGGCTCAGTTATTGGTCTAATTCCTTTGGGTCCATAATTCCTTTCAAGCAAACAAACCAAACCAAAGTGGATTTTCAACCAAATGGAAACAGTTCCTCTTCTTCCTCCTCCTCCTCCTCCTTTTTTTTCGTCCTCTTCCTCCTCCTCCTCCTCCTCCTCCTCCTCTTCTTCAGCTGCAACATTGAGAGCTGGTGGAATTAAAATCAAGAGCAACTAATTAACCGTCTTACTTACTTACCGAGGAGTGAAGAAAAATGCATCAACACATTAATTCTATTGTGAATATATATAAAAGTGCTCAATGAAGTGTAGACAAACAAACAGGCATATAGGCAAACACACACACACACACACACACACACACAGAGCCAAACACTTGAAATTACTTTCCAGTGCACCAATTCAAGAGATAGAAACGTCAATATCTCATTTTACTGAAATACATTTCCCAGATAAGCACATTTTGAATATCTATGCAAAGTATACTGTTTGCAAAGTCCACACGACTGCTAAAAGCTCACTTTTGGCAAAAGGAATTTTAGCAAAGAATTTATTTAGGCCTACTGTACTTGATTTGCACACAAATATTGCTAAAATCCTTCAAATCAGTCAACAGCACAATGGTAAGTAAAGTCATAAATATAGGAAACAGTTAGGCTCTTACAGGTAATTACCGGTAGATCTAATGCAAAAAACATACTTCTTCTGGGTCAAGAATGCTAGACTGGGCATTTACGAATCACCACAAACTGCACCCAAGCCTTGTTGAAAAAGAAAACACAATTGAATTTACCATAATTTACTTAACCAAACAACAATTTACATTGTGGTCCACTGGATCAGTAGGTAAAACTTACTACCGTACATTGTCTCTTTAATCTAAGTACCGGTAATCCCAAATATACAGAGGATTCACCCAAACTGCAATAGTCATGATAGTCATCAACAGTTTACCCCAAACAATTTGAACATTCTTGATGACCCTTATAAAAATAGTTGTCATTCCATGTCTTGGCTTTGTCGTGATGATGAAAAGAATCATCTTTTCTGCACAGAAACCTACCTACAGGCGCTACAGAATTGAAATAAAACAGAGACTGGTGTTAATTAATACAGGCGAACCTCTTGGCAACTGGACACAATAGACGCCCACCGAAACAACCAAGGCAACAATCATGACGAAAGCGAAAGCGAAGTTAAGAAGAACCAAATCGCTATGGCGACAGATGCCACACAGTTGAGAATCGCGCATCAGTGACTCCACATAACAGGCTGTATTTAAAGTAATCTGCCAAGCCATAAGAAAAGTACAGTTGTCCACCTAAGCAGTCAAGAAATCTACCAGAAGCCTTCAAAGGCAAATAGATTTCACAACAGTAGAAGGGGATTAGCAGAAAAATCAGAGAATGAAAGGGTAAAGCCTATAGGCTTTGTCTCGGCACATTCTTCCAACACATCACCATCCACAAATTCTGCGGTCATGACCAAAGTTCTTCGCCAGACGCAAAATCCTAATGCCTAACCAATGCTGCTTTATCTGAATAGCCAGGCATTGAAAACCGATGGAAACAATGAAATATCAGGATATATACACTGTATATTATATGTATGTATGTATGTATGTATGTATGTATGTATGTATGTATGTATGTATGTATGTATGTATGTATATATATATATACATATATATATGTATATATATACATATATATATACACACACACTGTCAGCACACCATACCATTCTGACATCCATCCACTCAAGAAGACTAGGTAATACCAGATTAAAATTCATTTGTTACCTTTGAAAAAGGGCAAAGCAATGGTGAAAAGAAAATGAAAGTACCCTAATCAGTTTCAGCAGCAACTAATATAGTCTCAAAATACATCAACTGGAGGCAAAGTAAATGGGTGTTTCCTTCGCTGCTAAAATTAGTGGTAGTTGCAATGAATTGGAAACAGGAACGACATAGAAAATTCTGGTATGATGAAGAAATTAAGCCCCATTTACGGTACATCCACTACAATATAATCACTGCAAGAAAATAACGGTTCATATTTGCATCTGACAAAAAACAACATACATTTTTTCCTCTATCTCAGCCAAAGTTCTCACCAACAGTAGATGAAAAATACTAAAGTGACATTTACATAATCTTCATTAAAATTGATGCTACTACCACTACCACTACTACTACTACTACTACTACTACTACTACTACTACTACTACTACTACTACTACTACTACTACTACTACTACTAAAATCAACTGACATCCTCTTTCATTACACCCAGTGCTATCAAGTCTGTAAACCTGTAGCGGTACTGGTAGTAGTAGTAGTAGTAGTAGTAGTAGTAGTAGTAGTAGTAGTAGTAGTAGTAGTAGTAGTAGTAGTAGTAGTAGTAGTAGTAGTAGTAGTAGTGCAGTAGCAGCAGCAGGATGTTTCTACTGTTATACATTTATTCTGAAGTGCAAATTATCAAATGTACAGTACATTTATAGTTTCTTTTAAAATAAACATTAAGAAGTGTAGCATTTGCCAATTATCAGTTAACCATATCAAGGCAGCTCATAATATTTGAACAGACTTTATGAACAAACCCTTGGTTCTGATCAATTGTTCAACTGTTTACCTACTGCTGCTTGGCAATTGTCTGTTTATTTACTTTCAGTTAATTGCAAATTGTAAAACTGGTCAACTGCAAATGCTTTAGTGTCCATTATAACCAATGGATCATTCAGGTCAAAATCTGAAATCTGACCCAACCCTCGGGCTCACTATAAACCAGTCACACAGTTAACCCAGCCAGTCCAATAATGCCTGGTTCATATTCACTGAACGTTCAGTAATAAAGAAAGTGAAATACATTTCACTGCCAGATAAAGAGAAGCTTCTAGTTACCAACAATCAAACAAGAGAAACAGCCGAAGTCTTTTGATAACAGACTTCAGTCACGAACCAGAAAGCATTTCAACTTATTTATTTCCAAGCACAATTCCTTTTATTGACAAAAGTAAGTCTGTCATGTTTTGTCGATATCGTATCTACTGCCCATAGAAAGCCATTAACTGTCTTCATAAAAGCTTTTATCAATCTCTCAGAGAAATAACTTTGGAGATTCTCATTCTGAAATATATCCCAGATCAGTTCCTCCCGTAATAACAAAGACAAACCAGAAGTAAATCGCAGTTGAGCGGTATTTCTTACGCACTACAGAGACTACTAAACGACTGAACAGCAGTTGGGAATAATAACAATAATAACGAAACAGGAGATCATAAATACAAACCAGAGATATTACTTTTTACTTTGGATGAAAATGAAATATAAAACGGCGGAATAATACACAAAGGATGGCTGCTGCAAATGACAAAATGCATTAATATCAACACTAAACTATAGTGGTTCTCACACAGGGCAGGTCCTACTGAATCACTCTAAACCTTTTTATTATTATTATAGTTATTATTATAGTTATTATTATAGTTATTATTATAGTTATTATTATAGTTATTATTATTATTATTATTATTATTATTATTATTATTATTATTATTATTATTATTAAAGTAACAAAAAGCAATTGCACTGATTTCACACAATGTTAACAAAGTGCATTCAACCACAACACTCAAATAACATACATATATATATATATATATATAATATTATATATATACATAATATTATATATATATATACATAATATTATATATATACATATATAATTATATATATACAGTATATAACTATATATGTGTGTATATATATATATATATATATGTGTGTGTGTGTGTGTATGTATATATACATATATATATATATATATCTATATATATATATATATATATATATATATATATATATATATTCCATAGATATATATATATATATATATAGTATATAATACATCTATTCCATAGATATGATACACATTACTAGTCAAACTAAGGCTCACTGGAACTCAATCAGGAAGTTAATGCTCGGGTCTAATCAAGCGACTGATGGAGAAGAAAGAAGCAAGGAGCTTTAACATTGATTGCGGTAAGATATTGCAGACATCAAGATGTCACTGAAAAGCACTTCAGATGGCAGCACTGAGCCTTAATTGCCTCTGCTTTATTTGGACCAAAATCAATTCTGCCTGATGTGAAGGGGTTGGCCCTGGGCGAGTAAACGTTCCCCGAAAGCAAAGCGGTAACAAATTTTTATCTTTAAGTTTTAAATCATTTTCTTATGATGAGCTTCGTTACACAGTGAGACACTCAGTGCCAGGCTTTGCAAAATAACTTAACCAAACACAACTACTGGTATACACATTTGAATTCCTCATGTCTGTGGCAACATGTACTGAATTCATGGAGAAATTATCAGTAGGTCTGTAATTATAGAAATTATAGAAAATAGACCTGTATGCTAATAAGGATCAAGGTAGGCGATGCTGTGCCCATTTGTTAAGAAATTGGTTTTTCCGATGAAAAGTTTGCCTCAGCAAAACTATCATCTGCTGGTTGAAAACATTACTATAAATTTTAAGTTTTTACTATTTATACATCATTATTTACATATTAATGTGTTTTTATTTATATAGCATTTATGCTATTATTATTATTATTATTATTATTATTATTATTATTATTATTATTATTATTATTATTATTAGTAGTAACTGCTCAGTCTGTCATATTAACCCCATAAATACTGAATTAATATGCAATATGTTATATGTATGTTCTTTTGAAGCATCTAATTAAGTTTGTGACTTAGCACATTCAGATTGGTCATTACTGCTTCATAATAAACACCGGCCAAATACAGGGTGGCGCAAAAAAGCCGGACTGGTCACATTTAGGTTTGCCGGTAATACAGTCCGGTTTTTTGTGCCACCCTGTAGATGTTTCAATAGATGTTTCAAAAAATAGATGTTTCAAAGCACAGATAAAGGCTTGCTGTGGTTTGGCAACTCTGACCTTCTAAATGTTTCCCTGTCACTTCCAATCCCAACACTTATAGACCGGCAAATTGCTTTCGGAGACAGACATACAGTGCAAAATCACTTCAAGACAGATGCAAGATTACTACCAGATCGGTCAACGATGGTATGCAGGTGAGGATCACAGACACAAGAACCTGAAGAAGACATCCTTGCCTATGTGCTGTTGTGCAACTAAAAATAAACGTGTTTGTGTGTGTGTGTGTGTGTGTGTGCATAATATATGCATAAAAATAACATATGCACGTTATATTTGCATGCAAATTTTATGGCCCTGCAAGTGAATGCATAATTAAAGATGCTGAAAATGCAGATGTCACATGTGATGAAGATTTGTTGGATGGAAAAATGCACTGGAGGAATGTTGACACTTATTGAAGTAATAATGAATTCCTTACAGAAGAATGACAGTCTCTATTACGGCAGTCTGACAGACCATCATACCAGCATAAAAGAATGTCAGCAACACAGATGCTGCAAACACAACATGTACAGCTGGAGATATTCGCAGCCCAAATCAATCATCAAATCACTGTCAAAATTTGAAATGTCATCAGGAAATTTGGACCAACTGTCATTTAGTGTCAAGTGGAATCAAGTCTCAGAGGAATTTTTACCCTATCCTTATTCGTTTTGAATCAGCAAAGGCTGGAACAGTGTTAGTTGTAAAAGTTTGTCAGAAGAGAATTTTGTAACACTAAAAAGATCAAAGCAGTGAATATAGTCGTGAAATTAACATGGCAATTTTTTTGCATTCCATTTGAAGGAAAGTTCGTCTCTGAAGTTACTTGAGCATTTATTCAATTCCCAATTGAAATGTCTTCTCACAAAAACACAACCAAACCTAAGGAGATCCGAGGCTAATGAATGAACATCATGCATTAAACAGGAAGGACTTTGGCTTGCAAGAAATTTCTTTCACAAAACCACTTCATGTAATTGCATTACAAAACACAATTTAGAATGGAAAGTCAAAGCCAGTTGATTCATTTCAAATTCCAAATCATGTCCTGTGGCTACATAAGTACAGTGCTAACAAGAGCCAATTGATTGATGGATTGATTGGTTGACTGATTGATTTATTGACTCAAGTGTTGCTGATATGCTATATTTGAAAGAAAAATCACATGATCATATCCATAGATTGGAGAAAAATATTACTTTCAAAACTCCATTTAATACTAAAATTCTAAAACTATTTTTAAAATAATCAATAACATTCTCTTCACAATCGCTTTTCACTTATAATGCTGTAGAAATTTTTTAATATCACTTAATCTTCCAAATATCGACAAACGATACATTAATCAGCATGAGCATTTTCCCAGTGCCTCTGCATACAGCAAAGGCAATGACACATTAAAAACATCAATCTATTTTTGTTCAATTCAGGTTGTTGCTGCAAAGAAAATATTAATCAGAATGCTTAGGAGAAAAGCCTTCACAGAAATCATGCTGCCAAACAGATGAATGAAGTTCCCTGTCAACACCTGAGTTGCTATTGGGCATGTGCATGCCAATTATACAAAAATACAATTGACTACCATGCAGTGCAGGGTACAAATGAAGTCCCCCCACCCCCACCCAACCCCCACCCCACCCCAACACACACATTCAGTTACGGTTTACCATATGCCGTTGCTGGATATAAAATCACTTGTGGCTAATCTGTTAATGAAAACCACTACATTGAAAACTCCACTACAGTCACCTTGAAATTTAAACGAAAAAGTTTTATAATGAAGCACTGACATTGATTAAGCTGGCATTCTAGCAGCCTCCTTCCCTCCCCCCCCCACCGCTGTAACGTTCATTAATTATAGAACACAGCATACCTGGGTCGATGTTGGTAGTTTGCTCATATAGTGGGAATTGCTTCTTAAATCAGGTACAGCCATTTTTCTTTTTTCTTCAATCCATCAACATTCAGCGCACCTGCACAAAGACAGGAAAATGCACTAAAATGTAAATACATGCACACTGAATAAGCAAAAAACCACTGTCTGAGTTTTACATAATCTCATTACCCACATGTACTGCTGTTGAAAAGCTACGAGTGCATGTGTGAGTGTGTGTGTGTGGGGGGGTGCGCACACGCGTTAACAAATACCAGTATTGATTTTATGTATTGGTGAGATTTAATTATGCAAGTCAACAAGAATTGTTAATTTTTAAAAATGTATGCACTAAAACTCAAATTCACACACGAACAAGCATTGCAAGTTCTTTGCGACATGCATCAAACAAGTTCACATTAACAGAAGTGACCAGTTCCCATTTCCACGGATAAGATGTGACCTTTACTAAGGATGACATTTAAGACAAACAAGCAACACCATTTAAAGAGAATGACATTAAGAACAGAGGCACTAAGTGGGTTTCTAGTAAAAGTATCACAAGACAATAACAACTTATGGCTTTATGACAGAATTGCTATTTAATTGAAACTAGGGGTATAATTAACTGGAGACAAATTGACAGAAGTAACCAAATTATGAAATAAACAAGTTCTTTTGCCTTGTCTCATCACTGAAAGAATGATGACATGCAATATTTTATATCTATAGGATATAGAATATATATATATATATATATATATATATATATATATATATATATTCTATATCTATAGGAAAACATTGAATTGTGTGTTCAGGATGCAGTGTCTTATAGCTCAAGAGCAAGTGATAAAAAACATGCAAATATTATAGTGAATAAATCACCAAGTCAAGTTACACTTATACAAGAATCCGGGACTCCACAGGTGATATAAATAATTACCTGACGAATCAATGCTCTGTACTGAAGATTTCTAGGAGAAAATATATGAGTACAAGACTAACTTCCGTACAAAGCTACTATCTTTTTAGGTTCCCTGAGCAGAGATATATTAATTATTCAGCATCAATGAATTACAACTACCGGTATTAATAATTAACACAAAGAAATTCCATGTCATTGGGCAAACAGAAGCCATATTTATAGTATTATTATTGTTATCCGTTCTGTCTGTCTAACAGTTCCAGTTGCTTTGCAACCATAATGTAATGCAAGTCCATAAATTTTAGCTCCAATAAGTTATAAGTCAATATTTGACTGATTCATAATTTAGTTCTTTCTCCATTCATCATGGCCACATTTATTTTATTTTATTTAATCTAGTTTCTTTTCTTTCTTTTCTTTCAATTATCTGCAGCGGAATGTACAGAGAAAGAGAGACAGAACAAGACAGGAAGGGTACAAATCAGAAAGAAAATTCCAAATTTGCAAGTTCTGCAAAAACTAAGAATGGTTTCAATCAGTTCATCTGATCTCATCATTCTACATAGGCAAACATTGAATTGTTATTACAGGAAAATCTTTCGCTGATCATTTCAATATAGATTAACTATGCAGTCAGTAAGAAATTCCATTAAAAAAATTATCATTCAAACTTATCATCAGTTTTGCATCGTAATAAATCAATTACACAATTTACGTTCAAAACTTATGGTAAATGTCACTTGTTACTGCTCATCTGCCATGCACAAGGCATTTCTGGCTGCAAAGTGGTGATTTTCTAGCACTCTGTATTCTGTAACTTCCACATATAATAAATATAGTCTTTTTCTTAGACTGACAACCACGCTGTTTTTGGGAATTCTAGCAGTCCACGCATCCTTTAATATTGTTCCCAAAACCATTGTTTCCCTAGAATGCAAAAATACGCTTCTCTTTCTGTTCTTACCAATAACAAGTTTATCAAACCCTTTTCCTGCCTTGTTGTATTCTTTAATGTTCTTGTTCGGATATTATGCTCCAGGTTCCTACTTTTTCTTTCCTTAATTAGTTGCCAAGTGCCTGTACTCAGCCATTCTTCCTGCATGCATTTAACCGTCCTAAAAGCTCCATGTTTAAATAGTGCACATCATCCCTTGAGTTACTTCAAGAGGTCTCACTGATCAGTTCTACTGCTTCTGGAGCCATATCTCACTGTGGAAATCGATCTATTTTTTTATAGCAGAGAACCTGCATTGTTCGTGGCCCAATCATTCTTTAGCTTGCTGATGTCTTATCTGGTTTTATTACAACTCCGCGCATGCATGCATGCTTTTAAAACAATTATGCACTTCAATAGCACCAGTGCTATATGCTCAACTGCATCAAGTGATGGTTGGTACTTCAAATCAATTTGCAAAAGGTTAGGTCAATTTCACAGATCAGTCAGAGTTGGAATGTCAGCAAGGCAGATAATGGAGGAAAACCCAGCTGAAAGAAGACGTAGCGTACCGGTAGTTTCATGAACCACATAACAAAAAGCATAATAATAATAATAATAATAATAATAATAATAATAATAATAATAATAATAATGACGCAATTCCAAGTGGTTTAGGGCTGTCCATTAATTACATCAAAAAATATGGAGAGGGGCCTCAAAAAAGTTTGAGAGTTGTTGACAGGGGGAGAGGGGTCAAGAGAAGTTGACAACAACAATTTCATTGTTTACAAATAATCAAACAAATAGGAAATTTCATGGAATACTATTTATTGCAATTGCAAAACCCTAACAAGTACAAAATGGTCACCACTTCACTCATCACTCACGCTTCGTGAGCAAAAAAGGAGAAAAGGGTCTCATCGCTGCAAAAAATAATAACCTTCTAAGCTGTATAGGGGACCCGTCACTGATCTGGGGAGGGGTCAAAGGTTATTGATATAATTATAAGATCACTGAAACTTTAACAGTTGTTGACAGTGGGGAGGGGTCAAAAAATTGTTGGCGTAATTAATGGACGGCCCCTTAGGAAGCTAAGTTAGCCTGTGTCGCTGTGCGAAAAGCACAAAATCTGGTTTCTGTCAATTCTTTGTGATCTAAGAACTTAAGTGATTCTCTCTCTACACAGCAAAAATAAAATGCGCTTAGGATCTCTTCTATGTTAGAAGCCTCTGAATCGACCTAATATACTTAATTCGCTGTATTTTAATTAGATGCATTATTTATGACTGCAATTGACATAAAATACGAAACCCAGGTTCGCATCTTAATTACATGGAATGCGTCGCTTCTCCAGTTCAGCTCTTTCGTGAACAGTCAAGACCTTAACCGTTTAATTAATAAGAAATTCCTACCTTATTATGAAATAGCTGCGCTGTATCAATTATTATCCGCAAAGCATCAACGCAATCCATTCACTAACGCTTAAGTCAACGAGTCTCAACAGCGTGTCAACAACAGAACGCAACAATAACGTAGACAATAAGTGAGTAAGTAAAATATCGTGAATTTATATGGCGCCCTTCTGAGTGGTAGTAGTACCGCAGTGGCTGCTTGTTCTTGGGGGCTTAGTGTCTAAATAGGCCTGCAGCTGTTCCAATTCTACGGAGTTCCGCCGACAACGAACTAGCAAATCGTCAACAACAAAACACGGCACAATTACAGCGGGGCTGCGACGGGGAGGCAACGGCTCTCTGCTTCCCTTCGACACACCGGCAGACACGCGAACGCCAATAAAATCGCAGCTTAATTTGTTGGTCAGATTACACGCGTTCGTTTCACGCGACGCGCGCCCACAATGAAGGTACGGGCGCATGCGGCGGCGGCGCCTAAGGGGCTTGCCCTGGCCCATCGGCGGCCGGGGCGCGGGACCAACGGCCACCGTAGGGCCGGTGCCGAACGGCCCGCTGGGCCTCGTCTTGGAATCTCTTCGATTCCGTCTCATGCAAAATTCATGATGCCTTCGTTAATCAGAGCTATCAATATACGAGAGGGAGGGGTTGAAGTCAGTGATGGGAGCCTGTGCAAGCTCTCGACGGACGGGGCGAGAGAGCGTGCGCCCACAATGCGATAACATTCAATAAACATGTCGCCGCCGATGGGCCCGACTGCTCCTCGACACTGGGTCGTTTAATATCGCTTATCAAAAGACTGTCAAGCTACTCCAGAGGTGAATGTCATGTTGCTTTGCAAGGAGAACACTTAATACCAGTGGCGTCGCCAGGAATTTTTGGTTGGGGGTGGCGCAAAAGGGGCTAGCGTGTCAGATTCCTTACCCACCCCTCACCCCCTCCACAGAAAACTTTCTCACCGGATTTGCGCGAATCTGGTAGGTGGTATGGGGCAGGTTCGGGGGGGGGGAGTTGCCCCCATTTACCCCCCCCCGTGTCGGCGCTAATGGCCATTTGAAACGACACTATACAAAGTCTTTCAGAAATCTATTCTCTGTCAAATGTCTAAAAAGTCAATCGAGAGATAGCATAGCGCTTACGAGAGCTTGTTTCAAACCAAAAATGTTATAAAATTGATACCCTGATTGAAATTGGACAAAGCAAGGACTAGTGCTACACAGTAGGCTATAGATATGCAAAAATTCAGAAGAGTGATGAAACGAATTAAAACCACATATTCTTGTGTCCCCATCTTTGTTGTGTCAAACCGTACTAGAATTGTCAATATATTCTGTCTCAATTTTTTCTAGAGCTTTCGAAATGCCACGAAAAATAATGAGTCATTTGCAGTGGCGTCGCCAGGAATTTTTGGTTGAAGGGCAAAAGGGGCTAGCGTGTCAGATTCCTTACCCACCCCTCACCTCCACAGAAAACTTT
Source organism: Metaphire vulgaris (assembly GCA_018105865.1). Lineage (NCBI taxonomy): Eukaryota > Metazoa > Annelida > Clitellata > Crassiclitellata > Megascolecidae > Metaphire > Metaphire vulgaris. The sequence continues at coordinate 19,941,498 of CM030834.1, forward strand.
CTCACCGGAATTGCGCGAATCTGGTAGATGGTCTGGATCAGGTTTTTTTTTGGGGGGGGGGCAGTTGCCCCCATTTGCCCCCTCCCCCCGTGGCGACGCTAATGCTTAATACTCAGGCTAGATGATGCCAACGATAGTTGTTCTTTCACTCGGTTAACTGGCAAAACTATTTATAAGCAAACAGGCCTAAAATTATTGCCTTGCCTTGCCTTGCCTTGCATTGAGCCGTCTTCTCTAAGACGGTAGCAGCCTACGTATGGCGTCATGAATGATCTTCGTCCACTGTATTCTGTTACTTGTTTCCCTAACTGCCTGTTCCATTGTCATTCCAGTCCAGTGTACGATAACGCAGGCTACATCCCTTAGCCGCTTAGCGTAACACTGAACCGCGTGGTTCATGTCTCCAGGGGCGGCTCCAAGAACTCTTGGTGGGTGGTGGTGGATGTAATGAATTTCTAGGAAGATCCCGCCAATTGTCAAGGGAATTGTTTATGTAAATGGTTTAGAAGAAATCTGTAGGTTTTATTTATAAAATATAATGTTCAGAATTGACAATGTATAAACGCCATTTTAGTCTGGTTGTAGGCCTGCAAAGTCATATATAGCGCAAAATCGAGTTTTCTATTGCTGGAAGCGAATTTGTCGATGGAATTAGTTGTAGATATACCCATACTTTGTGGATATGCATCAAACTAAAGTACTAAACAACTAAAGTTTATGCATGACTATAAGACGTTCTGGCGACTTTCTATTAGCGCATGGGATGATAGGACATTGGCATATTTTCCACTAAGGTCACATGTGACGTTTTCATACAGTAGAATTATTGAGGTTAAAATTATTTAACTTGGAATTAATTAATTAATGGTCGACTTTCATATTTTACAAAGCCTATAAGGAGAAGAAGGCGTCAAGGCGACATGAATTGAACCTATTGTCGAGAAGCGCAATATTTCACGTGTAAGACCTGCATGCGGATTGCGGAGGAAGTGAGACTGAGAGATACGGATAGACTGACAATTAAGATGCGATACACTATGATAGTAAAGGCGAGAGGCAGAGCGGAGGGGGAGGTAAGCCCATCCGAGGAGCAAAAGCAGCGACAAGAGATAGAAATGCGGAAGACGCAAGAGGACAGACCTGGGCTGGAGAAGCAGCTATGGCTGAGATCAAGTAGGAGACAAAAATTAGACGAAAGAGACAAACAGGCGGACGGAAGGGTACAGAAGGGTAGAAGACGGTCGGTCGGTCGGCCTGTGGATGGTCGACTGGAAGGAAGAGTGAGAGAGAGAGGGGGCATGGGGCTACGTATCCTCGAGAGAACAACAAAGAAAATATGCTTCGACAAATCAATTACAACGCGCGGAATGAGTCAACACTGACGAACGACTTTAATGGCAAAGGAGGAGGAGGAGGAGGAGGAGGAGGAGGAGGAGGAGGAGGAGGAGGAGGAGGAGGAGGTCTGGAGGAGGAGGAGGAGAATATGTATAATTAACAATAAAATGAATAATAACACTAAAGAATGGAGGAAACGGAGGAGGCAAAAAAAAAAAAAAAGGTCAAAAAAATTATGACTTGTCAAGGGCCCGTCGGCCATTCTGATATGGAGGAGGGCGCTGATATGCAGTGGCCAAGGAGGCCAAGATGGCGACCAACGATAAAACTGATGACGACGACGCTGCTTCTGATTATGAGAACGCCGATCGATAACTGCAACGACTACGACTATTCTGCAGGCGGTGGTGATGACAATGCTGTTGTGGATAACGATGATGACGACGACGACGACGATGGAAATTTTGGTATAGGCTAGTAGGCCCGTGCGTCACTCAGTGGCTGACTGTTGGTCGCTGGAACGGAATCGTCGTCACGTATCACGTGACCCGACACCAAGCGTAACGACTTTTGACGTCATCGATGACATGACAACACGCGCGTCATCCTATTGACTGGCGTCAATCGAGTCAAACTAATGATCGTCATGTCGAGTCACGAACGGATTTCTTTCTAATCGATGGGCGTTTTACGAAGACGCATCCATAATTATTGTCTAACGATCTTTATTCAGAGTTCAGACTCAGAGAGAACATTCGGAAATTAGGGGCTGTCCATTAATTATGTCAACAATTTTGGGAAATTTTTGACCCCTCCCCTTGTCAACAACTGTCAACTTTCAGTGACCCCCTATAATTATGTCAAAAACGTTTGAACCCCTCCCCACTAAGACCAGTGACGGATCCCCTAAAAAGTTTAGGTTATTATTTTTGCAGCGATGAGGCCTTTTCCCCTTTCTTTTGTCCATCAAGTGTCATAATGTGGTGGCGATGACTTTGTTTATCGCTTGTCAGGCTTTTTCCATTGTAATAAATAGTAGGCCCTATTCCATGAAATTTCCTATTTTTATCATTTGTAAAAAATGAAATTTTTGACGTCAACTTCTCTTGACCCCTCCCCCTGTCAACAACTGTCAAACTTTTCCAAACCCTCCCCCTAAATTCCCTAATTTGTTGGCGTAATTAATGGACAGCCCCTTAAGTATATTTTAAATAAAAGCACACATTATTGGAAACATTTGATAATTTTTATAGCCTATAGGACTTCACGTAAAAATTACCCCAGAGTCCCTTTCCCCTCTTCTGTCCTTCCTGTGCTTTGTTAACTTTAGGTTAACTTTAGTGCATCTAGTTCATAAAAATCCCAAATTGTCTAGTTTATGTAAAGACAGTTAGAACTTCATTGTAAACGATTAATATATTAAAGCCACGCAGGGCTTTAAAATAGACAACAGCAAAACGGATTTTTGTTGAGAAAATATCAAAATGCATTTTTGAAGAAGTTCAGGAAATGAATCATTAAGCCAGAAGACTCGTCACTTGTTAAACGTAACAATATTTTCGATCGATCTGAACGAATTGATAAAAATGATGACGTGACATCAGTAGTTGCTCCAGAATATGAAAAGTGGCGATCGTCGAGCAGTGTTTCACCTAGGCCGTTTTCGGGGGTGGGGAGGGGGAATTTGCCCTTTTCCCCCGGAAATTTCAAATTCCCCCGGAAATTTTGGAATACTACATGGACTAACAGCGGCCCCTATCAGAATTCCTCCCCGGCTTTTTCAGTTTCCCCGGAGTCCAGATTAAACACTGGCCGTAGCTGGGGGGAGTCATTCAACACACTATACTTCTTTCATCACTTTTGGCCTACCCCTGCAACGTCGTGAAAAGTCTGAAAAGCTAAAAAGGTAATCACCGGTTTCTAGACTTTTAGGGGCGAACAATTTATACTTGTCCCGGGCGCCGAATACTCTAGCTACGGCTCTGTCGTCGAGGAAGGGCAACTTCTAAGCACGAGGGAACATAACCCGGAATAAACCTGGACTAGTTTACAATAGTTGCACTCATTGTTGAGTGCAGTCAGTGGCTTAGTGTGGTTGCCAGGACCCGGAAAGAAGAGGGATCGTGCATCTAACATATCGCCAAAATGTCTTGACAAGCAAAAAGATACGCCGTTGTGTCGTATTAATAGATTCCAAGAAAGTACTTAAACCTAAAATTCTTATTTGTTGCTCTTTGTTCGCAACGTATGTCAGGCCATTTCTGTAATTAAATTTTATTATTACTTGGCTTCTTTCTTTCTTGCTTCACTTGAAATTGTGGCCCCATGCTATGCCACTGACAGCACTACTCTAACTATAGTATAGGGGTAAGGCACTCAATAGGGGGGCAGCGGCGCCCGGTCCGCCTGTGTAACCGCATCTGTATGACATAAAAATGACACAATAACTCCTTCGTAAAAATAACGGCTATCGTTTAACAGATGCCGACAACATTTCAAGGGCTGTCGAACAACGAGAGAATACGTTGGGGTTTGGGTTGTACCCTCTCCTCCTTCCACCACACACACACACACACACACACACACACACACACACACACACACACACACACACACACACACACTGATCGAGACTGAACTCCCGGTACATAATACAGAAAATGTTGGTGTTAATTTGTCCCAGTCCCTCCTTGCTAGATCGAAAAATTTGGGAAACTTTGGGGTGTAAGTAGTCAGATCCATCCCAATGCCCTAGGCATTATGACAGTGAAGTGTCAATTCTATGACAATAGAAGTTGATTGATTGATTGATCCACCTGCTGCTTTTATGAAAAATAAACCACTGGTGACAACAATCATGACTGACTGCATTGAATTGCACTAATAATTGTTACCACTGACATCAACACTGTCAAACTGTCAATTGTATAAAAAGTTTTAGAAATTGGGTAAAACTCGCTGCTTTCATAAGATACATATTGCAATCTTACAATAATACAATAGCAAATTGGAAAAGTACTTAATTAGCCAACAGCACAAAACTTAATAAAATTCATAATGTAGCTCAGTTATAAGCACTATCACATAAAAGCTATAATAAAAGTTTAAAACATTTGTAGCCAATATATTAATTAGTACTGAAAGATATATCCAATAGTAAAATCGGCCTTGAAACAAATGCTCGTTAATGCAATGCATAACCCCACTTGTTTGCATCATCATCATCATCATCATCATCATCATCATCATCATCATCATCATCATCATCATCATCATCATCATCATCATCATCATCATCATCATCATCATCATCATCATCAACAGCAGCAAAGTCTCTCTAACAGCCCGAAGACTAGCAAAAGAGAAATAAAAACACCGCTGGTGATATTAAGGTACGTAAAACATGCAGCAAATGTATGTTCACGTTTATCCCTATACACTGTAATACAAAATGCGAGTAAGTCATAGAGAAGGCACGTAAAAGCAACAGTCTTACAGCAATAATTACAAACACGCTCTGTCACACAGTCCGAAGCCATTTAGAAAATTATAATTGCATAACATCAAACTCATTTGGTAGTTAAACATCATTGACTTTCTCGGTCAACCAACCTAATTATTAATCAACTCAAATACAAGAATCTGTTCGCTGAACACTGAAATGTTTCAGTCGATGCACTCGCTGAAATTATAAACAAATGTTACTAGATACAAGTTATTAAGTGGATCATATTAAAACCTTATTAATACGACTTATTTGATGCAATTTTCCCCCCAGAAATCTTTAACTGACCAAGTATGAGAGCTGTTCTGGCTATGTTCATCTGATATTGTAGGTCATAGAGTAGTATTGTCACAGATTTACCTAATTTCAACACCTTCAATATATATTATGCAGACATACAGCATGCAACATATGACTGCTAAAACAGCTGCCATAATCCAAAGCTTCCTTATGATATTACCATCCTTAAACTTGCATCACATAAATGTTTGAGGTTTTCCATAGTCTCTTTTTCTTATTTTGCAAAGATAAAATCACATAGACAACAAAGCATCACATGAAATTTGCAAAGGCATGTAATACAAATTAGAAACCGTTGCTAGGTAGAAACAACGAAGAGGCAAAAGGGTGCAGTTAAGAGACAAACTCAGCCTTGCCAAAACTCTAATAATTAGTGTAAGAGATTGTGAGTCAGTGCAGTGGTCTGGAACGATTACCAACACACAATGAATACCTAGTTCTCACTATTTTATCAATTGTCTACATTGGAATAAAAGACAAGCCAAAAAATCTTCAAAAAATAGATTTCAGACCCAGTAGACAAGATTATTCATGTGCATGCACATTCACACACATGCACGCGCGCACAATGACTCATAAAAGCAGTACCGTACATAAGCAGCTTGAATTCACAGGACGAATACCATATCACAGGGTCAAACACAAGCAAAACTCGAAGCAGTGCACTAATACAAACTATCGCCAACTCTATTCCTTGAGCACCCTGGACATCTTTGGTTCTTCTGCAGATAACAGTCTCTAAAATTAACAATAACAATGCTTCTAGATTAATTTCAAAGACAACAATCTGAAGACAGTAAGACGAAATGGAGTATCAGCATTATTACAATAGAAGCCAATGTTTTTTCTATAGCAGTCAAGCCTGTGAAATGACTGCACATATGTGCCTAATCAGTACAGAGCATGGGTATTCAAACCGCGGCCCGTGGCCCATAGTCCGGACCGCAAGTCTGCCACATCTCTTTGAATATGTGTCTGAAAATGTTTGAACCAGAATTTCAATGGCTTTCAACACAGGAAACCTCTACTAAACCACTTAAAATCCAGTTGTTATTATAAACATTAACTTACTTACTTACTGTTGTCATTGTAATCATACATTGATGTATTTCCGTTTCTGCCATTGTACTGTTCCTGCTTTATTACAGCTCTTGTACACTCAGTAATAAATCATATTTAAAGACTTTAAAATATGCACCAAAGCTCACCGTCTATTTCTAATATTACTCAGAATTTCTGCGACTGGGGTTCTGCCCCAGACCCTGCCACAAGAATTAACGAACTCGAAAACACTGTCACAAAGTCTAAAATTAATTTTTGCACTTGAAGATTCTGTCATTTTATCTGTTGACTTGGAGAACTTATAACAGTCTATTAAGAGGACCCATAGTTACTCGTATTTAGTTACCGCACTACGCCAGAGTAGTCATAGGAATAATAGGACTTCCTTGTAACTAACTAATGGACCTTCACGAATGATGGAAGACGGAATGTGGACCGGTTTCAAAAAAGTCTGAGTAACCCTGGAATAGATTATGTCTACACTGGAACATTCAATACAATGGCATGTGCATTGGGGATCGTTTAAACTGCAGCCCATGAAAAGAAATTGCCTTAGAATTTTGACCTTCATGGAAAAACTTTGAAAACCACTGGTCTTGTAGTCAGACAGCCTTTAAAATATCAGATGATAACTGACCTGTGAAGAATAATTTCACACTTAGGACAAACGAATGCGGCAAAGTCAAACGGAAACAAAAGATCACCAGTATTACAGACGACACAGGTACGGCCGTGCTTCTGACATTTCTGAAAACAGAAAACTTCAAACAATTACGAATAAATTAAATGCCATGCTGTTACCTTAAAAATTAGAATTGTGTTATAAAGACATAACAAATATACCAATTGTGGTTGCTAAACAACAGCAGAACTGTATAGGTATTGTAATGTAATAAATATTTATACAGCAACTCCTCTGAGAAGAAGTCACAACATCTCCTCTTATTATTTTGAAAAATGGGTTCAAGATGTTTGATAAAGATAGTCATTGCGTTACATGTGCTTAGGTGAGGAGCATTCCTAAACAAAAGACCAGCTAAGCGGAACGCCGAGCTCTGTCCGAGTCATAAAGTGGAGACGGGGTCTCAACCAGAATTATTAGAGACGGGAGATTGGTGCAGCTACAAGAGATGAGATGACAAAAGAGGGCATCATTAAGACCTGAAAATGAAAACGAACAAAGTAACTTACTGGGCAGGGCAGCCAGTATTAACTGCCATAGATCATTATTTTACATACATGACTACACTGAACATATGAACATGTATCGACTGTTTCCATCCACCAAAAAAATTCAGATTTCTCACCTCACAGTCTGTCCTTACGTGCTGAGAAAAATTAACGTGAATTTTTGTGATTTCCGGCAGCAGTACGTCGTTCGCAAGGTCGATCAAATCTTGCATTGAATACATGTCGGAATTCTCGACAAAATGCTGACGCTCCGACAACTAAAGTCATCACAGCCGACCATCAATTATATTTACATAATATAAAATTAATATCTCGCAGTAAGCAACTCAGGCACCCAACTGATTATATAACACACAAAGATGAGAATGGTCTCTTGTAACTACTGTACCAACGAATGTATGAGAATAACAAACTTCCCAAAGAAAACAAGAAAAAGACATATAATATCTACAACAAACTGTTTCAAGTGAATAAGGGGAAGGGTAATGCAATATTAAGGAGTGTATAGACAGAGTCCTGGATAGCTCCCCCCAGGATAACTCTAAAGGGACGTCAAATATTGAAGTCACATTGATATTATGATAAGTATATTTCTCTACCTGACAGAGCAGTCGGTCGGTTCTGAGTGCATCGGGACAATCGAGAAAGTATTGCTTCATAACGAGAATTTCTTCACGAAGTTTCTGTGGCAGTGAAACATATGCATACATATAGTAAATTATGTAATATATATATATATATATATATATATATATATATATATATATATATATATATATATATATATATATCTCTGATTTTACATGGTCTTGGCTGAATTGTGGTGGTGGGGGGAGGGTGGAGGAACCCACATTTTATGACCCCAGGTCACTAAACAACAGATTATCATAATGCAGCACACTACATTTAAAATGAAATCTTTGCATTGTAGGCAATGCAGGCCAGCGAGAAAACATAAAACACTGCATTTATTATCGATAAGCATTCGATAGCCTGTCCTCCATTTTGATGACAAAAATATTCCTACTATTATCGACAAATTTCTCAAATAACTTAACCTGAAAACAATCATAATAAAAATATTTACATAAAATTGCTATTTAAGGTTAAGACTACGAGGAAAAAAGAATAACGAGCTTTAGAAACGTCTTAAAATTTGACACTTACCCTAACGTCATTTAGTTCACTGAGGTAACTGAATAGCATGGGATTTATATTCTGAAGGCAGAGTACCGGCTTCCTCAACATCAGTCTCAAAAACTGTTTGGAAGCTCTGCATATCTAAATGCAAATTCCGAAACACTACGTCAACAGCATTAACCCCTTAACTGGGGATCCCGGATAAATCTGTCCATTTTACAACAATCACAAACATCACAATAAGATGGCATCAAAATTTATTCTATTAGCACACGCATGAGCTGGTCTGCCTCTGTACGTAAGTGTTTCCAAAACAGCAGCTGCCGTTTACGCACGCCTTATTGCTGAATACGACATGTGAATACTGTAATTTTCTTCGTTTCAAATTTCGACAGAAATTCTTTTTAGCACAGTTGTTGGCCATCTCACCTTTTTCGGTTCAAAATCCCAGTTATTGAGTAGCCTGGATGGAATGACCATCATGTCGTTCCAGTGGCAGTGGTCGCAGTAAAACTCCCCGGTGTAGTCGCACAGTCGAGGCTCATGCATACCGGGCTCTGCACAGAAAGCAAAATTACACATACATACTGCCTTGAGAATTTTATCAATGGGCGAAGCAGAGGCAACAAGAAAGATCCCATGATCCTTAATGGCAGAGAAGGTCAATTGTGGTAACTAATGTCTTGGTCACAGTGCCAAATGTTGCAAACAAATTCCATAAATTAGGCCACAAGAGTTAACACCGTTGCTAATGAATCCCATGTTCTGAGTCACCACCCTTATTTCATTTATCTTGAATTTACTTATGTAATGCAATGTAAAGTAATAAGTACTTATATAGAGCCTCTTTTATTACTACTCACAGGTGCTCCTGGCTTTAGAGTCACTTGTCCGCAAGTCATCATATCTGGACATCCCTATGCATCAGAACTATAGCTGATGGAAGAACAATTTCAGATATTGCTCAGACCAGATATAGGTCATGGAAAGGCATCCTTTACAGCTATTATATTTGAATAGAATGAAAACTAGGCAGTCAGCATAAAGAAGAAATTCACTAACGAAATCCAATAGCAATACGACATTCCATGCAACGGTAATTCTGAGCGTGAAGTCCCTTTTCGGGGCAAATTGTCAGATTTAGAACTGGGTTTTCTGAAACCTACAAACAGGGTTGAAATCGTCATAAAATGCATGGAGCATATGCCATGGCAATGCATTTTTGATGTACAACAGTAAGAAATTTTGTCGCTGACATTCAGATATGATCTCATACACCGTTAGACTTCTAAATTTTAAAAAAACTAAAGTTTAATAGAACCACACAAAAAGAAGATAAAATATGCTATGAGATACACATCAAATTTGACTACAGATAAATTTCAAAATATTTTACCTTAAGGTTGGCACAAGTTCTTGTGATCAAATTGAGACATCGCTTGTGGCAACAGAATCCACACGCTGTACCACACAAAGACCAAACAACACAGACAACTGATTTCTAGCACAGAGATAACTAAAATTCAAATAAATTACAAAACCAACAAATCAATTAATGAAGTTCTTATGAACATTTGTCTGACTGCCAGCACCTCAAGTTTTTACCCGTTTTATAGTGATATCTTAAGGTGGTAACAACATAGAGTAATATACAGGGTGGCACAAAAAAACCGGACTAGTCACATTAGGTTTGGCATTTTAACATAGTCTGGCTTTTTTGTGCCACCCTGTATTTCATACATGTAGAGTAAAATATTTCATAAGCAAGTATTACCTTCACATTTCAGCCATGACTGAACCATCCCCAATATGTGTCCGTTGCATTTTTCGCAGTAACCATGGGCGCTGCCCCAAGATTTCTCCAACAGAAGATGACCCATTACGCGTCTCAAGTTGGCAAGGTTGTCTACTGGCTCATCCTAGTAAGCAAATTAATTTTTCTACTACAATAAAACTGGAAAATCAAAGAACACAATTCAAAACAACGGCATTTTAAAATACTGAGATCGTTCAAAACTCTACCAACAATTTTATTTTTAGTTGCAGCTTCTTTTTAAGTTTTAAATCACCAGAATCTGCAATTGGAGATTTAATTTACGACTAAAGATTTGAGATTTCTGTTTAGACGGGCAGGTGATTATTGATACTGCCTTTATTCAATTATGTCTGTTTAAAATTTTCCATCAGTTTTGCCTGTTATGATCTGAAATCAGCTGTAATAATGATATTATCAAAGCCAAGAGATTCAAAATGTTACCACTCAAGCTTACCGGTTAAGTCTTTATTAGATTTTAAACGCAAACAGAAATAAATATAAATAATCTGACATCTCTGTATGATATATATTGTCATCGTTGCATGTCAGTAACCAGAGACTTCCAACTAACTAAATATCTGGCCTCTCTTACCATGTAATCAGACACATCATAAAACTCATCATAAAATTAATACCCAAGCTTCTTTAAAGCTGCAACAAGAGATACAATCATCAACTGATGAGCAATCTTTATGGAGAGCCACGATTGATGAGAAAATGACGAGAAAAAGATGAAAATAAGGACGAGAAGTCTTATACTTTGCCAAAAATTTTCAGATGGCCACAATCGGAGATTCGTAGGAAAACAGTCTAACCTTGGCTTCGAGAAGCTTCAGACGCAGTTGAACCAGCTTTCTGATAAGATCTTTGGCCTGGGCGGTGTGTGGTGTGGCCATTCTGGCCAGCTTCTTGTAACTCTCAACGGCTGTTTCCAGTTCTTCAATCGTACTGGCATCGAAACAACCCTGAAGCATGTTAAAAAGTTAAAAACAAGAAATCTCTGAAAACATATTGCCTGTATTTACCAGATTCTGACCACACGAATCTAAAGTTACGGTAAATCTTGGTCCATTTTTAAAGGACTGTTTTTCATGCTACACATAAATATAATATCAAACACACAACTGTTGCAAGAAAGTTTAGTAAAATATTTTTAAAATATTTCCATGATTTATGAACTTATAAATTCAAACAGAAAATAGCATTCAAAAAGCATCATTACAGTCCAAAACAACATTTTCTTGTCCTCACTCACCTCAGGTGGAGCGAAATGATCATCTATCATATGCAAGGCCATCGAAATGTCGTGTATCGTAGCGGAGTGACAAAGCGATTTCTGACCAGTCGTCTGGCTTGAATTTAAGGACTGACGAGTTTCTGTGGGTGTCGACAAATAACAAATAATAATATAGGAATCTCTATTGCGCTAATTTAGAAATGCACTTGGCATCAGTTGATGGTCCCTCCAACTTAGAATCGTAATCCAACTATCACATTAGGATAGTATAATTAACACACAGAATTCGGTTTCTGTTACTTGAAATAGTTATAAAATCTTATTGATTAAAATTAAGATTAACAAAGATCAATTTTTGAAACCTGTCATTAACCTCAATTAAATATCTAATCATCTGCAGTATGTGTATCATACAAAATATAATTGTGCGTGTGTGTGTGTACACATAAAATATTATACCAGTATGTACAACTGTAAATGTAAAGAAACATCAATATATTAATGAAGGAGCATTATATACATCAGAGATGTACCAGTATATCAGTGCTGTGGTGCTGGTGCTGATGATGATGATGATGATGGCAATGATTTCTCTAACCTAAGGCAGGCAAAATTGGCTTTAGCGCCACCTGGCAATAAGAAAAGTGAGAGAAGCAGTGAGATAAGCTTCCTGTTGCATTTCTCACAGACAATTATAGTTGAACAATTTGTCCAAGGTTGTTGTTACCAGTGGCCAGATTTGAACCCGCTATTCTCCAGTTACATGCAAGAACCTCACCACTACTCCAAATTATTATGAATAAGATGATAAAATGCATTCAAATTATGAATAAGCCACCTGATTACCACACAGTTGGACTTGACTGTACAGATTGTATACCTTTGTATTCTTGAGGCGCTGTAGAATGCATATCTTCTCCATCTTCGTCATCAGAGAAAACTTCGCCACCAGATGTCGTTCCATCAGAATCATCGGCAATTAGTCCAGTAAATTTAACATCAGCCGCTGCTGTGTTAATGCCCAATGTCTTTTCGTTTGCTGCTTTCAAAGCACGGCATGAACCGCTAGCATCCGAATCCATTTGAATAATCAATAAAAGCACTGCAATAAAATCAAGGACATTATAATCCATGAATATCTATCTGATTCAATTCCCACCAACATACATCCATGCATCAATTCCTACCAGCGTTTCCTAAATGTATGCAATTAAATCACTACAGCTCAATTATGCAATTCAAGTGAATTCAGTACAGTACCGGTAGATACCGTACAAAGTAATAAAACTTAATTCAGCGTGTATCTAAAAAACATACCAAACTACATTCAACGTATATTTCTAAACACTGAATAGCACAATCTAAGGTTTTTTGTCATCTTAGCAGCTAAACAATCAGCATAGCAGCCCCATAACTTCTAAGAAACTATGATGAGTCTTGAGTAATATGCAATAATATAAATTAAAAGTAATGAAAAATAAAGAGGCAACTAAAACCAAATCACTATTACATTAGACAATCAAGTGATGTAAAGCAGGAAGTCTTCAAATACTCCACTGGCCTCACTTTGGGTGAAAATAAATAAAATAGAACAGTCACAAGGTTATTCAGTGGAAGTTACACCAATCGATCGATCAATCCATCAATCAATCGATCAATCAAAAAGACTTCTTTTGTTCCATTGCAAGAATGTGCTAAGACATCATTCAATTTCAACTTAAGATGGAAAATTATACTCAGAAAAAATGTCAGTGGTTAAAAATCCATATGTCAGTTCAAAGTGGTTGGTTCTGGCTGCACCCACTCACCAGTGACAGCTAAATCACACTTTTACTACCCACTGTCCTCACATGCAATAAATGGCTAAAAGTCAGTTACAAAACTTCCCTGCTGCAATCAAATGACATAAGCAGATCGATTTCATCTGAGCAGCCTGCAATGGACCTACACAGTGCCAATGGGAGGCAATAAAAAAGGGCTTCAGAATAAAACAGCAGAATATTTAGACATGCTCTAAATATACCCGCAACGGTAAAACATGCAAGAAAAACACTTACAATACGGGTCGATTGTATCTATTGAAAATTACGCTCAACTTTAAAATACCCATATTCATTTCATAATTAAATAGCCATAGCCTTCCTGATGAGATAGCAGCAGCGACTTCTTTTGAATCGTTCGCTTCCAAGCTAAAATCGCACTTGTTTCGGAAATCTTACTGTGATTGATTGTAAATCGCTCTTGCCTATGGCCTTAGTCGTGTTATAGCGTTTGGATAAATTAGCTGATTAATAATAATAATAATAATAATAATAATAATAATAATAATAATAATAATAATAATAATAATAATATAAGTTCTTTGGTCACCAAGGTCAGGTCATCGAGGATCACGTAAAATAATAATAATAATAAATAATAATAATAATAATAATAATAATAAACTCAATCATCATCATCGTCGTCGTCGTCATCATCATTATTATTACTATTGTTGTTGTAAATAGAACAATAATTCTGATCTATGGCGCACATGACGTGTCTTCCAATTGTCCGATCACTGTTGAAAGTGAAGCTTACCAGGCGCAGATGAATCTATTTGGTGTATCAGGATTTTACGAAGTCAGAAATATCTTATTTTCTTCATAAATGATTTAATTAAATTTTAAAAGATCTTAAAACCATAGATTTATTATAATAATAAGTGATATTAATGTCTTAAAACATCCTTCTGTTTACCATAGAATAAGTAATAAAAATAGTTGGTCACAGGCTCACAGCGAGACCACTATAGAACTTATACGCATTATACTCTATGGTAAGAAGCGTTTCCCGAATTCCCATTCCTCCAAGGTTTCTCCCACCAAGATAAAATCTCCATATTACTACAATTTTATGCGCTTTTCAAATCTCTATTCAAGAATCAAGAGTCAATAAGAACTTCAGTGGTTTTCTACCTGATTCTACCACAATGAATCACAATAGTCTAGGAATTAAACATAGGCCTAACCATTGACAGATGTCAATGGGCCTAACCATTGACATCTATAAATAGCCTATTTATAGATGTCAATAGGCCTAACATATAACTCATTGACATCTATTAATGGACGTCAATGATAAAACTTGAACAGAACACTTGCTCGTAAGTTGATACTTGATAGGGTCTACTCTGTGCCAACTGCCAACCCTTCAAGTAGCGCTACCCTATCGGTTCTGTTGAAGAATGTTCCTGAACAAGTAAACGCGGCACAATTATCTTCCATTATTAGACTTTTATAACCAGTGCTGAAAGGAACGCGCCGGAACTCAGTTCCGGCACCTTTTAGAACCATGAAAAATTGTTTCCACAATTTTTCAATATGTGTTCCAATATTGTAAAAGCACCGTGTACTTGCTGGCTACACATAGTTCGTTAGGGTTAGGGTTAGGGTTAGGGTTAGGATTAGGGTTAGGGTTAGGGTTAGGGTTGCGCCAGGAGAGTTCCTGCACCTTTTTTCACAGACTTTCAGCGCTGTTTATAACTATCATTTTTATTTCACAATTCTACATTTTTAGATCGCAGTAGGATATTTATAGGCCTACCGAATAATTATTTAATAATAGCGGAGAATGATTCATATAATCGCCTGTGTGCTTCTATCTATTAATTCTGAAGACAGGATGTTATTAGGCATAATGCTCAATTATTTTATTTTTTGATGCAGTGTCCTGTTAACTTAGCGTTAAGCACCGCAATTCGGCTTGTCGCAAGCGCCTATAGGCGCCTGCACTCTGCACTCTACAGACACGTAAACGAAATTTAAAAATCAAATAAAATTGCCTTGGTTTCAAGTGTTCCAGCCAAATTTCTATTCTTTATGGCTTCGTATTTTTGAATAGCGTGACAAACCGGACTTGCGTGTTCGAGTCTGTGTGAAATTACTGTACCAACATCGTAGGCCTAATGCCTATATGGCCTATACTTTAGCTCTCCTTCGTCTTTCTGCATAAACCACAATAATTACGCGGTTATGTGACTGACTACAGTAACTTGCGGGTTCTCGTTAGTTCTCTCTGTTTAACTTCTGGTCGTCAAATTGTCAAATGATTGGATTGCTTGAAATGTCTAGGTCTAGCTAGGGCTAGTTTGTTTGGAACACAATAAGCAATCTAGACGCAGGCGATCTGCAGAAGCGACGTTGCCTCTGAACTTTTCTTTCTCGTAAATTCTGTGCACTATCAGTGTTTATTCTAGGCCTTCATGTCAGAAATTCCCCCACCCCAAATATTTAAACTTTGGCTTGGGGGTAAAATCCACCCAAATTTGGCGACGGGAGGCGGTGGGGTTACTTGGAGAGGAAAAATATAAGGATGACCTTGTTTTTTTGTCAGGCATTTCGAAAGGGAAAATGCAACGAAAACTTTTTTTACTTGGCAGGCATTTCAAGAGGAAAATATAATACAAGGATAACCTTTTCCCCCAAACATGTTACCCCCCCCAATATCTAGGTGGCTGGCTAGAATAAACACTGAGCCTAGGCTATAGCGAGTACAGTTTGCCCAGTCTCGCTGATGGAGGTCGATCCTCAATAACGATTGAAAACGCTGATGCTGAATCGAGTCTTGGATTAAACATGTAGGCCCTATTTGAAAGCAAAGTCTTGTCCTCTTCGGCAGGCTCTGTCAGAGCGTACGTTAACTTATCAGTTCTCTTCAGTGGCGGCTCCAGGATTTGGCAAATGGGGAGGGGGCGTTGGAGTGACAGCTTCTAAGCATGGGGGACCAACTATTTGTTGATAAGTAGGCCTATACTGTAGTAAGTATAGGTCCCATCAGGGGGGCACTGGGGGCCAGGTATTCAATATGGAGGTTCGGATCCCCGGGCCCCCAAGTGGAGCCGCCACTGGTTCTCTTGCAGCGATAAAGCGGATAAATACGCACACAATGCCCTCTCCAGTCGCGTTGGGATTTCCGCCATTTCTCAACGTTACATTGCTGCACAATAGCATGACGCAATTGATCGTTATAGTCTATCGTTTTTATAGGCAGAAGCACATTCAAATACCCGATTGAAACCCTTCGGGGCAAACGACAGAGACCAAACATACACACAGCAGCAGGAACACACAATATGTTCGCATCATGTATCTATACGAGACGTAGGCCTATCTCGATGATGAATGGACGAGTCGGACGACATCGCCCCCAACGACCATGCCTTTCGCGCCTGCTGCTGCTGCTGCTACCTCGGCAAGTCTCTCGGTCAACCGGTCATATATTGCGTCGACGCCGAAAATACGGGACTCCGTTCACAGCTGCTGCTGCTGCTGCTGCATGCTGCTGGCGGTGATGGTGATGGTGGGGTAGGCCCTATTGCGTGGACACACACGCGGGCACAATAGAACAACGCGACCGTAAAAGACGGTTGCAACGGACGATGATTTATTAATTGGCGAAGCGTAAAAACTAATTCACAAAGCGTACAAGAAAAGGCGTGTAACGGCCGGCATCATCATCATCATCATCATCATCATCATCATCATCATCATCATCATCATCATCATCATCATCATCATCATCATCATCATCATCATCATCATCATCATCATCATCATCATCATCATCATCATCATCATCATCATCATCATCATCATCATCATCATCATCATCATCAGCCTGTGGGTGTAGGCTATACAATAGAACACGACGAAAGACATGCAGTACAAGACACTCGAAGTTGCCGTCGACATGTCGATCTCCACCGCCGCCGCCGCCGCCGCTGCTGCTGCCGCTGCTGCTGCGGAAGACGGTTGGATGCGCCTCTCACCCCAGTCACCCCCGCCTCCGACGCGTCTTTCCCTGTTGCCTCCTCCGCGACGAAAGGACACCGAAGCGCCAGCGCATTAAACGCTCGGTCAATCGGAACGTCTTTTGCGGACAAATCGAAGACACAGGGCGACGATGAGACGATGATTTACAACCAAAGACAACGATTAGGCTACAGACATACAAACACACACACACACATACACACACACATGCAGGCGCACGAACATGCACACCCAAGTAGAGTGCGTCGAATGGCTTTTTTTAGAGGGGGTACCAATCATGCATGGTAGCAGATATATCAGGGGCGTAGCCATGAGTTTCATTTGGGAGGGTATAAATATTTTGGGTGGGCATAAATCTGAACGATAACCCACATAAACTGTCCTGACGGGTTTGGATAGTATGAATGCATTGTAGAAAAAGCGACAAGCATCCTTTGTTAATAGATATGAGAAGAAGCCACTGTATTTGCTCAGTGCATTACTAGAATTTGTCTGAGGGCAGAGGCTGTACTGTGTAAAGTTTGTTCTTAAATTTGTTTATTATTAGGTTTATTTTATTATTATTTTATTATTATTATTAAATTATTATTTAGTTCTGTTCAGTTGATTTGTGTTTTCCTTGGTTGTGTACTACTGGTTGTGTATGTGCTTGTCACGAATAAAGATGATTATAAACCATGTAAACCACATATAACCACATGTAAATCACATACAAACCATAAGGTAGACTCATTGGGGGATATATACCGATATACCTTCCCCCGTCGCTACGCCCCTGGCAGATATATTCATATTTTGACAGTGTAATTTCTCTGTGAACCATATTGCACATGTCGTGCACATGTCTACTTCATGCCGTGCACAGCAATGTCGTGTTTAGCCTATAAGGGCCTATACTCGATGCAGGCTGTATTTAAAAAATTCTGGTCCCCTAATTAAAGCGAAAGGGGTTTTAAATTCTCGCCCGTCGATTTCTCCAGGAAGTAAGCCCATATGCAAGCGCATTAGGCCTATAGAATGTTTCATAAAACCAGAACAGATTTGACGCCAGCGTTTTTCAATTTCCATCATGCAGCATTCCACAAAAAGTCACTGTTATAGTGCACAGTGCAAAGGGATTAAAACCAAAAAATAAAGGGAAGCATAAATTTTCTGTGATATTTGGTGTTGGTGGAAACAAATACAGGACTGATGTTGTCGAGAATCTTTTTGATAATCCTTTCCAAGCACGAAATGGGCTAGAAGATGGCTTTTTGTCCATCCTCACACTCTAGTTTACCAGTTCTGTAATACAGTACAGTAATTAGCGATGCATAATTATGCCACATCATAGTTCTGTCAATGATCCATAATATATATATATATATATATATATATATATATATATATATATAT
The DNA here is from genome assembly GCA_018105865.1 of Metaphire vulgaris. Classification (NCBI taxonomy): domain Eukaryota; kingdom Metazoa; phylum Annelida; class Clitellata; order Crassiclitellata; family Megascolecidae; genus Metaphire; species Metaphire vulgaris. Next base: position 19,960,292 of record CM030834.1, read on the forward strand.
ATAATGGAAACAAAATACATGCACACGATTCTCTTATACGCATATTGAATCGTTTTACTACAGTGTATCTCTTGTAGTTTAGATGCGTTTGAAAGCAGTGGCTGATTTGCTTTTTAAGCGGTTGGGGAAGGACTGCTCCCTTTCCGAAATTAATACCTTCGCTCCTTCACCGATCGGCAAGGAAGGATCGGACCGGCAGTGTTTGGCGCTGGTGTAACCACTGCTAACCAGGTTGCGGAATAGGAACACGAAGGCCGACAAGTCCAGTTCCGAAGAGGGGACATTGGGGAATCTAATCTAATCTTAAACTTCTATAGCGCCACTTTCATAATGCACAGGAGCATCAACCGATGGCACAAAGTAAGTATCGTGAGCTCCCCAATGGGGTCTATGGCGTATACCCCCATTCGCAGGAATTCTGAGTAGGCCTAATATTAGATAGAGCCTATAAGCTCCGGTGCACACCTTTTAAAGACTTTATGCCTATTAAATTGGGATTTCGACAATCACCCTCACTCGAAAATTTGTCCTCGGCTTTGCGCAAATCTCACTAGCCGGCCTATTGACCTAAACCCGAATAGGGGCCCGGCCCCGGTGTACCCTCGTGACTACGTCTGTCTAGCTGTTTCCTCTGACTGACCTCTGGAATGACCTTTTCTTTTGCAGATGAATTTGAGGTTGGTCTGCCATCGATTGAAACCCTTGTTGTCACAATGTGATATTTAGAAAGAATGTTGGTATATGTTTATGTGTGTTTAGGTATGTTTGTGTGTGTGTGTGGGGGGGAGGTGAGCTGGTGTATGTTTGAGGTGTGAAGGAGGTTATGTATGTGTGTGGTATGGTGGCTTGGGAGTGAATGAATGGACGTATAAGGTTAATGACAGGTGTGAATGAATGGACGTATAAGGTTAATGACAGGTATACAGTCGAGCGGAGGTCGCTGTCGGGAGTGGTCGCGGTCGTGAGTGATGGTGAAGAGAAATGAAATATGAAAGGGGGCGTTGTCAAGAAGTTTGATAATGAGAGAATTGAGAGGAATTAAGAAATAATTGAGAAATGATTGAGATATAGAATTCATAGAAAACGTTTACGTGATATTGTATGCGGGTTTGAAGATGTTCAAACGGACATTATAGAAAAGATTAAATTTACGTGTATAAATGAACAGTATTAGAAACATTTGTTGTTTTGAGTAGAATATTCTATGTTGGAGAAAAAGTTGTGAATATAATTGTGTTTGTGTTGAAGAAAAGGAATTCATTTATTGCTCAGTGCATTGTTTATTTGTCATACATTAAGACGAAGAGGTTCTAAAAGTGCATATGCCTATTACATTGAAGAAAAAAAAACCCTCGCATGCTTAATAGGAGCTTTTGACATTTGTATGTCACAAATGGTGCTACAGAAATGTATTATTATTATTATTATTATTATTATTATTATTATTATTATTATTATTATTATTATTATTATTATTATTATTATTATTATTATTATTATTATTATTATTATTATTATTACGCTGATGCTATTATTATTAATATCTATTAATATTATCACATCGAACAGTGATTGAAATGAAAGGAATGGACGAGTCCAGCTTGTCCAGACGTTGAATAGCGTTCACTTTATAACTACGATGCAAAAACGAGCTTTTCAAGAATTCCAGGTATGATTTCTCGGCTTTACGGATTTACTGCAGCTTAGCTGGAAAAACGCTGGAACGCTGTGCTCTAGACTTTGGCTATAGGCTCCGATAGGCTGTCATTCGTGCCTTGTATTATAATATGCACTCGTTTTACACTTTTCCGTCGTGTAGCGGCCATGGACTCGACAAGCATAGACACGGCGTACATGCGATGGGCCGCCGACCCTCTGCTGCCGACGACGCCCAAGTAACCAGTTCGTGGCCCGGATCGGCGACACAATCAATCAGTCATCAGTTATCTAAGCTGTTCGGTACACGGAAAGCCTCCTCTGACACTTCGCATTACGCACGAGCGATATAAATATGCCAGCTCCTTATCTCCCCTCTCTAAGAGCGCAGCGATCGGACGGTGATAGGTCGGCGTCTGAATGCCACACGCTCTGTCTGTCTGTCTTTCTCTCTCTCTCTGTCTCTGTCTGTCTCTCTCTCTCTGTCTCTCTGTCTGTCTCTCTGTCTGTCTGACTCTCTGTGTCTCTGTCTCTCTGTCTCTGTCTCTGTCTCTGTCTCTCTGTCTCTGTCTGTCTGTCTGTCTGTCTGTCTGTCTGTCTGTCTGTCTGTCTGTCTGTCTGTCTGTCTGTCTGTCTCTCTCTCTCTCTCTCTCTTCGTTACATCCGAAGACCGCTCCCGACAAGGATTTCAGCGATGCCGACCGGATGACAGCCGCGAAGATGCGGCGACGGGTTTCGATCGCTTTCACGCGCGGTCACACACGCCAGGAATGCGTAGGAAGTTAGTTCGCTGGAGTCGCTGGAGTCGTTTTTTTAGGCGACCACAGCACTGGAATGGCGGCGAAGTATTTTGAAAGGCATAGAGATATGCTTTTGAATCTCAGCTTCCGGTGGCGACTGCTTCTGGTCTGGACGATTGCAATGGCGGGTTCTGATCTCTCATCTTTCCCGAAAGCATTTTGTTCGACAAATGGACAGTTTCAAATTCAAAGTAGTCCGCATGGCGTAAACGTTCCCAAAGGTAAGACATTTTTCAGCATTTCGGGTGTAAAATACAATGGATTGATAATAAAATGTTTCAAAACAGTTATAGTCATTGACGTAAACTTGGATGTAAAAGTGGAAGTAAACCCCTATACCTTCCCCTTCCCTATGACAGTATCTCAAAAGTGGGGGTTGACTCGATCATGGAGGTCTAATAGAAGTTTGCTTCAATGGTTATAATAATAAATGCAGTGGCGTCGCCAGGAATTTTTGGTTGGGGGAGAGGGGCTAGCGTGTCAGATTCCTTACCAACCCCTCACCCCCTCCACAGAAAACTTTCTCACCGGATTTGGGCGAATCTGGTAGGTGGTCTGGGGCAGGTGGGGGCAGTTGCCCCATTTGCCCCCATAGCAACCCTAATGGCCATTTGAAACGACACTATACAAAGTCTTTCAGAAATCTATTCTCTGTCAAATGTCTAAAAAATCAATCGAGAGATAAGATGGCGCTTAAGAGAGCTGGTTCCTTCTATTACAGGTTTATAGACCACAAAAATATTATAAAATTGATACCCTGTTTGAAATTGGACAATGCAAGATCTAGTGCTACAGCAGGCTATAGATATGCAAAAATTCAGAAGAGTGATGAAACGAATTAAAACCACATATTCTTGTGTCCCCATCTTTGTTGTGTCAAACCGTACTAGAACTGTCAATATATCCTGTCTCAATTTTTTTCTAGAGCTTTCGAAATGCCACGAAAAATAATGAGCCATTTGAAACATCACTATACAAAATCTTTCAGAAATCTATTATTTGTCAAATGTCTAAAAAATCAATCGAGAGATAAGATGGCATTTAAGAGAGCTGGTTTCTTCTATTACAGGTTTTATAGACCACAAAAATATTATAAAATTGATACCCTGTTTGAAATTGGACAATTCAAGGACTAGTGCTACAGTAGGCTATAGATATGCAAAAATTCAGAAGAGTGATGAAACGAATTAAAACCACATATTCTTGTGTCCCCATCTTTGTTATGTCAAACCGTACTAGAATTGTCAATATATTCTGTCTCAATTTTTTTCTAGAGCTTTCAAAATGCCACAAAAAATAATGAATCATTTGCAGTGGCGTCTCCAGGAATTTTTGGTTGGGGGCAAAAGGGGCTTGCGTGTCAGATTCCTTACCCACTTCTCACCCCCTCCACAGAAAACTTTCTCACCAGATTTTCGCGAATCTGGTAGGTGGTCTGAGGCAGGTTGGGGGGGGGGGCAGTTGCCCCATTTGCCTCCCGTGACCTACTGCTAAATGTTACACTAGTGATGAATAACCGTTACATTGGTTACTGTCCAATGCAAATCGAGCACATCATAATATTCTTTGAATGTTTTTTGTAGTCGCTTTTACAGCAATTACATAATAGTTTTACTTAGCTGTCATTAGACTTAGTCTTCTTGTAAGCCTGTCATAATTTCTCATTTTAAGCCCGTCCCACATGTGAAATAAAACTGAAATAAAATTGAAACAAAACACAGACCAACGAACGACGACATTGTTTTGTTTCAGTTTTGTTTCAGCGTCCCACAACATGAAACAAAACAGAAGTGTTTCAGCAGAAGTCATAATATTCTTTAAATTGTTTTTGCTGATTGGCTAAAACACTGAAACATTGAAACAAAGTTCAACATAAACTTTGTTTTAGGTCCTGAAACATTTTGTTTCAATTTTATTTTCAGTTTTATTTCACATGTCTTTGAAACTGAAACAAAACATTTTGTTTTGTTTCAGTTTTGTTTCAATTTTATTTCAGTTTTATTTCATGTTAGGACGGCTTTAGATGTTAGGGCCTACATGTGGTGGTTACAGTGGTTCTCACACAGGGCAGTCCCTACTGAACCACTTTAAACCTTGTTATATTATATTATATTATGTTGGAATTGAAGCTCTTAGTTCAAATTACGGCACTTTTACTGCACTTATGCTCAAAACTGCTCCCGTTGGATGCAGTCATAGGCGGCGCACTCCTATGCTATGGTCGGCCCAGGCCGGGGTTTTTGGGAAGTAAGAACTTAGAATGATTCTTTAAATTGTTTGGTTAAATTTTCACTTCGAATTTCGAAAAAAGCCGCTGTCGCTGGAGGGCGATTAATAGGGCTTTATAGTAAGATCAGATAAGATCAGATAGGCATGTCTTATTCTCATTTAACCAGAAGGTGACAAACACGGCAGTTATAATCTTATTAGATTACACAGCTGCTGTCGCGGGAGGAGGAATGCACTGCCCAATTTCAGTAAAAGATGATAAGATCAGGCAGAGGTCATTACACCTTTAACCTGAGGTGTCAAACGCAGCAGTAACGTATGTCTATAAAACATTAGATTAAAAGACGGCGGAAGGCCCTTTGACGAAAAGTGGGGAGACGGTGGGCGAAAAGGCGAAGGGCAGCAGAGGCTACAGCTAGAGGGCGTTAGAGTGTTTCAAGAGATGGCAGTCGGATTTTGGTCCCGATCGAAATGATCAGGTGAAGCTCAGAGCTTCACCGTGTTTGCATAAAATTGCGGAAAGCAATCTAACGACTTCAGGGATTGATTCAATCGTTCAACAGACAACAGCGCTTCGCCATCGACACAATGGACAAGTTTGTTGTTAAACGTCGTAAACTGAATGTCAAGACCCTGAACAAACTGTAAGCAGTTCAGATACAACATCTGCGAAATTATTCCATAGTGATGAGTGTAGGACTAGGACTATGCTATTAAAAACTATAATCATAAATCTCAACACTAGACATGGTCACCCCAAGATTTATGGGACTCCCCGAAGTTTTTCGCCATAGTTTTCATCCTTCCCAATCCTATTTATGGAGCCTTATTCTTGATTTTATATCTTCTTTGCTGACTGCCTTTTTTCAATCACACCTTCAACACATCTGAATGGCCTGACTCTTTCCATGTTTTTGTCCATTCATTGTAATATTCACGATTTTGTATTCCCTTTGATTGATAAAAACCTTCTTAAAACGTTTCTTTTGTTATAAATCAAATTGAAAATGCATTTTGGCTATCTGTTGTAAGTTAGTTAACCTCGACCCTCAACGACCGCTGCCGTTATACTGTATAGTAAACGGTTCTTTTTATTGTCTTCCGCCGCCTCTGGATGCAGTGCTATGCTAGAGTTATGGTTAGGTTTAAATGGACATTGATTAGAATTAAGATAAACACTTAATAAAGAGGAATTCATGGGGGTGACAACCGTGACATCCACCTCCCTGGTATCTTCAGTAAGATGGTCATAGTTTTGTAATTGCTGTAGCAACATTGACATTGTCGCAAAATAGGCCTATGCAAAAATGTGTGTAAAAGAACCTCCTACAGCTAGGTAAAAGCACTTGAAAATGTCTCATCAGTCTCTCAGAAGTATTTAGAAAAAACCAGGAGGAATGGCAACCACCCTAATAGCAGTGTAGCCTAGAAATTAATAGCTTGCTGATACAACAGCATTAAACACCAAAGTAGGGTCCAATCTTGACAAGATTTCTTTCTTAGATTTATTTATTCTAGGCTAAGATTTATTTCTTTCTAGATCATTTTCTTTTAGGTCTTTATTCTGACACATGAACAATGATTTTGATGATTATGTCTCGTAGATATAAAGATAGAAGTTAGTTAATAATGATCATTGTAACAAACAGTTCTTGTGAACCGAGTGACTGGCTCCATCACACTTCTGCTGGAACCACTCATAACCTTTGTCTTTATTGATGAGTTTTCTCATCTCAGATATTTTTTCAGTTATAAAGTTCCTTCAAACCAATCTATGCTTTTGTGTGAGTGCATGCTGTTAAATAGACAGGCATTTTGAGACTCTGAGAAGTCTCAGTGATTGAAAGAATGTATTGGCTTTTCACCCTGGGACCTGACCATTTGATCCGTTGACTTTATACAGTAGGTTAGCTCAGTTTCTGATGTTTGATGTATTTTTCTATTTTCACTTGACAAAAATTTGGGAGCAGCTGTTTAAACATTTTATTGTTTGGAGAATGATATGGAATATTTAGAGACATCAACATTTTTGTGTGTTTTTTGCATTGTAGCTGTGTCTTAACCCCTTAACTGGGGATCCCAGATATATCCATCCATTTTACATTGAGTTACAGTTAAATACACGGTTAAGGGATTAATCTTCCAGGTCGTTTGAGATAAAGTTTGATTGGATCAAATGCATGTATGCAGTTGCTTGATTGATTCTGATATTTGTGGAGTTCATCCATCTGTTTGTCACCACAATTGCCAAGTGTCCTATTTTCCACTTCATTTTAAAGTTTGCATTGTTCCATCCTTGGGGTTTAAATTATACTACACTCAATTGTCATTCGATCTGATTAGTTCAATTCAGTTACACCTACATGTGCAGATTGTTTTAACAGCCCTGTTTGAACAGGGTGATGATAGAGATGATTAAAATGATCATGCTGGTGTTGGCTGTGGCAGCAGTGGCAGCAGCAGTGTTGATAATGATGACTTGGAAGATAATAATGACTCCTGCCTAGGGGAAGATTTCCACCGGCATTATGCCAGTCGACAGTGAAGAGGATGGAATAGTTTTACGTTTTTGTACAAACAGTTAAACTTGTCCAGAGTCAATTATTGAATGAATGATTCAGGAGACAGATTTGAATTTACAACTCATCTTGCATGTTTTGTTTACTGCTGGAGCAGAACAGCACCTCTTCTCTGTAAATTGTACTTGATACATCTGGACCAATGTGTGTTCTACTCTATACAGTGGTTCAATTTGCTGGAGGCAATGAGGACTTACTCCTGGTTGACGTTGACCTCTACCAATGGCTAAAGATTTTTTGTTTTTGGCTCTTTGACTTTCTCCGCTGATTTTGATTTTTTAGTTGAGGTCTAAGTCTATACTTTCCAGGGGCGTAGCGACGGGGGGATATCGGTATAAATACCCCCAAAATAAGTCTACCTTAAAGTTTTTTATGTGATTTACATGTGGTTATATGTGGCTTATATGGTTTATGTGGTTTATGGTTAAGATTTATACCACCCAAAATATTTATACCCTCCCAAATCAAATTCCTGGCTATGCCCCTGATACTTTCACTTTTCAAATCATTTTAATGTCTGGTGATGGCAACTATCAACAGAGCTGATATGGAATTCATTCATGAATAATTTGGGCCTTCTTTTGAATACTAGCAAAAGCAGCTGGTCATGCCATGTTGCAATCATTTTAATGTCTAGTGATGGCAACTGCTGTCAACAGAGCTGATATGGAATTCATTCAACAGCGTATTGTTTTCAAGCGTTGTTGGCTCACTTTCCGAGCCCTTTACGATCCAATTTAATAATTGTGCTTATTGTAAGATAATGTGAATTGTTGTGTCGGAAGCTGTCTCTGTGATTTAATATCGGGATAGAATTATGTTAAAGCGCTTTTGTCACTATTATCTTGTGTGATAATAACTATAGTATATGTGAATATAGATGTCCAATTTTTGTAGTGCATTAAATAATATGATATAATAATGTAATTGCAAGAATATAAATTTCTTAAAACCTAAGCCTACTTGCAACTTTAAAGGTGTATGAGTGACTTTGTGGTATTGGTTAGAAAATGACATTTTTAAATCTAGACTGAGCCCTTCAACCCACTTTTGGGTCATGATCCACAGTTTGGGAAACACTGTAATAGTGGGTCATCAACCTCAAATGCTAGAGACAATATTGATGTCCTATATGAGACTGATCTTAGGACAGGCTGATACTCTACTAATTGAGTTGTTTACCCTTTCTGTTAATATTGCCTTTACATACATAGATAGGTGCTAACTCAGATGCAGGGTGGGCCAATATCCACCCCAGAGGCAGGGTGGGCCAATACCCTCCCTCCCCCTTTCCCTCCAAATTTCATAGGAGTAATGACCTGATGATAATACAAATGGTTGGGGTTTCTGCTGCCATTAATATTATTTAGCATTTAAAAGATATTCCACTATCAGTTTAAAGCATTACATGCCAATAAGAACAGTAGGTTTGCATTTTTACTTTGTGTAAAAGTTGTAATTTTTTATATGACCATTTTGCTCATCCGCACTTCTGAGTACATTTGATTCTACTCGAGATATTTTCAGCTCAATATTTTGGATCTATTTTTCTGAATGCAATTTGTACTTGAAGTTCTTTGTTGCTTTTCATGCCTATTTATTTAGTCAGTTTGAGTCAAGTATATTATCTAGATTGTACATAGACTTATTACTGTATTAAAGATAAAAAGTAATGTTTGAAATTTATCATGAAAGCAAGATGGCGATCTTAGCAATGCTAAATATCTGCATTGTTGAATTTGCTACTATGCTTAAAACAGTTTTGTAAATGTATTGGGATAAAACTTCAGATGAACAGGAAGGAAGGACTAGATCAGATCACCTCAGGGATGATTTATCATTCTACAAACTTCATCGTAGATCTAAGGTTTCAAAATCTGACGACAGCGACGCTCTACCATCTGACGCCGCCGCTTTGGTGGACCATTCTCCAAGCCGTATGGGGTTTGTGGGAATGCTAAAGAAACTGGTTCATAAGGGAAAGGATACGTTTGAAAGAAATGACGTTGGAAACAGTGTTTCGCTTGCAAAATCTGATGATTCCGAGGCTGTTTCGTTTCTGTCGGATCATGCCTATGCCACAGTTCGAGTAGCTGCTGCGTCTTCAATGTTCTCCATTTCATTTAAAGTAAGATGTCAGATGCATGCATCCTTCGAACTTTATCCTCCTGTTCAGTTGTTTTTTCTGTGCTGATAGTTGTATTGCTACTGCTGATAGTGATGATAGTGATGATGATGGTGGTGGTGGTGGTGATGATGATGCTGATGATGATGATGACAACGGTGACGGTGGTGGTATTGGTAGTGACAGTGTAAACGGCTGTCATTTTAATGGCTACTTATTGATGTAGTGACTTAATATTTAGTGTGTTTTTGTGTTTATTAAATGACATTAGCAGGTTCAATTTGTACTCTATGCAACTAGAATTTGTATTTTATTGTGGCTTAAAATGAACACTGCTAAAAAATCTGAGCAATGACAAAATTAGCAAAAAATATGCAATAATATTGTGAAATAATACTATAGTGTAATATAATTATTGCTCCTGAAATTTATTGGCATTTTCATCAGTTGGTTAGAGAATGTTTGGTATTGTTCAAAGATAAAATCACAATAATTTCCTTTAGCTATGCAACACCTTAACACATTGACTGCGCCAGTGTTTCTTTGTCAGGCACGGCCATTATAGACTAGGGTCTATGTCATGCAACATTGTACTGTATGTCATTCGTAGCACTCTGCACTACCTAAGTAAGGACATCACACCACGTCCACGGCAGTCAACGTGTTAAGCCTGTTTAGAATTTGTTTAATTTATGAAAAAATTATTGTCTATTTCATTTGCAATTTAACTAGAAGCAGCTGAGTCCTAGGCCAATTAATACTATTGATGCAACAGCGGCAGCATCGTTTGATGCTTATTGCACTCCATACTCATCTCCATCCCCCAGCATAGCTATTTGAGTATTCCAAGGTGTCTATTAGTACCAGGTGCATGGGACTGTAAAGTGTTAATAATTGGGTCTTAATAGCTGCACTTGAGCTGTCCGTTGTGTAGATAAAAGCTGTCCGTTGTGTAGATAAAAGCTGTCCACAGAGACGGTTTGCTGATGTACGGCCTTACGACCAGCGCATCTGGTTACCTGGCGATCGAACTGTCCGGCGGATACCTGCGATATATCTGTGATATCGAAGGAACGGGTCCGCGTCTTTTGCCGATGAAGTATCACCTGTCGATCAGCGACAACAGGTGGCACGAAATTTCTCTGTTCTGGAGCGATGCAACAGGGCACGTACTTAGGATTGACAATGTCACCATGGCAGAAGTTATGCTTCCCTTGCAGGTGTATAGGTTGCGGGGGGAACTCTTTGTTGGCGGAATGAGCAGTGACATGTTTACACAGTTACCCAAAAAGGTGAGTATTTGGCCCCATCGTACCAGAATTGTCTGTCTTTTTTTGCTTCAAGAAATTTAATAGATTTTGAATTAGGCTGCTGCTGAATCTGTTCAATGTCTTGCTTAGCCTTCTGAACCACTATTGCAAGAGAAGTGTCCCTTAGAAGTTGATGCATTTGGGCCATGTGTCTGTCTCTTCCTCTGTATCCTTAAATCCGGAAAATGTCTACACATTTATTTGTATTCTAAGTGTAAATCATCACATTGCTGACTGAATTTCTTGGGTAAGCAATGCAGTGAAGGAACAGGACTTCAGTAATAGCCTTTTGAATGAAATAACCCTTGATTCCTTACCACTACCTTCATACATTACCACTGTCTTGCGGTGTTGGACAAATATCTTCTCAGCCTGGTTACGTGATGGAGATGGACTGTAACTGGCAAACAATTCCCATTGCCTGCAGTTCGGCTATAATTTATGCCCGGAGAAAGAGACCTGTCACGGGCGCTGACACTGGCTTTTGCTCTGCCTTTGTGCCAAGATGTGCCATTCTTCTTTTCGGTTTTCGGCCGTCCTGCAAGGATTATATCCTGTTCGTGTTTGTTGGGTAACGCGGTTGAGTCAGTAGCAGGTTGAGTTGGTAGCATTTTGAGTGTGTGTGTGTGTGTGTATGTGTATAAGTTGATCTGCTAGGTTTGGCTTTCAGATGGTTAGGCAGGGTGAGAGATGAGAGATCCTGGGCCTCTCTCATCCCCCCACCCCGTCTATCGTGATGGGCTATTTTTGCTTTTGCCCATATTGAGTTTTTAAAAATATAAATAAAATGCATATGTGCTATTTAATAGAGGCTACTTCAGAAGAATATTTATTAATGTTTTCACTATATGCCAATGTGATCTGAATGAACCCACCAATTTTGCTATTCAGAATTTGTATAGATGCAATATCTTCCCATCATGTTTTTATGTGTTTGATATCTGTACATAATCTGTATTATAGTTTTGATGTATTCTGTAATGTGCAAAAATTACCAATGCCCAAATTTTCTAGGTAAAATTCAGCATATTAGTTCATTATACAGCAAATGATATCATAAGATGATGATTTTAACATACAATGATATATGAAATGATAACGAAATATATATAATATATACCGGTATATGTTATATTCTCTTCTTCTCTGTCTCTTCTCTCTTTCTCTTATATACATAATACATATACAAGTTATGAGATAGGCTCCCATATGCCTCACATACAAAGGATTTTATTTCCTTTGCAGATCAGATCAAGACGTGGTTTTCAGGGCTGCTTTTCATCTCTCCTTCTTGACGGTGTTGAGCGCCATCTGTTGGATAGACAATTCATCAGTATTCCTATTGAATTCAAAGACCAAATCAGACGTGGCTGCAGAGGTGATAATAAACTTATGTTTAGTCCTTTAACGGTTATATTTGAGTATGTATACTATGTATAGTAGTGTATACTAAGTAGTAAAGTTACCTGGTAATTGCTAGTGTAACCGTATCTAATTTTGACTAATTAATGTGCCAATATTTCTAATTGTACTACAGTAGAGTTGTACTACATGCACTACATTCAGTCCATTAGTACAAGAATACAAGTGATTATATTTCAATTAAAACTGCAAACTGATTGCTGAGTACTGAGTACTGAGTATCAATGTATTAGATATCTGACATTAGCACATTTGCTGCTTTGCGAATATTAGTGCTATAGAAATGTTTGTATAATAATAATAATAATAATAATAATAATAATAAATTTGTCAAATGTGAAAGTGTTACAGCAAAATTGGTGAAACTGCGGTAACAAAGTGACGGAAATTCAAAACTGTGGTGCACTAAGGGTTAAAGGAGCAAGTATTTTCTAATGTATTTAAGATTCCATGAGTTCATGTCTTCCAAATTTGTGTGAAAATGGAGGTGACTGCATCGAGGGAGCCGAGGTATTTGCCTGCGTGTGCGATATGATGTCATCGTTTGCTGGTCCTTCTTGCAGCGATGGTATGTATTGTATTTTCACCAGCAGTAAAATTTAAAAGACTCCTTGTATGTAAATCCCAGAAAGCAGATAAGTAAATAAGAGCAGTGGTGTATTTACCATTGGGCCATTTGGGCCATGGCCCCCCCTTTGGTCTTGACAAGCAAAAAAAAGGTCGTCAACTTTTCCAAAAAGTTGTAACTTGTCAGGTCCAAAGTGTCTGGCCCCCTTACCAAAATTCTAAATATGCCACTGAATAAGAGATATTGTTAAGAAAGTCAATAGGCTAAAGCAATATATTAACACTTGTGAGACATGGCAAAAGGAGGAGGATTTAGTGTTTTATTCAATGATTGTTCTACTGTGTAATGCAGGTTATTATATAAATTAAGCTAAAATCAGTTTATACAGCAAGCAGGGAATGTTGTACTAAGCTGTCCATGATACTTTAATACAGATCAATAGAAACACCTTTTAAACAGCAAAAATTACTATGCATGACTGAAATTGGAAATTAAGCTGCTTTTGTTGAGGGAACTTTTTCTGCTTTCAAAAACTGGCTTTTCCACTGGCTGGCAAAAAAACTTAACCAAGCCTAAATGCAGCAATTGCCGTTGTATTTTATGCCTCAGTTTTACTGCTGTTTTTGTGTGAGAGCAATGACGTTGTTTGCAGACAGCATAGCTTACAGCTTTGGTGAGCGCAGCGGGTTGATTCTTTTCCAATTTCCCGAAGATTCTCAGCCGAACACAAAAGAAGACGCAGTGGCATTTGGGCTGAGTACGCTTCAGTCGGATGCAGTTTTACTGCGAATCGCTAGCTCCAGCTTCAAGGATCTGATAGAAATTGCGTTGGTGCGTATGCACATTTGAGCGCCAAGTCCAGTGGCGTAATGTGGGGGGGAGCGGGGAGGGGCACTTTGTTGACAGCCCCCCGGGCCCCGGGCGGGGGGGCCCGAAGAGGGATCTAAGCTAGGGTTAGGTTAGGGTTAACCCTAACTTAACCCTAACCCTAGAAATGATGTGATGACGACCTTTTTTTTTTGCTCGCCAGGATGAAAAAGGAGGTAATGACGTGTTTTTTTGTTGCTCGTCAGCTCGAAACTCTAGGGCCCCCATGGCAAAGATGCCCCCGGGCCCCCAAAAGTCACGCTACGCCACTGGCCAATTCTTGATTTTTTTCTGGCATGTTCCAGTATAAGCAGTTGAATAGTCAATATAATATACCGGTAATATAACAAGGTTTATGGTGGTTCAGGAAGGTCTGCTCAGTGTGAGAACCACTATCACTATGTTTTGCCCTCCAATCTTGTATCCTATAGTACTAAGGTTTATTTTGAAATCATTTACCATACAGTAGTGGCCATTACTATCTTCTCATCCAATTCATTCCATGCGTCTACCGCTCTTGCACTAAAGCAATGCTGTTTGTATCTCCCTACCCGTTTCTTAAACAGTTTCATGTTGTGTCCTCGGTCTCCATCATACTGCTTTGTTGTAAAAACCTTTCTCGTATCCACTGAGTTGTTGATGAGAAAACCTTGTACATAAACATCTGCATATGTCTATCACTTTCAGGAATCTAATGACATTTGTCTAAGTCTTTAATGAAAATATTAATTTCTCTATGGTACTGATTACAAAGTTTCTAAATGTAACATCTTAATCATGGATTTTAGTAATCCTGTTATTATTGAAAATTTCACAGTCTTTTAAAATTCTTTCCTTATGTTTATAGCATTTGTGGTTTTGCAGTTTTACTCCTGTAAATTGTTAATCCTACGATACAGAGTTTTATCAGCAGTTTCAGCAGAGATAGAAAATTTGATTTGAATCCATGATATTTGACTGAATTTGTGACTGACATGAAACTCAAAGATTGTAATTCACTACATTGGTATTTTAAACTATGCGTACAGCGCTATACAAATTGTCCTGGAATAATAATAATAATAATAATAATAATAATAATAATAATAATAATAATAATAAACCATTTCAGTTTCTTTGTCTAATGGAACAGAGCAAAAGTTTTGCAGCCAGTAACTTGAACAGCATTAGAATAGTGGAAACTTAATGTTATAGAGAAGTGCACTGCTTTGAGTTTTGCTTAGACGGATGGGTGCATCTTTGTGAAGTATAACCTGGGATATGCCGACCACCATATCGGTGATACAGTTAACAAAGTCAACGATGACATCTATCACTCCGTTCGTTTCTCTCGTGTTGGAGCCAGTGCTAAGCTGCAAATTGATGATTACCAGACCAACCTATACACAGCATCAGGTGAATATTATTACTGTGTTAAGGCATCAAACAATATTGTACTCCATATCCTAACAGGTTGCGACCAGACTGACATTGAGTTACTAAATGTTCTATCAAATTTAATGGGGTTTATATCATCATCACCATCGAACTTCTATAGCGCCATTTTAGCAATTTGACATCAGTCGATGGTCGCTCAAAGACTTTTGAATCCAATAAGTCAGTCCAATTTTCCGGTCCTGGTCCCAACATTTCTAGAACTCATTGTCTCAGCCTAATGTCAGGAGCAAGGGGACATTAGAGTCTAATAAATAAAATAACAGTCATCGAAAAATGAATGGAAAACAATCTAAGTCAGAAGAGAATAAGATTTTCAAAACAAATAAGTCTTTAATTTTCTCTTGTGCGTTTTGGCCCCTTGTCCACATGCCCAGCATCACCACTGTTCCCATCCCTTTGTGAGCTAAATCTTTAAAGCTCAGAAAACCATTCCGATTTCAAATGCCTGATGAAGAGTACTACAAATTTTGTCTTAAAGATTACAAGTCAAACATCCAAATGTATGTCCACTGTGCATGAACAACAAACCCAAACGGTCTAAACATAAACATTACCCTGCAATCTAGTTCATGGTGAGCAGTACAGTATTTGATTTCCCTAAAATTCCCTTTCTTCTGTCATTATGGCGAGGCCTATGATCGTCACACGCTCCTGGGGATAGAAGCGGTATTTACGTTGTCGGCGAGTGTTTGGCAGAGGATCAATTTTGTTATGCGCTCATCGTCATTTAGTTACTAAACGGCCGTGGCCGTAGAGCAGGTCAGAAGTTTCAGAGACCCATTTTAGTGGTAGCAAATTTTATGCTGTCGACCCTTATCTGCGACTCATCTTGAGCGTCCGGGGCTAGTGTATCCCCGCATTCAGTGACATGCAACCAACACAGATCGCGTGATCAGGGGATTGCTTAATATTAGGTCAATTAACAACAAAATTGACAATGTCCCCGATCTCTTTGAGGAACACCAACTAAATTTTCTGTCGCTTGTTGAAACATGGCATGAGGATGCGGACAGTTTAGCCATAAAGAGGCTGCGAAGTCTTGGCTACAACGTTTTGGAGGCTGCGAGGGCAATACCCCAGGGGACACGACTTGACAATATCAGCTACACTAATCAGGGGGGTATTGCAATGGTTTCTAAACCGGGTCTACAGGTCGCCAAGATTGACACCAAATTAAATCCAACCTCATTTGAGCATCTGTGCTGTGTGCAATTGCACCGGTTTGCACCAATGTAGCTACGCCACTGATTCCTTTTTCTCTGACATTCTGGCCTTGTATATATATTTGTACAAATTTACACAAATGGCTCTTTGTCTTGTTAGGACATCAGTTGAGCGACTTTGACAGTCAGTCTCAGATTGAGGTTGGATCGACTATAATTCAGATCGATGGCAAAGACAGATTCATCCGACCCTTTCGTGGTACCATAGTTGGTAAGTTGTGATGACCCACAATACCAGGCCTTGGTTCCATAAAATATTTTGAATCCATGTGTATTCTGACAGCAGAACTACATTATTAGTATGGGATTTAGTTTTCTAACAATGTCATTAAAACTTATTTCTGTATTTGTATTGCTGCAACTTCGTGATAGTTGTGTGCTTACCTGATAGGGCTTGTCGTTAATGGAATGCGCATTCTGGATTTGGCAGCAGAGGGCGATAGTCGAATTACAATCGAAGGCGATGTTGACTTTGACACGAAGCCTTTAAAACTTTTTCATAGGTTAGTAGGTGAAGAGTTGTTCATGCTTGGACTTTCTTGTATATCAACAGTGGAAGCATTTGTGCAAGTTTTTATAAAGGTTTACACTATTGAGAGATTCACATAAGATTCTTAAAAGAGTATTTTATCAATGACAATTCATTACTTTAAATTCAATTTCATACCTTTGTAATAGCTTTGTTTTTTGCTCAAAACTTCTTATGCCTTCAAAAACATCGAAATAGTATAAAGCACATTTCTTTTTTACTTGTACTTGTCTGTTTTGTCTCAGACCCTACTCTCTCTGCATTCTCTTGCCTAGTTTCTCATTGATCCAACTAATACCAGACTTTCTGCATTTTGATCACAATCTGTATTGAGCATGATTTCTACTGCTTTTGTTTTTAAACAGCCATCAGTTAGTTGATGGCAAATGTATTCTTTTGATAGTTCAGTAGAATTTAATTGATCTCACTTCTTTTGTTTCAGTGTTCCACAAGTATTTTCACCAGAATTTGGCAGTTTTGAAGAATCTGTTCACGATCTGGTATACACAAATACTTCTGAAAGTGACGATGACAAAGAAGAAAAGGAGGAACATCATTCTAAGGTAATTGTTCTCCTTCCAAACTGGCTATAATTTCAAGATGTCATTCGACTTACATAAGAATACTCTAACACAATAGTTCAAGTCTAGTCTTCAGTAAGTTGAGTTAGTAAATGTTTGCTCAAGTTGTTATACTTATCTTTGCAAGTTTGCATTTCCAAACAAAAAAGGTTTCTTTTTATCAATTTTTGCTAATTTTGAGCACCATTTTGATGCTTGTGTTTATAAATTCGCTGGCATTCAAAATTACACAATTAATTGGAATATAAAAAATGATAAGAATTATTAGTGGAAACGTATCCTGTGTTCCTTTCCACTCCAAACACTTTCTGTTGTATTTTAGGAATGGCACAAGGGAGAAGTATCCTTTTACGATGATTTGATATACACCAGCGCAGAAGATACTGACTGCCAATACGACTTGTCATGCTACGATACTGTGATGCCATCGGATGCTCTTATTCTCCCAGTTATTAACAGACCACTGATCAGAACCTCGGAGAGCAGGTAATGCTTCTGTCCTACTCATTTGTATGGCTTTTACCAAAGCCATGAATAACAACCAGGCAGCTTTTACAATTAACAATCCTTTTTAAAACAAAATTTACCATTGAAATCAGGCTAATACTGTATACACTGTGGTTGATAAAATTTGTAGGTCACTGTCAATCTCTTCTACAACAGTTTCCTCCGGTTCCTTTTCCACTTCTCCGCAGAAGATATCGGACAATCAACCAGACAAAACTGGAACTTCTCGCGAACTTCCTTGCGATGCAAACTATAACGTAACGTGCCCGACAACCTTAAACCGCCACGAGTCGCTTTCACGGCCATCTTTCACAACACATCGTCAACAAAGTGCCAGCGTGTCTGCCCAGAATCACGACATTTCACTCTACAGTCAGACATCGTTAGTAGTCCTCGGTGCAACTTTGACATTCGCCAACACATTTCCGTCATCTTTCAGCGTCACGTCGGAAGATTCCGACGACAGAAAAGAAATCGTCCCACTGCGCACAACAAATCATGGCACTTTTCCCACAGCTGAAACAGACCTTGACCAAGCAACTGACCTGCAAAACGTAGAGATAATGATTCCTTTGGAAGTGAATATTGGTCTTGTTAGTGGAATGTCGATCTCGATCTGCGTTTTAACTGTCGTCTTGTTTTACGTCGTCTGCAAGTGCTGCCGTATGCACAGACCAAGTGCCATTCCATTACACGAGAGTAAAAATTACGGCAAGAGCGTAGACGACGGCCGCAAACTCGATGAAACCAATCGCCTACTACGAACTAACTTTACGTTCTCGCGACAGAGAGACGTTAGAGAATGGTATGTGTGAATCAATCAAACAAAGAGTATAGGCACTCGGTTGTGAAAGAGCTGAGAAGTGAGAATGAATGTGGCCAAGTGTTTGTAAGTAAATCCAGGACATAAATGACTTCACAGCGGTATTGTTGGCAGTCTAATCATGATATTTATATAGTACTTTTGATTTTGCAAAACATTAAATCAAGATAATTCTTGTCACTTGTTGCTCTTATTTTTTTTTTAGAATGAAAACTCACGCTGTTGCCAAAATTGTGATATTTGTAGTCAATGGGTGGTTTGTTTAAAGATTAAAATACTTCTAACCAAAAATATTATTAAACAAAACAGTTTTTGCAAATGGCTATGCATAACCATACCATGCATTAAATAAATGTATATGCAGATCATGATTATGCCCTATGTGGATAAAAACACATGCAAACTAATTGACCAATGAAAAGCGATATACATTCAAAAAGTAGTGTGCAAATAAACTTGTACAAATCGGCATTACAACCGTTTTATGGGCACAAGCACAAGTGAGTCAATGCAGTACTTGCAACAACTGATATAACTGCCATATCATACTGGAAACTGTAGTTTTAACTGCTGGATTTGCCACCGTAATACAGTTTCAAGATTCTTAATTTGCAGCATTTTCAGGCTTGCAGCTGTTATCAGATCCATTCACATCCCAAGAATAATAAAGGCCATCTCCATGTCTTTAATTTTCCCTCATTCCTAACATAGACCTGACAGGAAAACATAAGAAAATTTAGTGTTTTGTTTATATATAGTGCAACAGTTAATCATGACAGTAAAAATCAGTTCATGTGATTTGTACACCCATAAAATGCCACAAAGACTGTTGTTAACAGGGTACTATAAGTACATGATGATGCAGTTTGCAGACTATTCACATTTGGTACATTATAACAGTATGCATAACAGACTGTCTTGTCAATAATTAATTCCTCTTGTGCATCACAAATATGTTTTAAAAGTCGTCAGTTAGCTTCCTCCTAACAATTTGAGGCTTTAGATCTAACCTTTGCATTTAAGTTTATCTTTCCTAACAAATTTAGATAATTTATTAACTTTCCTGTGAGATCAGCTTATTCTAAATCAAACTGAAAGTTAGGCTGTACCAAATAAGCAGATCTATATATAACTTTAAATTGAAAATGATATTTTCTCAAACTTTCAGATCTCAAACTTTTCACAACAGATGCAATAAATATTAACCAATCGATTCTTGTTTCCGCTGCTTTCTTCCTCACAGCCCGTTTGTCATCGTCCATTGCTAGCCTCAGCTGTCGCAACACAGCGTCCAAATTAGGAAGAATCTTGTGCCTGGGAAGCTTCAGGCATATGAGATGAATACAACTCAGGGCAGAAATCCTTACGCCCTAACAGTACAACAAATAAACACTAGTTCTGAGAAGGCAATGCGGTCAACCGCAGTATTTTAACATATCGTGAAATAAGTTTACACACAATTGGAAATTAACTCGTCACACATGATCGGTAGTCTATTAATTTGAGATTTGGGTCCATCCATGTAGTACGTACGCACTGAGCAGGGGTTGGTTGGATTTTGGAGATTTTGCGTATGTAGGGTGTGTGCAACAGGGGAAGAGGGGGCGATTGAAAATATGCCTTTTTTGCGTACGTACTATATGGACGAGCCCTTTACTAACCATCTTTGGCTTGTAGCGAGTAATTAACAGCAGGTAAGGTAGCATGTCATCGACGAACTGACTAAAGATGTCTTGAGCTGTGCACAGCAAGTCGGCAATTGTCTGAAGCGCTGGGGTCCAGAGACGTTCATCTTCAAAGGCCAGAGATTGGACCAAAATAGGCATCAACTGCAATGAGATACCACGTTAAGGCAGTGGCAGCTCTAGGATTTGGCAAGTGGGGGGGGCCGTTGGGGTGGCAACTTCTAATCATGGGGGGGCCAACCATTTGTTGTAGCATTAAGTATAAGGTCCCAACTGGGGGGGCCACTGGGGGGGGGCAGGCTCTCAATAGGGGCACGGGCCCCCCTGGCCCCCCGGTGGAGCCGCCACTGCGTTAAGGAATCAATTTGAACGCAGCATTTCAACTGACATGCATTTAAAAATGATGGCCATTAATATTACAAACCAATGTAAAATTTAATCACACTCGAAACGGGGGAAAACTGATCACCATGAATAGAAATTCTTCCGCAAAACACTGAAACATCGATTCTCATATGATGCTGTGATGATGCCATGATGATGAATCACTATAAGTCATCATCATGATCATCATCACCATCATCATCATCACAACTGCAATAAAAACAGGGCTTTTTTTCAGTGGGAACCCACGGGGACGGTGTTCCCACACCTTTTTTGCCAGATTGTATATATAATTATGAATATGTTATAATGCGTTTAGGAACGTACAGGTACGGCATTCCCACACCTGTTTTGTTGATGAGCAAAAAAAATGATGAGTTCCCAAAGCTTTTTTCCTAGAAAAAAAGCCCTGAATAAAAGTAACAATTATTGAAATTACTTATTAATAAAACCATCTCACCATTGGCAGATCTGGTACCAAGGCCTGCTTAGGCACATTCTGGATAAGATACGAGATTGCCAAAAGATAACTGTATGCTACAGCAACAACAAATAATCAAAACATATTGCATATGATAAACTATCACAAGTTTCATCATGCTGTGCATGAAAGGATGTTCAGTTCACATAATATTATATGTAATGTTATGTAATAAAATATTTGCATAGCACCTCTTCTGAAGAATCACTCAGAAGTGCTCCCACAGCAAATTACTGTATATTGACAAAGAGATAAGTTTTAAGTCGTTTCAAAAAGAGGGCCATAGAATTAGGAGTTACTAAGCCACGCATACTGGCGTCAAGAGCATTTCAAAGGATAGGGCCAACTGATTCAAAACCTCACTTCAGGAACAAGAAGGTTTGTTCTTGGGGCACACTGAGAAGACCATTGGTTGTGGACCGAAGACATGGCCAATCAGGGATAGATCTAAGAGGATGGAGTAGCTCTGAAAGGTAAGATGGAGTGGCACCATAAAGAGAGAGTGCAACCGCTCTCAACACACGAAACTCAACTCGAGCAGGATAAGGCAGCCAGTGTAGAACAGACATCATATAATCACTAATGTGATCACGTCTTGTGACACCAGCAATCGCCCTGGCTGCTGAATGAAGAATGATGAAAAAATCAAATAAAATTTTTAATAAGCCACTAATATAGTACACTCGTTCTTGCCAGAACAGAATTCATACTTTCTTTATTGGCATGGTAACCATCAAGTAGACGACCCAGAGAAAGCGCAAAGAAACGCTGTCTGTACATCAGCGTACTGATGACGTGGGATTCAACGCATAAGATGCCCTCGAAGTCGCTGACGACAATTCGAAATCCATCCGCAGAGACTTCTGCCAACAATCGACTGCCTAGCAAGTCCACCAACTGTGCAAAAAATGCCAGTAGAGTCTCCATTATACAGCATCTGATATATCTAGCCTTTATACAGACATCTACTAGATTCTCCATGCTAAGCAATTTTGACAAGAAATTAACTCACATCTAGAAGACATCACAAAATGTTCACCAGGTGGCAGCAGCATTTAACTGACTACTTAGATATTAATAAAAAGCTGGTAGAGAATAAAATGTTTGAACTACCTGATTAACAAACGTCGTCTGATGCTTGTTGTTGCAAAGTACAAGAGCCTTTGTCAACCAAGACCATAGAATAACAGCTTTCTTCTTAGAAGATAGCTCAGCATCTGAATCTTCATCTAACAATCTACTAACATTCCATTCCAGTTTCTGCAGAAATGATTCTAGATTATCTAAAAACAAAAACTCAAACTAAAAGTATTAGGTACTTCTTAGACAAGACAAAAATGTTATACATAAACAAGAACAGCACGCACCACACTTTATACATTTATTCCAGTTCTGCATACATTTTTCTAAGCTAAATTTTCTAGATACAATGTACGATGTTAGAATCAAGCCTAAAGACTAACCAGTTAAGGATTTCTGGGCTGCAGACAGCAATGAATAATACCACATTAAATAATAATAATAATAATAATAATAAATAATAATAATAAATAATAATAACAATAATAATAATAATAATTATAATTATGCACTTCTATAGCACCATTTCTAATACTCAAGGGTATCAATCGATGGTACTTCAAATCCATCCGCAAAAGACTAGGTCATTCCAGAGATTAAATAAACACACAAGCTCTCAAATACAATAGGACTTCATTTCACTGAAAGTAGAACTCAAATTAATTGCAGTAGCAAATTGTACCTTGATTAGCCTTATTGACAAGTCCAGCAAGGCCTTTTGCAGCAAGTGTTGAAACCTTGTCGTTGGGACAGCTGACGGCAATTGCATTAAGTCGATGCATTAACTCATCAATCTCTGGTACAATATCCTGGACGTAAAACAACTACAGTAGAATCCAGATATAGCGGATAGTGGGATACCACTGTAGTTGTCAAAATAACTGAATAAAAATCATAACCACCAAACTAATGTTCCTGCAAGAGCATGGATACAGCAAACAGGAAAGCGATTTCTCAAATTCCTGGTCTTGCCTTAAAACCCTCAAATTTCTGCTGCATACCATATTTAGCCGAAACCAACTGCCTTTGTACTAACTCATTGATATTCAACCACAAACTACCACAAGCACAATTTCTGATAACAATTTTCACTCCAATTATAATTATTAGAATGGTGCCAGAGAAGTCTTGATTGATAGAATGATTGAACTTTAAAATGGTTACAAGCTTATAAATACTAGAGCTACGCTAAAATAGCAATGCAGGAATCAGTAATAGTAAGCATATTGACTTTAAAATTTCATGAGGTGAAAAACTTTATAGAAAAAAATATAACGAGGTAAAAAAACTGACCATAGTGCTAAAATTTTACAACATTTACATCAAGAAAAGTTCTGGCTACCACTTTATCTTCATCAGCATTCATCATATTCTATACAATAGCAATATGATTGGCAAATAAAAATTATAAACACTGTTGATCTACCAGGGAATGATAAACCTCCATAAAATGCCCCTTGGGGCAAATGCCCGCTCCTAGTTGGCAATGATACTCTGTCCTAAAGCTAAAATTTACATTTACCTGGTTCTGTACGGAACATATCGCTGTCACCAACAGGTTCACAATGCCAAAGTCCTTTGCCGATACTTCTGGCTATTTTTAAAAGAAATAAAATCTGAAACTATTGTATAGAACAGTTCACTAATCCAATTTCTTATGCTGGAGTCATATAGGTACAATCATTGAAAGAAATAATTTCACTTATAATTTGACACTTTAATCTCAGAGTTAACAGACCTGCAGTGGCAGAACCTTGAACTGAATTGCGTCACGATATGAAGAAAGGTGTTGAACATCTCCGTGAAGAAACAATTTCGTAATATTGCTCACAAATGACTCGGCAAGACTTGAATACAAAACATTCGGGCAATAAATAAATAAGTCTCATCAAATATAATTTATCACGAACAAAACAAACAATCCCAACATTAATTTCCAAATGCAATTTCAATATTTAAACCACAAAGCAAGTATCCTCTAGCCTCTCCTCCAGAATATCTAATGATATTTTTTTATCAAATGCAATTTGATTATCCAAATTCTTTTACTAGATTGTTTTAATCATCAACAGATGACAATAAAGTTGGTGATTAAGTAAATGGATCAAATCAAATGCTAGACACATCTCATATTATACCTTGAAGGCAATTTCTGAATGATGTGTCTGACAATCCGAGAAACACCCAGAATAAAATCTTCAGTCTGATGAAAATACAATTCACCATCATCGAATTGACAACATCTTAAGAGAAGAACTTCACACTGAATTAGAAGCCATTGCAAAAAGAATTCCAGGCATTCAACTGATGCGAGATTTGATGAAACAATCGCATTCAAACCCGAAATGCATTGAACAGCATCTGCACGGATGGAATCATCAGACACTAAAATAGAAATAATAAAACACTTCAACGATAAACAGCATTGCGTCACCTAAGAATTATCAGTTTTCAAGACATTATTTACACCACATGAAAAATTGAAGTAAATTAAACATAATCTTTAAGCCTCTTCGTTAACGCACAAAATTTTATAAGCATAACCTGCAAAACAAGGGCTTGCTTCTTACAAGTTGGCCATTACAAATCACAAAAGAATGCTAAATGAAGAAAATCCAATAAGATTTTCAAATTCTGTATGAAGAGGCTGTTAATTTGTTCAAGGAGTTAACAATGAAGTAAATTATGGGCCATTACTCTGCAGATGTGCCTCAATGGTCTAGCTGTGTATTCCTGCCAGCCTGGTTGATTCCTCAGAAGATGCATTAATGCATTACTGGTAATCCAATATTCTACCATTATAATTATTATATAAATAATAATAATAATAATAATAATAATAATATTATTATTATTATTATTATCATTATTATTATTATCATTATTATTATCATTATTATTATTACACTGAAACTGAATTAATTATAGAAATATATTATTTATAAATAAAATCAGACCAACTCAATCAGGAACTGAGCAGAACAGTACATATCAAGCAAATGACAAAAAACATTGAATGAAGTAAGGCATCTGAAATTCAGTCATATTCAAAATAAATGTACCTTCAATGACCACAAATGCAAACTTTGAAATATTCTACCAATAGCACTTTCTCATGGAATTTGAGCAAACCAATCATACACCGATGTAAGTGATTGTGTGACTTCAACTTACACCTTTCTGTAAATCCGTTGAGCAATTCTACACAGACTGGAACAGCCTGGCGCACAATTTCCGTACCTACTGAAACTCCCACCAACAGATCGATCAGAACTGAAAATCGACAAGCGCTCGTTTCTTCTTCCGTGGCGTTTCCTAAAGCAGTTTCAAATTGCAACAATTTTCACGTTAAACTTTTCTAATCAATACCAAATTAGATGAAAGCTGGTTGTGAACTAAATGAAAGGGTCTGAAAATTTGATACTGCAAAAATTTTTATTCACTTAGATGTGAGATGCAGCAGAAGAAGCCAAATGCTATCAATCATGCTTAGCACTAACTTCAAAATTGTCAAGGTCAGTATTAGGAACTCACTTTCTAACAACTTCCGAAGTAAATCGGGAAGAACAACAGAAGAAATGACAGATGGAAAGTCAGTGGCAAGACAAGTCAACGAACTGATACATTCTTGCCTGAATCAATCGTACAACAAAGGCAACAACTGTATAAATACTTTGTAATACCAACCAGAAATGTACAACGTCAAATGAAGATGTCACTCCGGTGACAAACTACAAGACTGTAATGAAGTCATCTTATAATGCAGAAATAGTCAAGAGATATTTAACCCTTTGACCACTGAACACCGTAAACCAATAACCAATTATGAAGCCAAAATATTGGCCTTAATGGGGCAAAAGGGTTAATCTGAATTTAATATAATGTTACCATAACATAATATTGAATATTTGCAAAATTCACTCAGAAAATTAAATTACCTGACAATTGCATCTTGTTCAATGCAAGTGAGCTTAAAAAGGTGGATGGCAATCTGGCATCTTTCATCTTCACTAAGCACTGAATGCAGCGATATTAACCTTGCCAGACCAAAAACCGAAGTCTTACGAAGAGAAGGACTGGGATTAGTAAGCATTGAAACAAAAACTTCATAAATATTGTCTTTATGAGCAGACATTGGATTTCCATCTAAAAAATGTAAAATACAATAAAAATTTCAGAAAAAGCTCAAACTCATATCAATGCCACTTGCAAAGCTCTAAATCCTCGATCGAAAAATTCTAACTCACTATCAATTTGTTTAAATTTCAGTAAAACATTGAAGCCAAAATAGCAATTGATAAAGATCTGATGCCAAACTTATTCATAATTTAAAAGCAGAGAACAAAGGCATAAAATTTTAAAAACATGATCAAGCCTAGCCTTTATAGGATGCAAATGGTTCAAATTCATTCATCTTTAGAATAATAACTAGCACAGTCAAACACAGGGAACTGTGCACACCGTAATATGCTCCAGCATCTACCGAATAAGAAAGAATGGTTCAAGAACCTTCAAGAATGGTTTTCTGCATGGCTTGCAAGCTATCACGTGTCAACTGCCAATTCTCTCTCCATTCTTTATACACCATCTGAGACTCTAAGTAATCAACTAGACCTTCTGAAAGCATTAACTTATTTCTGAATATAGACTGAATATTTAGAAACCACTCGAATAAATAACTCGCCCTCTGATGACATGTCACAGGTACGCACTGCCTCAATCAAATCCAGTACAAGTTGCATAAGATTCTGTCTACACGTCATCTACAATGCACATTAAATACGAACAAATCTTGATTACGTACAACTTAAAACAGCATACTTACTGAAACAGCAATGTGTACATTGCCATCATTGTACATTGTGGAATCTTACCACACCACTTTGACGACAGCACCATTGACATCGCCAAGATTCCAAAATGGGGAGGAAGACACCCACATAAGGCAGATATGCACAGTCTATTTAGTCTGACTAAGGGGTTTCTGGGCACTCATGACACTCTCAGCAGGGTCTTGGACAGAGAGCCCCAGACGCAGAAGGTTCGAGTTCTATTATAGTAAAATCATGAGCTATTGTACATACTTATCATAACAATACTAAATAATGATAATAAATAAGTCAAGATATCAACAATATGCAATGCTATATTTAACATTACTCAAAGCACCTATATGACAAATTGGCAGAAGTCGAGTCTTACTTGGTCACAAAAAGCAGAAATAGCAATAACCTGTAAGATAATGCAGACATTATCTGCTGGTAATAGTAAACAGGGGCGGAAGATGGCAGAGTGGGTTACGTGCTGGAGCGTCAGGCTGACGGAGCGGGCTCAAGCCCCGCTAAGCGCCCCTAGTGGCGTTCACACAGGCAGTAATGTCTTCTAAGCCACTTTCAATCAATTATGCTAGGGCTAATACTTCCACATTTATATTATTCCCATACGACTATAAATCATTTTAACAATTCAAAAAGCTCGTCAATAATTATAAACTCAGAATTCCACCTGTGAACTCAGTTTCAGTTCCCGCAAAACGATTGGAATCGTAGTATTTAAGACTCGGCAGCTAGACTCGGCCGAGGCCTTACACACAGAAACCAGCAATTTGCTCGTCTGTTGAAATATCTTCTGTTCAGATTCTTCCAAGTATTTCAAGCAATCTAGGCAATACAATGATCAGATCCAAATACAATGATCAGATCCAAATACAATGATCAGATCCAAATACAATGATCAGATCCAAATACAGAAATCCAGACAGCATTGAAGGCTGAATTGATCAAAAACATTGTCCTGCAGAAAGTCAACTTTCTTTTGCCAGTCCACCAACATTAAGTTGAGTCAATATAAGCTTAGATTTTTAAAAGCGTATGCACATAGGGCAGCAATTAGTTTAACAGATGAACCCTATTTCTACATACATGAACAGCAAAACAAAACCGGATTTATCAACATCTGTTAAAATTTCATTTTTCACTTTCTTAATGTACCCTAATGAAAATGCGCAAAGCTACCAACCCTGGTACACAGTTGTCAGAAAATCTTCAAGATGAATTAGATCCTGGAAATAAGAATTTAGACAACAAATATTTTAAAAATCTGATAGAACCTTTATGCCGACATCCAAACACATGCAAAATAATGTATACTATAAAAATACAATAATATTGAAAAAGTCATGTCATGTAATAATTCTTCGACTGTTTTTAGTATAACCGATTTCTCTACGACACCTTTACATTGTTCTCAGTCTCTGGCTATCTCCTCAAGAGTCAATTTCTGTCTTCCTTCTGTCTTCCTGTGAATAGAGATCTTCCACTGTCTCTGAGGTCCTCATCAAGGCAGTCTATCCATCTTTTTTTGATCCTCCCACAGCTCTTTTCCCTTCCAGTTTGTATTTGCTGATTCCTTTGGGGTTTCTGTTGTCATCCATCCTCAGTATATGGCCTGAATGTCCATTTTATTCTTCTCTTGATGATGTCATTGTTTTGTTGTGGTTGTTGTGAATATAAAAACATTGATGATAACAAACTCTAGTAAAATAACAAAACTACCTTGGATATCGATTGTGTCAGTGCCGTCAGGGCTTCCAGATGCTGGATTTCAAGTTCTTTGCGATTACTAAAGACCTGTCATGCAGTTTCACACAGAAGAAAAACAAAAATTGATGAGTGGATCATCATTTTTGCAAAATTTAAAAATCGAATTCATAAAATTTTATAATAAAAACTAAATAAATGCAACTGTTAATTTTTGATTCTAAAATTTCAAAAACGTTAAACAAACTAAAATAGAATCAAACTTTAACCTTAAACTAAGATATTTGGCCTAGATCATCGTGCATTACACATCTTCATCATAATTATCAACAACACTGTTGATCTCAGTTTCTCTATTGGTTTTTTTCCAATGACACCAAATTTATTGATCTTATGCTCTTTATTTTAAGACACAGCACTTGCTTCCCGTATTTTATGCTTCATTCTTATACATCCAGCACATAAAATAGGCACAAGAGATGAAAGAAATTAAAATATTTACAAGCTATAATCCAATGTCTGATCGAATTATTCTGCATATATCCTGCAGTTTGCTGTATTTAAAAAGTAAGTTTTACGATCAAGATTGTTATCGAATTTAATCTACACTCACTTCATTCCTTATGAGATACCAGAATGCACAGCTGTGCTCTGCAACTGATTTGGCATCGTAAACAGGACAGCATGCAATCTAAAAAAAATAGAACTTAACAATTCGACAACGATCTTGTAAATAATGCTCTACACAACAATATTATTGTCTTTCTACTAGACAACCTGCAAATCAACACATAAACGTCTTTGCCTTTAGCTACGATACTTGCAGGCAGACCACCCAACCAGCCATAGCAGACAATTATAACGGTATCATAAGAGGTATCATAAGAGGTATCATATAATGATATCATAATGTTTAGATTAACGTGCTGCAACAAAACACAAGACTATGTCTGCAATATCCTTAACAATTCACAGAAAACTATGATCAAGGTCAGCATTACCAGAGCACTCAAGGAGTCTGCCTTGGAGCCAGAAACATTTGATTCCAGTTTCTCGAGCAGCAAAGGTAGACAGAATTTTGCAAACAATGGAGATGCAGCAAAGCATTCTTCAAGATTAGCAACTAACTGTTCCTTTGTTATTGAATCCGGATTATCAGATGGCTGAAAATTATAACAAATAAATGACAATGCAAGAAAAATACTGCTATGTTCTTTTTTGGGGAGGGGGTTTAACCCACCAGTTAAGGGCAACACCTGGTCATGATAAAAAACTTTGGCCTCTGGGTGAAGGGCAACACCTGGTCATGATAAAAAACTTTGGCCTCTGGCTGTCCAACTGTTTTCCACTGGTGGTCTCAACTTTCATTAAGGACTAGTCCAATCTCCATACTGTCTTCTGGAAAATTCAACACGGAAAATAACTTACCAAACAACGGTCCAGTTACAAATAGTTCACAATGAGAAAAATTAATTCAAAAGTTTCCCTTCTCTAAAGTAACTGCCAAGTCCACAATTGCACAAGGATGAAAAAGTTAAACAACATATGTAATTGTTATAACAGACACAAGCAAAAATAAACCGTCAGAGATGCACAAGATCTCACCTTAACCAATGCCAGGCAATAAACGTTACCTATAATATTGTTGAATGCAATAAACACAACAAACTGTAAAATTTTCAGATTAATTAATTAACTTACAGGAGAAAAATCAATGGGAAAATAGCAGGCAACAGCTTCAAACAAATCTTCAGCCAAAACACCTACAATAAAAGGACAAAATTCAGAATATTTCTTGCAATATTTTCAATCGCCAGGAACACACTTGAATAGCAAATTTCACAGCTTTACTTTTGCATTACTTCCAAGCACGATCCTGTTAAATCTGTACTTTAAAAATTATACAGATTTGCCTGTAGGACTGGTAGATCTCAGTATTTTAAATCAATGCCAAACAAACCGAATCATTCTAATCCGACAAAGTTTTTGCTAATTCACTGTTAAAGGCACAGTACCTAGAAACAATCTGTAACTTAGATGAAAATGTATTTCCTGTTGCAGGTCATAAAATCTGGAACTCTTTCACTTTGTCAGTTAGATCTTTCAATTAACTGAGTATTTTCAGAAGTAGGCTTAACCCCTTAACCATGTATTTAACTGTAACTCAATGTAAAATGGACGGATATATTCGGGATCCCCAGTTAAGGGGTTAAAACACATCTCTTCCAGTTGGCATTTCCTCCACAGTCTCTCTCACTGTTTCCCACTTTGACTGATCTCTGGAATAACCTGGTCTTTTGCAGATGGATGTGGAGCACCATTAACTGTTACCTTTATAGTGTTAGAACAGGCACCATAGAAGTTCAATATTATTTTGTAAATTTTGATTATTATTTGCGGTGTTCCATAGACATCTAAAACACAGACCTATGCAAAAAATCTTGAAACCGTTTTGTATGACCTTGTAAATTCTAAACGTTTTAACGCCTACAAAACAATTGCGCCCGTTAAGCATTTGAAAGCCAAAAGAAGAGCTCACCGAGTTCAAAATGCTTCGCAACCTGACGAAACAGTTTAAAGACACAGACTAAGTTTCGTGGATCAGCCTCTGCATTAACTGCTTCAATGAAACCAAGAATAAATTCTGAGCCCAACACCTTAACATCTGCAGAAACAAATAAGAGGCAACATCATGATTACTCTACCATTCTACCTGACACATTGGTGTAGCCAAGTGGGGTTACGGGGGGACCCGACCCCCAACTCGAATCAAGATCGGTCATGAGATTCGTCCAAAAATGATGAGTAGCTGGGGAGGGGTAGGGGCAGTATTAGATCGAAGAAAATGCACCAGATAACAGACTTTAAAGTGCTTTGATGCGAAAACCTTTTTGACTTTTGGGCCGTAAAATTTCAAAGTGCTCCCCCCCATCCTGGAAACTTCACCACGCCATTAACCAGACAATCAATCGACTCCCTGAAGATGCAAGCAAATCAGCTTAAAGCTATTTATTACAGGGTCGTTAAACTGCCAACGATTATGACATCGATCGCGCAATGCTCACGATCTTTTCCACAAACCTTCGAGCCTTCTCTCTAACAGATATTCGAAAATCCTGTAAACCAGCAGTCTGTCACCACGGACCAGTGTGCCAACAGTCACTTTTTGAAAGATCATTTGCAACATGAATGCTGCAGTGCCACTATCCAAAAGAGGATTCCTTACCTGCAGATGAATCAATCAATCAATCAATCAATCAATCAATAACATGACTTTACTGTTTCATTCCTTAATCACTGACAATTAACAATTTATTTTAATAATTTCTTATCAATCCGTTTACTTCTGCAACACAACATTGCATAGAATGCTTTATTTCAAGCTGAACATCCTAAGTCTGGCAAGAACAGCTTTATCCTTCTTACCCTTGAAGAGCCATACAAAAAGTATCCCTATGTAACAAAAAGCACTGCGAAAATTAGCAGGAAATATGTTATTGGCTGCTATTTCAACTGGTAAACATCTGCTATTGGTATAACAGCTTTTGGTACATTGCCTTTTTCTCTACATTCATCATAAAAACTACCACACCAAGATAACTTCTAGTCTTGTAGAGCAAGAAACTAGAAGACTTAAGAAGTTTATATTAATTGGTTTAGCCACTGGGGGGAGGGAGGAGGGTTAGATTGTCACCTTTAAGAAGCCCCAATGACCTTCTGAGACATCTCTGGGCTCTGAGTAAACCTGGACGAAACAAGTCAGAAGGCACACTTCTAGCCAAAAGTGATAAACCAGCAATCAGTTCTGATTCTAAACAGATAAAACTCAAACAATATCTACAACATACCAGAGCATCTAAACCTCGTAGGTTGATGGCGGTCAGGGAATGGTGGTCGTCAAGGCGAGCACAAAAAAACCGGATCAAAGAAGTCACTAAAGAACAAGAAAAACTTCGGTAAATTAACCGTAAAATGTTGCTCAGCATAACACACACTTGGGGTGCCGTGGATTAGTGGCAGGATTCTTGCCATGCAATTAGGGGACCGTGGGTTCAAATCATACCCTAGTCACTGAATAGCACCCTTGTACATGTTGTTCACTGCACTTTTCTGCAAAGAAAGCAAATGGAAACCATCCAGCTTGTCTTATCCATGGGTGGAGTAAAAGTCAGCAGAACTGCTTTAGGCTATCATTGTAGCATACATACCGGTAATTTGACTGTAACAGCCAACTAAATTACATGTCTTACGGACAGCAATCTGCTTTATTAAGATTTGTGTGAAATTCCTATTTTTTACCAGCCATACGCACCCTCTCCTTCTAATAACAGTGATGAAGGAATTTGACTGACAATATCAACAAGCAAAGATGTAGCCTTTGATCTTACAGCCACGTCCTTATTAGTCAGCTGAATCCTGAAATACAATCAGTACAATTTTTACTCTAAACAAGCATTATATCAATTCTTTTGCTGTCATTTTTGTCTTCATTTGGTTCATCTCATTCACCTCTTGCTATGATAATTTTATATTTTTCCAAGAAGCCTACTTAATAAGCAACAATTTTTTACTGGCATACAATCACAAATGCAAGTTTACAGTTTTTTAAAACTCTATCATGAATGAACTGATAAAATGTTCCATTTAAATTTCAATTTATAGGTATTATTGCCAAATATATACCCAAGAGCCTCTATCAGGTCAAGAAGCTTTATCTTTCCAGAATTTATATCTGTTGAAAAACACAGACACTTGCTAAGTAAGTAAAACCTTGTCAATCTATAAAGTGCTTAAGAAAGTGAAACTTGTTTATTCTTTGGTGCCTTTGGTGCCTAATAAAACTTTGTAACAGACAACTGAAATGCCGACAAGGGTCACTATGTCAAGAGGGCATTGTGGTTCGGACATTACAGCTATGAAGCGAATGATTTTTGAAAGAGAAACATTTTTGGTTTAAATCTAGACTTGTTGCAGTTGAAAAATTGTAAATGAGAACTTGTTTGACCATTTCACAGATTGATGCAGCAAGGTTAGACTTTAATTTCAGAGTTCTGGTGCAGCATATGAAAAAGTGCAGCTTTGCAGATTTTGAGCGATAACTGATAACAGATATCAGAACTTAACAGAGTAAGATGACATGATGAATTTATCATCTTTCAGATCTGGCCTTAAAACATACCTGTTCGACTTGGCTTATCCCCTTAGATTGCTCCCCCGCTGTTCTGACTGATCTTCTGGATTGACCTGGCTCTAATTCTATTTGGATTTGGTGCACCATCGGCTGATGCCCTGGGCATTATGAAGTGGCGCCATAGAAGTTGATTGATTGATTGATGAGTGGGTAAATCGAGAGTTTTATGGCATGATTAGCCCCCTTTGAGTTCATGCCCCCAGTTGGGACCCTATACTTAATGCAAGTTAAACAACAAATGATAGATTTTGACGAATGACGTGAACTGCATGTCATCCATATAATTTTAATGCATTCTGATTCAATAGGAGAAAGAACAGAATAAGTAATCGGATGCAATGCATGATTACCTTTGCCTCTGGAATATGTATTTAACAAATTCTTGATTTCAGACCAAAATTACAACCTCTGGTCTGATCATTATTGTACTAAACTGCTGCCCGAAAAGCGAGTGGGATAAGCGTCTCATAGTGTTAATACAATCCTGCAGGCGCTATATAAAAGTGATTGTTTACCTACTTCATTTGTCGGTACTCGGTATTTTAGCGAGCATCCGACGAGATGCATTGAATGGAGTTTTAAAATCGTAACGTCGATTACCTTCGTTTATTTCGCGCAAAGCATTCTCAGAATCAACGTCCTCGATTAAGCTTTCCAGTTTCGTCCCAATCTTCATGTTCGTGTCCTTCGCCGCCATGTTTAACTCACGTGGTACGGTGGTCCAGACTTCTTACTTATTTACCAAATTACCATGCAAATTTTTCCTTAGGCCGGTAGTCCTATCCAGTATCCACAGGCTAAAACCACCAAACCACTCAAATGATGTTGTCCTATTTGCTTAATATCAGATACTTGTTGCAAATTTTGCCGAACCAAGCCGAAACTCGGTTATACATGCAATTCCTATCAGGGTTGGAAAAAATATTTAAAAAATGAAATGCAATGTCAACACCCAAAAACTCTTTTCTATATTCTTGTCACATGTCACTGGTAGTGGAGGATTTGGATTTTTGCATGTGCACTGTACAAAGGGGGAAGGAGGTTGAAAATATGCATTTTTGCGTTCATACTAACTGTTTATATGGATGAGCCCCAAGTAACTGAGTTTATAAAGGCTGTTGTTACAAGTGAAGATACATGTAATTAAAGGTCGCGCAGCATGCAACTACATGCACACTCTACCTGCCAAGACCACACAGCAATGTAATGTTGGCAGCAGCCCATTGCAAAAGTGGGACTTGATGGCCTAAAACCAAAATGTTTCTGCACTACTGGAAATCACCCTAAGCCAAAAGGCACTAAACAAACCAGCTATTGAAACATCAAATTCATGAATTCTTCCACAAGTGAAGTAGCCCCTACAGTATTTGCATTGTATGTCATCAGGACCATCGCTACTCAGTAACACACTGTAACAATTCCACTAACAAATTGGACTGGTTTGACTGTACAAACGCTGTAGCAAATGTGGCCAAAAATATTTACAGCCAAGACAGCATTGTTCTATAGACCATACTCATAAAAAACACTAGCACTGTAGTTTTAAAACCATTTTATGTCAAATCAAAAGGTGAGAAACAAAACTTTGTAAAAAGAAACATTCTAACTCTAAATTTCCTTAAAATTATCAATTAAGCCTAGTCTTTAAACCGTCAGTTTCTTCACCAGGTAATAATCAAACAGTGGCCTTGTATCAATGACACATTTGTTGTAAAAGTTATAAAGCATTACAAACACCACTCAATTAGCAGATGCAACCCAACTGACCTTAAATCTTACAAAGCACTTAAGTTTAAATCCAGAACGAAATTAAATTTTATATGAGCATAAAGATGATCAAAAATAAAATTCATGTTGTACAATAATGCAATAGTCTATTAGGCAGTTCCATCTAATCCATCACAACTGTATGCAACAAATTTCACAGATTTTAAAATCCAAAACCAATTGCATTTTCGTCTAACAGTAAGTTGTCATATAAACTTCAAAAATATTATTATAAAAGAAATTCTGCAGTTCTGGACAATCCTACATTTCCCTCAGTTTTGTAAATTTCTAATATATAACATGCAAACCATCTAACGAACAGGAGGTCCATTAAGTACGATATCTAATGAACTATTGTCCATCCACAACAGCAAACTGCACTTTTACAACAGATCACTAATTATACAAGACAGAAAGTGTCACAAATAGTCAATTTCCTGAATCAAAAACGCTGCCAATCGGAGTCCATGTCAAACTTAAGCACGCTCTCCTCGAATACGCCTAGCGAGCTGGATATCCTTTGGCATGATGGTAACGCGCTTCGCGTGAATGGCGCACAAGTTGGTATCCTCGAACAAACCCACCAGGTAAGCCTCACTAGCTTCCTGCACAAACAAGAAAAAAACAGATTAAAATTCAACAATCTCATAATTGCAATTCATTAAAATAGGATTTATCTAGTTCAGGGGTGGCCAAACTTTCATTACAAGGGGCCATTATAAATATCAATCAGCAGGCATAGGGTCACATGTTTTATTGCCAATTGCACATTGTTAGTGTTTTCAGCAGTAGTGACAATCACTGCAGTCACATGAATGCTAGTAAATGGCAACAATTACAAGTAAACAGCAGTTTAAAGCAATTAATGATACACATATTTTACCGGTAATTCCCATCGGTAATAATACCAAATCAGCATTTGTTTTTAAAGCAATACAAGCTGCAGTAAGTGGAAGAAATAGTAAAATACATCAAGCAACACAGACTAAATATCAGTGTCATAACCAAACCATTGCAGACATAACATATGTGCAATGTTTAGTAGTATGATATAGATTATATTAGTAAGAAGTGGATTAATTTCCATTTTGGTTGCTACTTTCTTTTAAAAAATTCAGCAGTATTCTCAGTACACATCACAGGTCATGTGGATATTGATAGCTAGTCCGAGTCCAAATGGACTATATGTAAAAAATGCAAAGAAAATTCAACTCTCAATGGCATGACATTTCACATGCAATCAGTTACAAAGCAATGCATCATGCTGTACCTGCAGAGCACCAATGGCAGCACTTTGGAAACGCAAATCAGTCTTGAAGTCCTGGGCAATCTCACGGACCAGACGCTGGAATGGCAGCTTGCGAATTAGCAACTCCGTTGATTTCTGGTAGCGTCTGATCTCTCGGAGAGCCACAGTACCTGGCCTGTACCTATGTGGCTTCTTCACTCCTCCAGTAGATGGCGCACTCTTGCGTGCAGCTTTTGTAGCCAACTGCTTTCGTGGGGCTTTTCCTCCAGTAGATTTACGAGCAGTCTGCTTGGTACGGGCCATAATGAACAAGCACTATCACACTACAGAGAAAAAGACCAAACTTATAAATGAATTCGGTAAGACAGCTATTACACTAAATAGGTCTGATCAAAACTTATCCCCAAGATAAGCACCTATCAAAGGGAAGGGCACTGGTAAAACAAGAAACAAATCAACATATTTCAATAATCCAACATGACTGCCCAATGATGAGAAAAAATGTTCACAAATGCAAAGTATTAAGACTTCTACCAATACCAAATAATAGCATAAAGTAATAATTATATTGAACTAACACATTAGGGATTAGGAAGTACAACATAGTCCCCATATTGTGTATGTTTGCAATGTGCTAATTTGATTACATGAAACTACATCTGTGTACATTTCAAATAGTCTGCTGTCATTTATAGGCAGTATCGTAACACTGCTAAACTGCAATGTTAACGCCTGCTACTAAACAATATATAGCATGCATTTCAAGTCCAATTAAAGCAAAAATTTGATCATTGCTTGTTTCTATAGCAACAAGAAAACTACTAAATTTGTTTGGAAATAAAGCTTCTGCATAGAACAAAGCAGCTGTAGCTAGACAACATAAATTAACTCACTTCAAACCATCTTCCTCAGACACAAAATTAAATTATATTCCAAATAATTAATATAGTTTCAAAAAATAGAAATACACAAACATAGCCATGTGGACAAATAAATAACTAAAACAAAATGATCAACAAGTAGCAACTCAATTAAATGGGGCACAGCCAACACTTCATAAGCAGATAAAATAGCAATATTTAAACACATTCAATGTGTATTATATGTACAATAATCATACACATGTATAATAGTTACATCTTATATAATTAGTGGACTTTACTAAGGCGCTATATAAATTTTAAGAACAAAGCCACTGTAGTAACATTAGAATCGGGTATATCCGTAATGTCTATTTTTAGCATTGGGATTTTGGAAGTTACTATTTATTCTTAGCGCCAAGTTTCGCAGATGCCTCGTGGTTTACCTATTTGAACCATCGACCAAAATTTGTATACGGCCCCGTTTAAATCTGCAATAGCAGCTGGTTGCGGTACAGCCTCCAAAAGCGCTATATAAATTCACAAGATCTTGCTTACTTAAATCACCTAACGGAGACCGTTTCCGCCATTTTGAAACCGCATGCTAACTTTACATTTTCAGCGTTAACAATGGAAAAGTTGATCCAAAGCAACTAATGAACCAAAATTTCAAATACAGAATCCTTAAAATCTAAAGCTTCACCGCGAAAGACGTTGGCGTGTGCGACTACTTTGATTTAACTACGATAACGAACGAATAAACAAATGAATCAACTGGAAATATTAAACGGATATAATCCTGACACAAAAGACGCAAAATAATCAGCAGCATAATTAACTGATCGATGTTTCTGTTTGAATTACGCAAATTAATAGTTTCTTACCCGATCTAAATACAAATTAATCGAAAATTTTACAATTTAACTTCCAGGCACAACACGGCTTCGCTGCTAACTGAAAACAAAGATATGAATTATGCAAACGGTGTGAAACAGAGCAATTGCTGATTGGTTATCAAACGCGTGATTCTGGTTGGACAATTTTACTCAGAGATCGTTTGTTGATTGGAGAAGGCTCCTTAAGATGATTGGCTAGAGTGATTTGCAATTCTATTGGGCGCATTCGAGTAGA
This sequence comes from Metaphire vulgaris, assembly GCA_018105865.1. Lineage (NCBI taxonomy): Eukaryota > Metazoa > Annelida > Clitellata > Crassiclitellata > Megascolecidae > Metaphire > Metaphire vulgaris. The sequence goes on from CM030834.1 coordinate 19,999,315, forward strand.
AAATGACGCAGGTTGAAATCATCTGGTAAAACTAAGTTAACCTTGGTCAAACAATTATTCTTGAAAGCTGTGACTGAACCTTTATTTCAGGCCTCTTGGAGTCATGCAGCAAGCGGATGAGGACGGTCACACGGAAAGTCAAAAAATGAAGAATCGTATCTGTAATGCTCTAAAAGTTAGTTACTCTCTGCATACAGCCAGGTCTCCAACTCAAATCGACAGATGGCGGGCCGCATTGGACCACAAACCCAACGTCGCAGGCCGCAAATGATTACAAGCAGTGCTGAAAGTCAGCGGAACACGCCGGAACTGAGTTCCGGCATCTTTTTGGGCCATGAAAATTGTTTCCATAATTTTGCAATATTTGTTCCAATATTGTAAAAGCACCGTGTACTTGTTGCAAAACTATTAAACTAAGATCAAAAAGCGCTCTAGAAATGTAAATTATGGCTACCCCATAGTGATTTTGGGCTACCCCGTATAAAATCACTATGGGTTAGGGTTAGGGTTGCGCCAAGAGATAGAAAGGTCGATAGGGGTCGTCCATAAATTACGTCACGCGATTTTTGGCACATTTTTGACCCCCCACGTAACGCGACATAAGAAAACGTCAGACCCCTAAGATATGACGTCACAACGGGCCGACCCTTTTTTTGCCTTCCGAAAAGTCTTGACAAGGCGACGTTACGCGATTTGGGCAGTTGTTTTACCCCACCCCCATCGTAACGCGTCATAAGAAAAGTCAGACCCGCTAAAATATGACGTACCAACATCCTTGTATTTTTTCCTCTCGAAAATTGTATTTTCCTCTCCAAAATATCCATGACAAGCAAAAAAGGCCAAATGTCATGACCTAATTTTTTGCCTGACGTCACATTTACGGAAGCCCCTGTCGTCACACTTCGTAACAAATGGCCGGACCCCCTAACCGCGTGACGTAATTTATGGACGACCCGATAGATATGGAGAGAATTTTTTAGAAACAAAAAAATTACAAATGTCACGATAAATTCTTTACATTAGCATAATATAACAGTGACACCTCGAGTAGGATGTGATTCTTCATCACGCATCAGTAAAAGTTGATAAAGACCTATCAGAATGGTTTAAAACAGAAGTCGGGAATAGAGGAATGCAAAGGATAAAATCAATCTTTTAGCAACTGAGAATCTAAACATTGGAGTGGTAGTAAAAATATATCAAACCTTAAATTTGCAGACGATGAAAAACTAGGTGGTGCTAGAGGTTTAAAAGTTGACCAAGTAAAAAACAACATATTTGGACAAAATCCAGCAAAAATCATGGGAAAAAAAAGAGAGAAAATATAAGCAAATCAGTAGAAGTTAACATTGAACAAGTTTATTTTCACATATGTGGGTTAGAATATCAAGCGATAAGATTGTGCAAGATATTAAAAAGGGGAAAAAGGATTACGATGGGCCGACTTAGCTATCTGGAATGCAAATAAAGATCAACACAAAAATTCAAATATACAACACTATCATTGTTCCTGTTTATGGTCAGTGGTATTAAAAGAGCAGATGAAAACAGACTATTGGTGGCAGAAATGAGTTGTTTGAGAAAGATATTGGGAGTTTTATTAAATCTACAAAGAATAAGAAATGAAGACATCAGGAAAAGACTGGGAATGAAAGAGACAATAATAGATAAAATCAGAAGAAGAAGACTTTGATGGTATGGACATGTAAATAGAATGAACAGTAACAGACTCCCATATAAAGTCTCTTCACATATCCATCGAAGGAAAAAGAGGAAGAGGAAGACCTAGGAAAAGTGGATGGATAACATCAAAGAAGACTTTGAAAGATATCAAATGACAATAATAGATGGAATGAGATTAACATCGGTTGAAGATAAATGGAAAAGTTTTGTGTCGACGTTGGAGTCGATGAGCTAGCACGTCGTGGTTCCAGAAAGCATCCATGATGATGATGAATATAACAGCACAAACCCGCCCAATGTGAAAATTGTTGAAGCAGAGGGTGGAACAAAGGAAAAATCATCTTTTGCAATTAAGAGTCATGGGTAAATGGAAATCTGGAAAAAGAGGTGGTAAGTTTAACAGTTGGTACAATGGACAGATTCAAAAGTTATCTGAGAAAACTAGGTTATCAAATGTAGAGTTATTACATTTATTTTCACACAGGGTTACTATTGTTATAAGATTGTGCATTATTATTATCTTATTATTATTATCGATGGGCCATTTATCATTATCATTATCAGCCGGTTCTTATTATCAACGTCATTATCATTATCATTATGGTCTTGTTATCATTATCATTATCATTATCATTATCAATATTGGTATTATTCTCATTATTTCATTAGCGTCTTTGGATCGCTCAAATGTCGTTATCATTATCGTTTTCATTATCATTATCATTATCATTATCATTATCTTATAATTATTTTATCATTATCGCCGTCCGTGATCAGGTCATTATCGCCTTCTCATCGGCCCGCGTTATCATGTCTTATCGACGTATCAGTATCATCAGTAGCACGTCGTGGTTCCCGATATCCATCGATCGGCGATTTATGTGGCGCCATTGAGGAAACCCGAGCGATTTTCAGTGCCCTCGGTTATCTTGGGACGTTGATTCATTGATTGATTTATTGATTGACCGATCGGTTGAATTGCTCGTCGTTACACGTGAGCCATTATGGACATCCGGGTTTTCGGTTTGTGTTATGATTGTATTATCGACGCCCAATTATCATTATCATTAACTTATCATTAGCGCCTCTTATTATCGTTATCAGAATCATTATCATTATCATTATCATTATCCCGTCGATAATCAGGAATCTATATCATTATCTTAGTGGTTTCATTATCATTATCATTATCATTATCCTTATCATAAACCACTTAAAATCACATTATTATTATTATTATTATCATTATTATTATTATTTATCATTATCATTATTATTATTATTATGACCTCCTGGCAGCATAAATCTAATTTGGACACTATATAACTGATGCTTAAGAACTCTGAAGTACTTTTTAAAGGTATCAGATATGTAAAATTGATACCAAAGTTAACTTTGCTGTGGAGAAAGAGTTTTGATTATTTTAGTTTCCAGGTGATTGCTGAGAATGTAAAAGACCTCATTTAGCTGTTTCTTAAACGGTAGACAGGAACATAAAAATTTGCACACATATGTACTTCATGATGAGAGCATTCAGCACAAAAGCCATTCATAATTTGAAGACTAGAAATTGTTCGTAGTTCAAACAATACAAATGTAGCTGCAGATGGCTGGTTTCAATTGACATTCACTCGTGGAATGATTTTCAGTTGAAATTGGCAAAAAATCAGATGCATTAATTATTTCCATGCATTGCTTATGTCATCTGCTTCTGATGTTGGTAAATTTTTGCTGTAGGAGAGGTTCGTCATGGCAGCGGCAGCTCCTGCTGAAAGCAATCAAACTGCTCAGGTGACTGCGAGCACATTATTATATTGGTGCTCCATCTTTCAATAGATTTCTTACTCCTTTGGTACCGCTGTTCCCTGTCTTGTGTGTTTTGATTTGAGATGGAACATTTTAAAGAGGAATTTTCATTTTCCTCCCCTACTTCTAGTCAAGCATCTTCTTTCTTGTGTTCTTTCTTTCTATTTTGCCCTCTATAGAGCGTTTAGGCATACATTATTGTAATTCCATGTATACATTATTGTAACTCCTTGTATACATTATTGTATTCCCTGTTTACATTACAGTATTCCCTGTATACATTATTGTAACTCCCTGGTAATTTCCTCCCGGAGGAAATTACCAGGGAGACGACACAAGATAGGTTTGCACAGAAACTTAAGACACACCTATTTAAAATCTCATATCAGATGTCTTTGTAAAGCGCTCTTGACTATGGCCTTCGCCAGGCAGATAGCGCTATATAAATTGTCGTTTAATAATAATAATAATAATAATAATAATAATAATAATAATAATAATAATAATAATAATAATAATAATGACTGAGTTGATGTGGATCTTCTACAGTGTCACAGCTGCACTGTTTTACTTACAGTTATATTAGGCTCTAATAAATTGCAAACTTATATAAACCTTATAATCAGTATTGTAAATTGCAGCATTGTAATTGGTTTTGATAACAGCGTTCTTCACAAATTAATTAGTAATAACCATGCCACGATTGCTCAGGTTGGTATGTCTTACCTGCTAATTTGCAGGTAAATTATACATGCTAATTTGCAGGTAAACTATCGCGATGTAATAATTAGATGTAGTTTTAGGTTTGTATTTGTTGGTGCACATTTTGTACTTTGAACTACTTTAAACTCCGATATTGCACTTGACATTACGGGTAAGTGAAAGAAATATCTTGCACATGCTATGCAGCATTTGATTTTACTTTTTTTGACAATATTCTGGATTCACATTTATTGTTTTTTGTAGTTGTGCCAGTCGGTGAAAGCTGTTTGTTTGGCTGAGAAGGATTCTACCATTGTGGACAAGAACCCAGGACCGGAACAGAAGGATGCTTTGGGCGGAGGTGATGTCACGGAAGCGGAGGATGGTTGTTTTGAAGTCCACTGGAGACAGCTTGAAGCAGAATTGAAAAAGAATGAGTCGGAAGAAAAGACCGATGCCACCGGTAACCTCATTCATTGATTGTGTTTGGCTCTAGTGCTGGGCGAATCGTAAAGCAATGACATGTCATATTCAATCTGTGTGATTCACAGATGGGCAGATTCATTATTCACGATTCAGTTTTAGGGTATGATTTGGAGTGGGTTAGAATTCGGTTATGAAGAGAATCATTTCAGCTTAATTTTAATGTAAAAGTAAAGTTTCTGTGGTTTTATTTCAAACGTAACCCAGTTGCCCTGTAAGACCAATTTGACGACATGTTACATATCCCAGTGAGACTGTTTGAATGCATTGGTCATTTTCTGTAAGGAAACTATATTGGTTTCGGTACTGTAAAGGCATCCATATATAATATAACAAAAGTTTAAAGCCAAGAGCCAGAATTTTTTTATAAAAGAATTGAAAACTGAAATTATTTGCAGGATAATTGTTGGCAAATCTTATTTGGTTTATATTTTGCCTTTGTCTGAATGTTGCCATCGACATCAGTCGCCAGCGGTAACGAAGCGGAACAGCAGAAAGCCTTGGCAACACAGATTCTTCTGCAAGAGGAAGAAGTGATGGATAAGTTTCAGATGCCGCTACTCAAGACATTTCATGCTGGTTTGTTTCCGAGTAGTTTGAAAACTGATTATTGCTAGTTGTTTTAACCCTTTTGCTGCCAGCGAATATGTGGTGTCCATGGTATATATATATGACAAGCGGTGATCGTCAACATGGCACTTAAGGGGTTAAAAATTTCTTGGCTTGAGACACTTTTTGCAAAGGTAGATGGATTTAGCAACAATAATTTGAGTAACTTGCTTCCACTGAATTGATGATTACTGGCATAATCTGTTTTGAAATGTCATTCAGAGCTTGCACTGAGGTAAAATGATTTTTTCATTCATCGAATAGAATTTAGTAATACTTGAGCGATTGCATGTTGTGCACTGCTATGCATTGACAGATCTGTCTGGCATCAGAACAAACAAAATCGTTACAGTTTATCCTTTGTCCGAGGAAAAGCTGTCGAGTCCTGAGATAACAGAAGTCCTTAAGAGCAAGCAGTGCAATGAATACAGGGTCCGTCATATCCAACAGGGAATGGGCGTCGACAACTGGTGGGCACATCGTTTTTTTCTTTGTTGTGAAGTAATTTTAGTGTAATGAGATGTGACATTAAAAGTAATTTAGTCAACTTCTGATAATGCTTTGATTGTTTGGGATTGATTCCAACATATATGCAATACTAATTCAAAATATTGCAAATAGGAATTTTGCTGTTTTTTTAAATATTTAAAAAAAATCCAAATCTCGTTGCAGTCCTTCAGAAGGCAATCCATAAGAAGTAAGTTAGGTTGCTCTTGGAAATTGTTGTTGTCATTTTTTGATAGATTTCTGTTATCATTTGACTGTTATTTTTGTTCTTCTAGCTTTCTGAGCCTGTATTTTTCTTCTAAAGCAAGTGCCGAAGAAGCGGTTGAGCACCTGAAGAAAGTCCTCCCTGACCAGCAAATTGAGTTCACTTCCCAAGAATCCCATGTCAGTAAGTTGTGCATTTGTCATCAGAGTTCTTTTTAATTTTATATTTCTCCAGAACTTTAGTTAATCTCCAGTAGTCTTCGATGAAATAGTGAAAATGTGTGATCCCTTCTTTTGAATGCTGATGCTTCATTTTGTAGCAGAAGTCATTCTGGTTAGCGCAAAATTGTGATCGCATATGCGACCGCATAATTAAAAATTTTTTATTGCGCCGCCCTGTTTTTACTTTTTTCCACATTGCAATTTTATCCACACTTTTTGCTATTTTGGTCTTTTATTTTGCACTTTTCGCTATTTTACTTAGATTTATATAGATATACAGAGGACACACAAGGATCCAGCACCTGTTCAGATGACTTTTTTTTTTACACCAGCCATTTTTATGGGAAAATGGGAAAACTTTGGAGCGCACGGCACCAAAACGTTGCAATTTTTCTCCCAATTTTTGCAAATATGGCCACACTTAACTGTAATTTCTGGGTATATGGAAGTTTAAGCAGGAGCATAAATGGGAAATGTCCGCACTTTTAAGAGCTTTGGGTCCCGCACTTTTCCCGAGAAATCCCAGCATTAAACCGGTATTGCTAGTTTAAGTGAGCTATGATAATACAGGTACTGAAGTTGGTTGAAATTTTAATTCAGTTTTAAATGCTGCTGTTTTACAGATAAGATAATTGCCAACTGGAGCAGTGTCCAGCAGCCAAATGGTCAGTTTTCACTAAACTGTCTTGTTAAAGTTAATTGACTTCCACTGTTTGAGATTGTGGGCCTGTGAGGGTATTTCACTGAAAAAAAATTGAGTAGCAGTGGAAAGCCTTAACATTACATTTGCATCCGTTGGTTTTCTGCATTGTTGAAATTCTGTATGTGTGGAGTTATGCATGAGATACTGTCATGTTTATTCTTTATTTAAAAAAAAGGTATATGCAGAGAACCCTCTTGTCTTTGGTCATTCTGCCATGCTTATTGCGCTATATAAATTGTCCAGCTAATGATGATGATGATGATGATGATGATGATGATGATGATGATGATGATGATGATGATGATGATGATGATGATGATGATGATGATGATTCGTTTTGATATTCTGCAGTTATACCACATATAAAGATTTCTGTTTTTGCAGCCAATCTACCAGATTGTACACTACTGATTAAGAACATAGGCAATACTGTGTCTGTTGACAAGCTGAAGGATATATTTGCAACTGCAGAGGATGTTGTCCTGCCACGGGAGAAGCAGGACGGAAAAGGCCCCCTAAGAAATAAAGGGTCATTATTATATTCAACTTGATCGTTAAGATTTTTGTTGCCATAGGACGGTTTGGGATCAAATAATAGAAAATATAAATGATTGTTGGGTGATATATGTTCTATGCGTTGTGATTGTTTCATTGATATCAATCAGTCATTCAATCAATTTCTATGGTTTCCTATTACATTGCATAGGACATCAGTTTGTGATGCTTACAGATTAATATTATTTGGCAGCATTTGATAATATTGCTTTTCAGTTTTATTTTATTCGTAAGTCAATTGTAAGTGGAACCAATAGCACCTAAATGGTGCCATATAAATTTCCGATATTTTAAAATTAAATTGGATTAAATGAACTGTTAGAGCTCTGTTGTCATCTTGCAATGAAGGACAGTTCTCATTTGTGATATTTGCATTGTCAACGTGAAATATGATGCATATCTTTGTTTGTCATTTAGTTAATGGAAATTGTTTTCATTTTATATCATGGCATTGCTGACGAAAACCTTATTTAACCAACCTTGTTTATAATATTTTTGTTTATTATTTTAGTTACCAGATAGTTTTGTTATTTTCAGCACAGATGATTTTTAATGTTCTGTAAACACTTGCAAATGGATTTTATCAACTGGAAATTTGTATGATTTGATTGCTTACACTTCTGAATTTCAGTGAATTGAGTGCACTGTAGGAGCGTTATATTTTGCTTCAATTGAACAGGTATGCATACGCTGTCTTTCTTACTCCCGAGTCGGCGCAGTTGGCACTGGAGTCGTGCGCAAAGGACAAGCCCGAACTCGACGGCCGCGTGCTCAGAGTGCTGAAATACTTCCAACATAAGTCAAAGCCTGAAGGTTAGTGTACTCATTTCCTGCACGAAGCGTTACTTTGACGGTATCAATTTGTGGCTCATATTCTGAGCCAGGAACTTGTATTTATCGGATGGGTTGAGTGGCGACATTGTTCTTTACTGCGAGCTGAAACCGAGTTTATTTCCTGCTGGCCTCCAGTTTTCACGCCAATGTTCCACCAGGCCAGTTCGGCCGTCTGCCGTTTTCTTGATCATTAGACGAGTATTAGCACAGTTGGGTTTTCAACAATTGGAAGGGTAGATTATGACGGCCAGGTGGAAGGCGACATCGCCAGATTGATGATGTTAAATGAATTGAAGGGAAAGTGGGTTTGCACCAGACGGTTCATGCTAACGTTCTGATCGGTTTTTGTTGTTATGCAATAATTTTCTGGTCAGATGTGGTCAGCTGGAGGTCTTTGGTTAGTTAGACTTGCTCCTGAAGTTGTCTTGAAATAATTTAATGGACAGATAGATGTACTTATCACTTGTGGACACACTGACAGTCATGTTAATATCACTGGCCTGCTCCATTGGGATCTTGGCCAAAGGCATTTCAAATACCTTTGCTGTTGTGAAAATCATAGATATGTGCATAACAAACCCTGTGATATGTTGACCGTTGTGTTAATAATGATGATGGACAATTGGACATCTAAAAAGTGGCTGTGTGAGCTTGAAATGCCCGTAGAAATTGCACCAAGATTTCGGCTAAGTGTCTTCTATAGCAGTGATTTGTTTAGCTTATTATATTTTGGCTAGTATTGTTGCCAAAATTCAGCCAATAGACAGAATTTAGAATTTTCTCATTTTGTTTCTCTATGCTTAGGAATTAGTTTATAATTTTATAGTGATTTTTGATGCGACAGCCACTCTTAGGATTAGATCCTATAAGATTGTTATCCCATTGTGTTGATATGCTAGGTCTGCTGACATTAGTAGAGCGAAAGCTAGTCCTCAAACAAGGCTCTAAGTCGTCGTCGGTGATTGAAAAGAAAAAAAACGGAGAAGAAGTTAAAGCAGTTGATTCCTGGCAAAAGGTATTCATTCATTCAACAGTTTTAGGAAATCTTTGTACTTTTTCATACATAAAGCAGCAATTTCTGGAAGTTTAAGTTTGTGCATTACATGTCAGACTGACTATCTTGTTTGTCATGCTTTTGTCCTGGGTTGTTTTTCTTCTGTGACCTATGAACTTGTGATTATACTGTCACTGTAATGCCCTTCTTTAGTCGTCTTTTGCTGTTCGTATATTTTGGTTTATAGAAAATTGTATTCATGTTTTGTGTCTAGAATGTCTTTTGTGCTTTTGTAATATAGACGTTAACAATACAGTTATTCTTTGTTGAGCCAGTGCAGTCGTCACTGTATTTCTTATAATGAGAACTTATTATTTGTCAATTTAACAAGTTGTCATCCTGCAGTTGCACGAGGAGAAAAAGTAATATGAGACGGTTAGTAGAGAGTTGAGTTTGTGTTGACTGCGATGTCGTCACTTTCAGAAATTGCAGACCTGCTTGAAGCTAATAAAACGGGACAACGAAGTGAGACTCCAGCTTGGTTTACCTTTGCCCTCCTACGATGAACTCTCTGCCATCAAGGACTTGTCGACACTCGATTCCAAGAAAAACCAGCAGATAATGGAGGATCTCGGCATCTTCTTTGCAAAATCCGCAGACAAAGCACCGACGTCTTCGTCATCTTTGCACAGGACTGCAACGTCTGCCTCTGCCTCGAAATCCTTGAAGGCGCAGAGGAACTGGTATCCAGACAAGAGGCCTGTTTTACCTTTTGCAAGTTATTTATGTTCTCTCCCAAGTGATACTCCATAGCATTTAGTCACTAATGTTGCAACGCCCCTGAGTATCCCATATGCAGAGAACTGGCTTAAACTGTGTATGACATTGCATTCCTTTCCAAAGCCTAATCTGTACTGTTTCGAAAGATATTCAACTTGGTGGTCAGAATTAATTGCAACTTTGGCACAGATTTCTCTAGTTAACTCCCACCGGAGTGTGTGACATCTTACAAGATTTTCACGATGCTCTGTTTTGACTTAACCAGGAACAAACGCGTGGTTCATCGACCGGGCATCGGTCGCGGTCTGCTTGGCTCTCCAGGTTCTATGCAGGGCAACACAGGTGGTCTCCTGGGCAGTGGACCGATGGTACCTGGCATGTACGGACCGTACGGTGGCCCCTACAACAGTGGCTACAGTAGGTTCAATTACAAGGGTCAATACAGGAATTATCCGGGCAATCAAAGAGATCTTGCCAGTTCTGTTGGGCTCTTGGTCAATATCAGTCAAATGCTGGCGTAAGTTCCTAATCTTTCAACTGTTAATATTCATTCTGAGTCCTAATGTAATGGGGGTTTCTTTTATGTGCAAATAATTGTTTTAGCAACTCTATATTGATTTAGCAGTAAATGATTTTTGATATGTTCTATGTTGTAGTCACTTGAAGAGTTAGAACTAGATATCAGTGCTTCTAGAGCTGATTTTCCATCACTTATAAATTACGCTACACAGTTAAACCTGGTTGATGTCATATGTAAAGGAGATGTTCTGCTTGTGTGCTATAAAGTGGAATTGGTTTTGTCTGAAATCTTAGACAGTACACCATTAACTCTTCATTCAGACTTTCCCTTCATTCAGCTACTTGTTGTGACCTATATACAGCAAACCACCACACCTGTTTTGAGTGACAGGCATTTGTAGTAACTGATACCTGTGAATTTAAATGTGCTCACCATAGAAACCAAGAGGTTGAAGTGCTCTGATGTTGTTAGCCAGCCATTTATTTGAACCAGCATTATGTAAATCCATTTCTGTCATACCTTCATCCAAAAAAGATGTTCCACAGCATTGTTAATTTACTCTGTACTTTGTATGGAGCTATTGAAGAGTTACAACTCATGTTGGCACTGAAATATTCACACTGAATTTCATTAAGAGAGGATTGACATTATGTGGGATTGAATGTTGCAAAATTTAGTGTATTTATTGAGTGAAGTTGCTTGTTATTATTCAGGCAACAGGTGCAAAATCAGCAACAGTATGGACAACAGAGACCAGCAGGTGCTCAGAACATGTACAACCACAGTGATTACAATCGTGGTACGAACTTTGATGTCTGTGCTTCAGTGCTAGATGTGGAGTTATGTAGCGTTATGGTTGATGGTGGACTTTATTGTATGTGGTAAACTCTTGTTAGTTAATTGTGTGCTGTGATTTTAAAGAAAACAGTTGATGATACAGATGAGCTATAGTGGTATTGTATATGCCACTTAGGAATTTGATGTTCAGTATAACAGTGAAACAATTTTCAAAATTGAAGAACGTAATTTACAAGAGCAGGCATGTAGTGCAAAATTTTTATTTACCTTCAGTAAAGAGTGATTTGGGAGATTAAGTGCTTTGTGTGCCACAGCCAATTACCATCATCAAAATATTAATATATTATTGCAGGGTTTTTAATATTTTGCAATTGTAGGGGGAAAGTTCGGTCAGCAGGGTTCCGATCGAGTCCTTGGTGCTCCGGGACACTATGAAGGATATGGAAATAATGGCCAATACCACCCAAATAGGCCTTTCTACTCTGGATATTAGGTTCTCAGTTTAGAGCCAATTAGCCACTGAAGGCACTTTCATGGAAGGTAAGGACTTTCTTAAATTGTTTTGAGAATTTCCATTAGATCTGTTCAAGTGTATGCATTAAAAAATTTGCTGAGATATTACCAGATTTTGCATTGAATTTTTGTCGTTCTGAGTTTTCTCTTCTATCTAAAGCTTAGCAGCTGGTTCGAAGTCAGTTGTTCTTGGTATGATAAAGTGAATGTGGAAGTATTGTTTTCTGAAAATTTGTATGAGGCCAATTTTTTTATAACTGTATGTATTTCTCTGTAGGATTGAACAACAGTCTCTTGTGCACACGTCAGTTTCTTCTTGGATGAGAAAGAACAAGAGAAAATTAATTGATTTAAAAATTGTAATAAATTTTTCAAGTTGCTTTGTAGGACTATATTACTTTTACCTTTGATAAATATTCTGTGAAATAAAATTTTAACCAACCATAGGTATACTATTAAGACAGAATTTATGTCTATGTCAGAGAAATTCATATTACTTGTGGTTGAGAACTAGTGTCCTTCTTTTATACATGCCAACTAGAGATTAGTTATGCCTTGAAAGATTTATTATTGCTTCTGGTGGCATTTTATTCTGTTTGTTTGAACTCTACAGTTAAATTGAAACTTCCTTGGTTTTTCTAGTTGCTACTTTCGGTTGCAAACCTTTGATAGGACACAAAATGGTTAAATTAATGAATGTTTGGCAATTTTCATTATCATTTGGACACTGTCTCCATTATAAAGGTATTTATTGCTGCTGTTAGGTTGAATTTTGTTTAAAATAAATATTTCTATCATACCTTAAAGCAGCTTGTGCGTCTGAAAATGGTCCAAACTTGTTGTGCATGACAACACATTAAATTTCATGACAAAACCAAGTGGACAGACAGGAAGAGATAGGAACTCAACATGCAGGCTAGATTATAGAATGAGGGACTGATAAGAAATATACAGTGAATTGAAAATTTGGCAGAATTTACTTGATCTGTTTTATAAATTAATATCCAGTGTGAGTGGGAAGTTAGCAGAGTGGTAACATTGGACGATAGAGCAGGTCGCGGGTTCGACACCTGCAGGAGTCCTAAGGTCGACTCAGTCTTACTTGCTAAAGTGCGGTGGTACAATAAGGAGCAGCATTAAGCTGTGTGGTAAAACATGGGTCTGGTGGTAAGTATTGGCAACCTACCCCAGATTAATGGCATAAAGCCATAAACCACCTATGTTTGCTGACTGCCTATTAGGGATGTGCGGGTATACCCGTACCCGCGGGTATACCCTACCCGTACCCGTACCCGCGGGTACGGGTAGGGTAGGGTACACATTTTACGGGTACGGGTAGGGTACGGGTACAGCGCTACGGGTACGGGTATAGCGGCTACGGGTACGGGTATACCCGTTTTACCCGAAAAGTTATATTTTCATTTCTCACTACTATAGCAAATTAGCAATGCAATAATAGAAAAATAATATTGAGTAAAGTGTATTAGTATAACTTGTACATCGAGTTCAGTTTGTCAGACAGCATGCATTTTACTTACTGAAAACATAAAGGAAATACAGATGACGTAATCTGACATCTTCAGTAATAAATCTATAATGGCGTCCTCTGACTCCTCCAAGGACTCTTTGACCGAGAAAGTTCTGGTAAAGTTTTGTGGTTTAACTTGAGCTCTAATGCCTGCTCATAGATAAATGATATCTACTAAATATTTTAAACAAGCCCATTCATGTCGGCTTAGGCTAGCTGACTGATTATCCTGATTCCTAAGTACTAGATCTGTCCTAATCTAAACATGCGTGCTATTTACAATGAATAGTTATCCCAATTTCGTAGCCCCAATTTCACTGTTGCCTCTCTATAGTCTCTAGGAACGGATACGGGTTCACGGGTCCATGTACAGGTCCTTGTAGTACTTGTACCCGTAAACGCACCCATGGTACGGGTCCAAAATTCCAAATCAAAAAACTCCAAATTCCAACCAAAGTCGGTTACGGTACATACACAGCTTACAGGTACAGGTCGGGTAGGGGTATAGTAGCCAGTACGGGTAGGGGGTAGGGTAAAAAGTTTTTCCACGGGTACGGGTAGGGTATGCATTTTGCTGTACCCGCACATCTCTACTGCCTATACCAGAGAGCACCGGAAACCAATGCTTGGGCTTGAGTGTGGGTCCATCCATTTAGTACATATGCATTGAGGGGTAGGAGGGATGGATTTTGCATACATAGGGTGTGTGCAACAGGGACGGGTTGAAAATGTCTTTTTTTGCGTACGTACTATATGGATGAGCCTACCTTTAAGTTAACTTTTACCCAGTGGTTTAAGTACATAAGCCTGTGTTCACAGATTGAAGAATCATAAGCTAAAGTGTGAACAACAAGCCCAAGGTTGCTACACAGTGGCTCTGGTCAGATTCAAACCCGCTACCCTGTGGTTGCATGGCTAGAATTCTACCGCTGCTCCACAGCACCCCCACATATGCATAGCCTAATGCTATATGCAAACTTTCCCAGGTAATTGGAGCAGAAGAGATGTAGTACCTAATCATCTTAGTCAAAGGCCATGAGACAGAAATGGTAAGCACTTAACACATTTTTCATTTGACTATATGAATGACTGTCTAATGCAGCCATAGGTGGCTGTTATTCCTAATTAAGCTCATGACGAATACACAACACAGTGTTGGCTGAAAAAGAAATATATATTTATGAAAGGCAGTAGATTTAATGCAAGAAAAAAGTAAATTTGAGGTTAATAACGAGACTACAATAACATTACTTACAATCATGTAAAAAATCTGCACACGTTTATCACAGATAATATATGGGCAAATAGCTAAATATAAATTAGCATTAGATGTTCAAGTTCCAGCAATGCAAACCCCTTATAATGCTGGGCTAATAAATGTTACTTCCAAAATTGCTAGGACATTAAATTTGCTTGTACTGAACAAAAATTGGACTTTACTATTTAATATATTAAATCTCTGTGCAGACTACCTTACTATTATTATGTTTATTATTATGAACTAAACCTATGGCACCTGGAAACACCTGAGCGCAAACCATCAAATATATGCATTTGCAATACTCACATGGACAAATGTACTATTAATGTACAAACTTACCTACACTTGCTATACATTATATGAAAACATCGGCTTCAACTAATTAATATATATATATATATATATATATATATATATATATATATATATATATATATATATATATATATATATATGACTAGACAAAGTGTAACTTCTATGAAAATAATTAAATTCTTTTTACACCATGATGCAAGTACCGGTAAATTGAGAATACCATGATGCAAGTAAATTGACAAGTAATAATGCTAACAACTAATGAGGCCACTGAAAAACCTAAATGTGGCTGCTGCTCTAAATTCATGATGTAAGATTGTGAGGTAAATTGCTAACTTTTATTATATACATTCACATAATACACACATATGTACACACTGTACAGATTACACTACATACAGGCACCATAAGAACATTACACCATTTAGGGCTACCTGCCTAACTAAAAAAATAAATTAAAATTGTTTTGGGCAGTTGAAGTGCATAGTTAGATTTAATCAACACTTGCATAGTGTTCCTGAGTTACTTAAAAATTAATAGAACAGTGATGTTAAGAGAATATCATACCTTGTAATACTTTGTGTCTATAAAGCATTAATATTTAATCAGAACTTTTTAAAATTCTGTTAAAATGACAGAAAAGGGCTCATACGTGTGTGGCAGCCGTAATGAATATATAATAATTTTTAATTTGTACATAACACTACAATATTAGATCAAGACAGAAATTAAGAGAGAGCTGAAAGGTAGAGAGCGCAAGTATGAAAACAAGTTTCCAACAAATATAATATCGTGGTGCCTTCAACTTTGATTGAAATCCACATCAGTATTGGAATCAACAGCATATACAAAAGAACCACCCAATTAAACAGTTAAATTCAATTCTGACAATGTCCAATTACTGATATCTCACAGAATTGCTATAACTATCATTGCCATACATTACCAAATAAAGAATAAATGTGAAATGATAGATGAATGTTGGTATTCCATGCCAGTTGTTATGGAATACTAGATATGATCAGAAACTATACAATCAGTTTACATACCTATTTGTATTTTAATTCCCATTTCATTCAGACAATACAAAGGATATATTCACTGCAATGATGAATAATATTGATGGGTTCTCTTAAGAAACAGATAAATAAAGATGAAAACCTTATAAAGGTAATTTCTTTTAAAATTCTGTCAAAGAAGATGCCTCTAACACTAACAGAAGGTGCTATATAGCTTGAAACAAACTACCGGAAACAAGTCCGTCAAAACACGGACTTACACAACCAGAACATCAAGCGCTAAGCTTCAACACAAACGTGGCCCTTTAACACTATGACAAGGAACACTAGTTAGTAAAAACATATAGGAACTACACTAAACCTTTTATACCTACACACATCCACTGAAAGAAGTCTATAAAGAAATCCACTGTGACCATCAAACACACCCAAAACACACTACCAGTAAATAGAAATTTTATTAGCACATGCAAATCTATGCACCATTCTACAAAGGTGGCTGGAGAAACAAAATAGGTGGCCTAAAAACACATAATTCCATGTAAATATTAAGGCAACCCAATACAGTCTCAGGTATTTTCATGACTAAGTTCACAGAATAAATGGTGTTCCAGACTTCCATATCAACATTTATAACTGAAACTACAGTATGCATACCAAATCTAAATTATTAGATAAATAAAGATGTAATAATATTCTTAAGGTTACTGTTACTTACACAAACTAAAAACAATACTAAAAATCACTAATAAACTGATTATAAAACGATGGAAAACATTGGTCGACCATTAACATGAAAAACCAGTGGGAAAAAATTTCCAAAGAGAAAAAAATTATAAAAGCTGTGGATAATAGCGCTGGTATGAATTCAGCATGTTTAGCCAAAGCCTTCAATCATTTTGATCATCAGGATATGTTCTGCACAGTATGACTTTTGTATTACATGTGTATTGAATCTCAGTTGAGCATTTTCTCTCAGCTGTTCATCGTCAATTGACAGAAAGATCTTGTCTCCAGAGAAAATATGCATTGCATATGCACAGTACACAATGAGCTAGACCACAAGTCCATCAAAGAAACTGAAGCCCAAAATACTTTGGGTGCTGATTTAATTTTTAAGGAGATCGGGCTACAAGAGTCTCTGGTTCACTTTTAACCACATACAGTGCAATGAATTTACAACCCTGAGAACCCCGTTATCATCTGAAAATACATTTTCACTATTATTCTTATCATCATCATCATGGCTGCAGTACCATTTAACTCATGAACAATGGCTGGGCATGTTACTGAAAATGGCAAAGAATTTTCCAAGTGCAACTTTATGTGATGTTATGTGATTGTGTGCAATTCAGAATTGTTTGAAAATCAAGTCACCACCAAAATCAAAAGCTTCAGAAGAAAAACAATTCTAACAGAAATTGAGGAAAGTTCGATATTTATAAAATTCAACAGGTAGAGAAAAGCAGACAGACAGGCAGACTGACAGACAGACGGAGAGAAGGAACATGATCAAGGCAAGAAGAAGAGTTCATATAATTCACACGCAACAGCAAAACAGAAAACCAGAACATAAGCACATCTATATCTGGACCAACTTATCTGCACTGCCTAACTCTAAAAGCACAAACAGAACTGGCCTAACATGGAGTAGGCGTAACACAATCATACATACATATGTACACAGAGATGCAAACCGCATCATTCCATATGTACAAAAAGCAGCAGCAGGAGTCCTGCTGGCAAAACACTTGAATGGCAATAGCACCATTTAAAATACTAATAAAACAACAACTTCAGCACATAGTAATAATTATCATATGCTGCCTTTGCTTATTTCCGTCATTTTGACACGCTACTGAGTATCTACATGACCGTAACAACATGCAACAGTGTACAGTGTTTGCTGGTTTAAGGGTTAATAGCTTAAGTCGTTTCTTGATTCAGATTTCCTTTCTTAACGACAGCAACAGAACCTTGCTTTATTGCATTGGCAGGTGCTAAGAGTGCAACTGGCCTGGGCATGGTTATTCCTAGATATGGTGAGAGTTGTACATTGTGCAACTTGGTTACGGCAGTTTAAGGGTTAAAAGTATAAAACAAATAGACAAGACAAACTACACCAGAAATCAAAGCTTTCTTTTACTTAAAAAACCCGGCATGGCTCTGAATTTACCTCCGTGCAGACAAATCATTTGAGCTTTACACCCTTATAAGTGCCGAATTGATATCATAAATAATTGCATTAGCCTTAGTTACAGGATGAAGAGTTTAAGTTATTTAAGGTTACAGATCTTTACTACATTGTGAAAGAAGTAAATGAATACATGTTTTAGCATAGAGAGAAGTAAAATACAAACCTATGACTCTATAAGGATTAAAAAAACTGTACTGAGCCTGATAGACAAGCAATAAATCACTTTAAATGGCTTTACAAACCTGGATATCACACAGTAAATGATGAATGAAATCCTTACCTGAAGAGAACACAGCTTCATATAGGTTGAGCAACTCAATTCAACACCAGGTATTCGTCTATCTCAGTAAAAGGATTTAGTCAGAAATATCGCAGACAACTAGTTCCCAACATTGATGCTCGTTCACGACTTCTCAACATTCCCAACATTGACGAAGAACACATAACTTAGTAAAGT
This sequence comes from Metaphire vulgaris, assembly GCA_018105865.1. NCBI lineage: Eukaryota > Metazoa > Annelida > Clitellata > Crassiclitellata > Megascolecidae > Metaphire > Metaphire vulgaris. Next base: position 20,018,005 of record CM030834.1, read on the forward strand.
CAATATTCTTGAAAACATTTCACACACACACACACACACACACACAAATAAAGAGTAGTCTCCTCAGTGTTAGAAACAAGACAGGATGAATATAGTCCGAAACAAAAATGCCAAACAAAAGCACACAAAAACTAATAATAATAATTATTGTGGCATTTGCTTAAAAATCACACAGAAATAGAATAATTATACAAAAATCAGAATTTCTAAGAGCTGCCAGATTCCTAAATCCCAGAAACCAAACGACTAAATGCTGCAGATTCAAAACAATAAAAGGAACTTTTCGAGCAGAGAGAACCTCTAATTGAATATTTTGTCAATACCAATTAGCAATAGCAATATAGTCAATACCAAGAACTGACTTCAACAAGATTGCTTCTATAATATTGAATCAAGAGGATTTCTTAAATCATGAAGAATCAAAGTCCATGGTATGAGAAAATTTAAACCAAGTTAAGTAGCAAAAATGAGTTCAAGCAGACAGAAGAATTATGGAATAATTAAAAATAGATGATAGCATACAAGCTTGTAGGAAGAACAGTAATGACTGAAAATGGCACCTTCAAGTTATATTGTTCCTCAATTTGTAAGACACAGCTATAAAAATTCCTTTCAGCAATATAGCCATTAAGTATGCTAATAGCCATTAAGTATGCTATACAGCACAAAAAGCATAGATACATGACATACTTATCCACAATTTAATAAGAAGTTTGAAAGAGCAAGACAACAAAATCAGAAAGCAATTATCAAGTTTAAGATCAAAAAATTTTGGCAGTGTCTCTAAGTTATAGACCCCCAAACTAAAATATGAGACTGTCATCAAACATATAAGTTAGCACACAAGCAAAGACCCCCTCCTTAAGGATTATGGGTTGAAATGGTCATTTCATCCCTACAAATGCATTATCAGCATACTTGGTGTCACAGAATTTCCATACAGCATGAATATACAAGTACTGCAAGTCTTAAAGAAAGGCATTTATCATTCATAATAGAAGCAAAGCCTCACTACAGAACCCAATATTAACAATAATGCTGCATCAGCGATTTTAACGAACCAACAGCGTGCAAACAAAAAAACACTGTAGTAACAAACCATGTCAATACATCAGAGCATCGACATGTCATTATTTTTTTTTTTCATTTACCAACCAAAATAGAATATACAGAGCGGTGTCTCTAAGGCAAACACCAAAACTAATGTCAAATGCTGTCTTAAATCTAATCAGTTCACAAATTTCTTTCAGTGCTTCTTTCTCTTCCTGCTATGATAAGATAATCCGAAAAAAATCAGCGTGAGAATAACACATATCATTCTATCAGTGCACGTTGTGACTCGTCACTGAAATGAAACGCAACTGATCAAGCAGTCAAAGGCTGGCATCTGAAACCAGACCAGACCGTCGGGCACAGTTGCAGCAGTCATGCAGAAGTGCAAAAACATCCCAAATCAACCAGATTACATCGATCGTTGCAGAAGCTGCAACCTGGCTACGTGTCATTGTCAAGCGAATGCAGAAGTCCCCAACTTAAAACTTTCTTTTACAACCAATCCAATTCTTAAACAAATAACAAAGAATTTCACTATACTATACTCAACACCTCATCTACCGCATAGAAACAAAACCGGTCACTACGACATTGGTCACCACCTCGATGCAAAGTTGAAGTTCTTTTCAAAAACACGTCGAACCACTCATCGGTATTTAGCTCTGCCCGACTGTCGTGCTGCAAAAAGCCAGAGAAACATACTTTAAAACTGCAATAAGCATAAGAACAACCACAAGTTTATGAAGACAAATTAGAGAGAAAATATTCCAATACATTCTAGCAGTCTTAATAGTCAAATCAAAACATCTTGATCAGCCATACCTTGAAAAATGAATATACTGTACTCCACAAATAGAAAGGTTTCAGCATGATTTGAACACAGCCAATAAAAGCTTTAAAAGATCAACATATCAGGGGGATTCTCTGACTAAGTTACATGCAAATACCATAAATAACATGTTTTCAAAATTATCAACGGTCATTTCTAAACAAAAGCTGACAGGTCAATAACCGTCAATAACCGTCAATAACCGCGAAAAGTCTTGGCACAGAAATAATCATACAAGAAAAGAAAAATTGAAAACGAAATTACTAATTAAAACAGAATTCTCCTCCACAACGTCAAATAAACACAAAACTAAAACAAAACACAAGTAACCGCAACGCCGCATAAAAAAATCACCTTCCGGATTCCCTGCCGAGCTGTTGTTAAACTTTCTTCTCCGGCGATTCGTCTTGGCGCCGCGACGCTTGTACAAGTCAGTGTCGCCGTCGCCTTGTCCAGAGTTATTTCCATCACCGCCGTCCAAATCGTAGGCCACGTGCCGCGACTTGTCTCCAATAAGGTCTCGCAGGTCGGCAAATTTCTTTTCCTCAGAAATGACAAGAGACGAACCAGATTTCTCAACAGCCTAAAACAGAAACATTTTACTAGTCAGTCTTCAGGACCCGTGACGTATGGCTTGCCAGACATACAGCGCTATAAAAATTGTCTCAATAATAATAATAATAATAATAATAATAATAATAAAATACTTTAATTTGAAGATTTCAATCAGAACTGTAACAAATTTCAATGAAAAATTTCAATGTTCAGCGAAAATATACTTGTTTTCAAAAGCAAACCTTTTTCTCCTTGCCAGCTGCTGGGACATCAAGACTTCCAAGGCGCTCATGAACAGACTGTCGGGTAGAATTAATGCCGTCAAAGTTCATTTCTAAAGCAAATATCGATGAAATTTTCAGCTAAAAACCTGTAAATGGGAAATGCTACCAATTATCAAAACTAAGCTCAAAATCATGAAGCATTATCTCAAAGACATTAACAAAATCAGATGCAAACTGGACAATACAAAAATGATGCCACATCTATAACTTTTAAAAGTTGTAATCAAAATATGGCATAAACAGGTCAGGTCAGGTCTTCGTCCTCCAGCTGTGTCCAGCTATTGACTTCTCCATGACATCTCTCTAAAGTTCTCTGGCATAAACAGACTTTGAGCAAAAAGCTATTTTTCAAGAAATTATACTTGTACAGAACACAAGCCCACAAGACTGTATTCAAATAGCAAAGCAATCATTTGCATTAGCTTCACATTTCTTGGTCAAAACGAATATGTTCAAAATTCCCAACGATGATATAACATCCAACTATCTGAAGCAAAAAAATACTGCACATATTTCTTAACATTCGACATTAAAATAATTGCCAAAGGTATTTATTTAATCCTTAACAGTCAAAGTAACAAAAAGAATTTTTCCAGTCACAATAAAGATCCTTGCATCTTCACAAGAATAATTAATGTATTCATTGTTTTCTTTAACCCCTTAACCGTGTATTTAACTGTAACTCAATGTAAAATGGACGGATATATCTGGGGTCCTCAGTAAAGGGGTTAATACTCACTGTGATTAAAGGTTATCTGTATCATTCTCTGATCACCAACTGTTTCCACTTGACTGACGTTGTCGTGAGCGGTTTGGTCAGCGGTTCGTGCCTTTGGCCGACCACGAGAGGAACTCTTGGCGCGGCCGACGGTCAGTACGACCGGAGAATCCTTGGTCTCTTCAGATACGTAGTTCCTCTTAAGCAACTGCAAAGACGGTTTATGCTTCTCTACAGGCAACTGTGAGGATGGTTTCGACTTCTTTGTCTCCGCTTCCTCCGTACAATTGGGAGTCTTTGCCAACTTCACCATACTCAACACGGACTTTACGGGAGGGCTTCTGCTGCGCGGACGCTTTGCGGGGCGGCGAGGACTCTGGCCGCGCGGTGCCGCGTTTCCAAACTGAATTCCTTCCATCAGAGGGGGAATGTAGTCCTGCCTTGTGCCGCTTTCCTCTCGAATAAATCGGCTATAGTTGTAGCCCTTACGGCGTTGTTTGTCGTCTGGCGTGAATCTTGAATTCTGCGATTGCTTATCGTTACGTTTTTGCAATACAGGATCTCTGGTATCTAGATCCTTCCTTTCAATGTAATGCTTCTGCCTGTGATCCACGGTCTCCGATTCACTGTCGCTGTCATCACAAACCGAGAATCGACGTCTCGACAACGGAATTTCTGAATCAATCGAAGCTCTGACGGACAATTTCTCAGAGACTGCTCGTTCGCTCTCTTTCGTCAGTCTGTAGTCTTTGTGATCGGATTTAACACACGAAGGGTCGTTTCCTGGACGTGCGTTATCCACGCACGTTAAATTTTTCTCGTCCGCAAAAGTTTTATCGACTGAAAGGTTCTCTTGGTTCTGATTCTCTCGTCGCTCAAAATTCTTTCCCTTCAGAATTTCGTGTTTTGGCTTTTGTCTTTCACTGGCATCTTCCTGCTTTGAATCTCTTCCCAATTTTGGCAGACCCGTCTGCTCCTTCGGCCTGACATCCTTCGGCCGCTGTTTGTCACCCGACCTTATTTCTGCATCGTATCGCAAGCCGTCGGAACTCCTCCCACTTTGACCGCTAAGTGCTTTGGTGCTGCCAGGTCGATGACCGTCTGGTTTCTTCTCAAAATAATGTTCCTGCCGATTTGATTCCTTAAAATCAGAATAACCATGTAATTCGTTTCTAAATCTGTTTCTATACGCATCGGTGTTGGACGTCGCACCAACGTCACCAGAGCGCCAGACTGTTGGCGAATGTCTCAATCTCCGGTTATCACGATATGAATGTAAAGAAGAATCGCCGTTTCGACTCTTCGAAATGCCCGATGGCTTGTACTCTTGTGGCAGCCCTGGTGAAAATGAGCGCCGAACTGACGGCGACCTTGACCGTGACCTTCTAATCGGTGGTGATCCAGATCTGGAGAATCTTGACAGACGAGATCGAGACCTAGCCAACCTTGAAGGTGGCGACCTTGACCCAGAAAACCGCTTCCATGGTGATCGAGATCCAGGCAACCTCATAGGCGACGATTTATACCTGCCAAAATCGGGAGATGAATTTCCAGATGTCAACTTTTGCGGCGACGGCGACTTCGACCGCAGATACGTAGATCCACGTCCACTGTAACGAGATTGTTCCACCGACCAAGAAGTGTCTAGGGTTCTGAATTTTAGCGGCGTTCTAGAACGTCTTGAAGACCTGCAAGGAGCTAAAGTGCCTGATTTGGCAATCAATCTTGGTGACATCTTCTCATCCATTGTGTACCCGGGTGACCTCGGAGTGTCCTTTGACCCAAGACGCCCATAAGAAGTCCTCTGTGGTGATTTTTCTCTTCCATAGGAGCTCACCAAAGTTGGCGAATTCGAATGATGAAAGGCACTGCCATGACCAGAAGGCAGTGCAGGTTTCTGTGACCTTGAATTCAACTGCCTACCAGCATCTAAACCAGAGGAATTTTTGGACCTAAATCTTGACAAGGAATGGTCAGGTGATGATGATACTAAGGTTCTTGTAAAGCGGTCAACTGGAGATCTGGAATGGTTCTTGGTTTTCGGCGGCGACCTTGAACGTGTTTTTGATCGATTTCGCGCAGGCGACTCCAACGGCGTAGATGACCAAGATGGAGAGTTTGACTTCAAATGTCTCGGAGACTTCAAACCCGCCGGTGACCTCGAACGAGACCTTGACCTAGAGGACACGGGCGATCCAAAACTTGCACTTCGGCCGTTTGACTGCAAACTCGAGTCGCGTGAATGCGAGCGTCCTTTCGGCCCTCGATGCAGAGGAGGGGACTGACGGTCTCGACGTGACCACTGACTACTTGAAAACGAGGAACTTGACGAGATCAATGACGCAGATTGATCGAGGAAAGCACTACGCAGTGACTGCCTTGCAGGTGATGCCCGTGAAAGCAACCGTTCATCTTTCTCGTCAAAACACGGGGTGAATTGTGAACTGGAACGAGATAACGAACCCGAACTCACCGGAGACATCGAAGAAACCGGCGATTTCACCCGTGTTCTCGACCCCAAATGAGCCTGAATTTTCTCCGCTGCCCGGTAATCGGGAGAACGCGACGAACGTGATGATTTTGAATCGTGCTCTTGTGAAAGCGGTTCTTCAAAGGAAGCACAGGGTGCAACCTCTGGCTGAGAATTTAATTTCACCATGAATTGCTCGTTAGAGGCAGAAGAATTCAAATTTGCCAAGTTCACGTCGACATCAGTCGTTGGCTCAATTTTCAACGAGCCAGGATCGTCCTCCGGTTTACGGAAAGCATCTGTGGGCGAAGAACGGCAAGGAAGCTGATCAGTGCCTGGAGTCATCGCATCTATTTCAGGTTCATCGACAGCCACGCTGTGCTTTCTGCTGGAAAAAATATATTCCGATTCGGAATCATCAGTCACCGACATATCCTCCTCGTCGGTGTCCGATTTGCATTTCAGACTCTTCGTTATAGGTTTGCTGTATTTGATGCATATGGTGTCGATCAAATTTTGGAGTTCTTGATCAGGCACTTTAACGCAAGATAATAAATCGACAATTTTGTTAACCTCTCTAAAAAACATGCAAAACTAAAGAATTGCAAAAAACAGGAATTGAAATAGGAGTATCCAGAACAATCTCTATGGTCACTGATCTATGCCCACCAGCAAGAAATCTGTTTCTGCCATTGGTGTCTATTAATTATTTGACGACAATGGTTTCTAATGGAATTTCTTTATACCAGTTATACGTGGCTGCTGTTTGGGGTCAACCGGACTGCGTTGTAAAAGCTTGTTGGTAAACACTGGTTTCTATGGTTTCTGCCCACCATACCCCTATAAACACTGGAGCCTTAAAAATCCAAACAGCACAGCATTTATGAGAGGAAAAGCCACTTCCAAAGTTCCAATAACATAATGTTTGCATATTTATATGTGTGCAGAAACTAGATAACAAAGTTTACCTTTTGGTTTAGCAGGACTAGCAGTGTTGGCATTACTGGTTGGAGCCCACTTGTCCTGAGGTCTTATAAGAGTAATTTTTTCTTGCGATGAAGCAGCTTCGGGTCTTTTAGGTTCGGTAGATTTCTCCTCATCAAGAGGAACTGTCTGTATGACGATCAGGTTACTCCTTGGCGCCCGAACAAAATTCTGACTCCCATTTCTCGTGAACCGCTCTTTGTCTTGAACTTTGAATGGCTGAAAAAAGCATTGATTTAAACATGTGACATTAAATCACAGAAATGATTTTGTCCAATTTCAACGATATAAAACTGTATACAGAGCAAGGAAAGCGTCATCATTTTTACATCTCTGGTGGGTCTCAAGACCATACCTTCTCTTTTGAGTCTTTGAGTGGTGTTCATCATACATTCCACTCTGTCTGTCACTGTGGTTGTTAATGACAGTGCACTCAGAAAAACATTAGAAGTTCTCAGGAACTTTAACCTAAGCCTTGTTCATAATTAAGATTCATAATGAAGATAAACTGGTGTGGGTAGTCTAGTTACATCTCCCTGGTTTAGGGCAGATGAGATTTGAGATGCGTCATCGACAGCATCCTCTTCTATGGTGGGTATCATAATCTACCAGGCAATCTGCTGCTCAAAATTTTAAAATGAAAACGTTTTAGTAACTGTGCATCTAAAAATCATAAACAATTTCACAAACACCATGAACTCAATTTCAATCCGAAGAATGCTGTTAAAAGTAATCATTATTAGGCCTGAAGTTGGAAAAAAATAAATAAGAAAAACTCCAAATCAATCTATACAAACGACAGATATTGCTCACATGTCTTTGAAAATGGGAAGCAGATGGGCAAGTAACCAGTGGTGCAACAGGCAACGATTGTACCGGTATACTTGGTGGAGGCAACGACAGCACAGAAACAGGCTGCACAGGTATGGACAGCACTGGCATCGATGGAACAAGCAAAGGCTCTGAATCACTGGCAGGACGCGAGTTCTGTAAACGGCTCTTTTTAGAACGCAATGCCGCTTCTCTAAGCGCAGCCAGTTCATCGTCTTCGCTGTCGGACCCTCGAAAATCAGCAGACTAAAAAGTCAACACAAACCATAGATTAAAATGTCATAAACCACACTCACAATTGCGTTAAGTAATACAATAAGAAACAAAATGTACAATTGTGACCAAACGCTAAAATATAAAGCTAAAATATAAAGCAACACATTTCCAACACGACTGCCAAAGTACTGTATAATAGCAGTTTTTCTGGTTTGAGTGAGCATTTGACATAACAACGATTATATAAAATAAAATACCAGCGCAATAAAATTTATCGAAACCATAATACGCAATTCAACCGAACAGCAATTTAGGGAATACAGTTACTTCTTCCTTTTAGAGAATGGCAATCTGTGTCATTTTGCTTCGAATAAAATATCTATATACAAATAAATTACTTAAATAACAAATATTTAAATGAAAATTTAACTCACTCCCATATTTTTGTCCGCCATCTTTCGTACCAAAATCGGCAGATGTCGCTAAAGCTTTATGTATGCTTATATAGCTCCAAATTATCATGGAACACCGGTTTCATTGGCTTCAATTGTCAACTCAGCTATTTATTTAATTTGCAAGTCCATCGTTTAACAGATCAGCCAGTGGACTTGATATATGTACCTAATGGGTCAATGCTCTTGATCTAAAAGGATCAATCCACCAATAAACTTCTATGACGCCACTATCATAATGCCCAGGGCATCAGCCGATGGCATACAAAATCCAAATAGAATTAGAGCCAGTTCAATCCGGAAGATCAATCAGAACAGCGGGGGATCAATCTAAGGGAGATAAGCCAAGGAGGTGAAGATATGCCGCATAGCCTACATTCATATTTTGCTACTAAACTCAGTAAACTGCCTCCACAAAAGCCATCTGATGACTCGCACAAAAATGAAACACTCCTACTACAATCTTCCTGAAAACTTCAGTCAGTCAGCGTACTTTAATCAATTAAATATGCAATGGACCGCAAAGCGATGAAAATGACGACAGTTCCCCATCTCTCATAGATTTTTAGCCTACAGCATTGCACTGGCTGAAGCAAAACACAACTAAATAAGTAAGCAAGTAAGACTAAATTTCTATAGCGCTGCCCAAAAACTTGCCGCAGTGCACCAGCCTATTCACGAGCACTCGATCTGAGCGAATGCATGAATGCATTCGTCATATAATAATAATACCAGTTATGGTATATAATACACCTTATTCAAAAAATCCAGTATACTCACATTTTCATATCACATTTTCTCGGACTATAATAGACAATCTCTATGATTTTCTGATTGGCTTGAATTGCTTATGAACCATCTGTATTGGCTGAAAAGTATGTCGGGTTCAGCACGGTTCTTCGATTGGTCAGAGGCGTTTTCTGGCTCTGCCTGCTGACCCGGTTGTAAATGAAACAAAAGGTGAAGTGCCCAAGATGGCCGTTCACTGATCAAAATAAAGCGTTCGGTCTTCGTGGGACTTCTTCTGCGCATTTTCTCGTTTCTCTCGGCCGACATAATGTCTTCGGGGTCCGCTCGAGCGACGAGGCTCCGCGTCAGGTCGAGGATTCGCTTCTCCGGCGGCTCTTCGCCGCAGCCGCTGGCCCAGAATCTTCGTACGTGATCGGCTTTATTGTTATGCTCTTATGATTAGCCTATGTTGCATTTGGTTCCGAATTCCACCTTTCTACTGTGAAATATGTTATTTTTTATAGCGCCTTGCGTATTTATAACGGGATATATTTTTAGTTAGGGAACTGTTTCGCTGAGAAAAGTGAGCCTTTTATCTGTCTAATGTCGAAGGTCTAATAAACGCGATTCACTGAATTACGTTGCATTCATAAAGTTAACTTTTTTTTTACATTTTTAAGACTTAAATTTTAAAAATCTGTTATAAAGATGAGCTTGTTTTGGAAGAGGTAGCACTAAGCATTGCAGTTTCATTCAGAATTTAAGATTAAGTTGAAATCAGGAAAGGGACTTTTACTTACCGGGTATGCAATTTCAACTTATCTAGTTAATTTGGTTAGCATTTAGGCTGTGCCAAGACATTACAGTTACTTTATTGTGTATATATTGGGTAATTTGTTTTTATTGCACTTTTGGATGATGGTGGTACCTGCAGTTGTAAGGTTTACCTACTTATGCAGCAACGCTCTGCAATTGATTAAAAATTTGGTATTTGCATGGTGGTTATTTTCGTATTACTTCAAACTGGGAAGTGTCATTTGCCATACGTTTAAAGTGATCTTTGTGAGTTGCTCTGCTGACCAAGTGATTCAGATTTGGTGTTTGAATTGTATAAATGTTTGAGTGGTATACAAATAAAAAAATCATTGTTAAATATTAATTTTATATAGCTCTCTCACTGGTGACACCTTTGGAAGATGGAAGGATATCGTTGGCTGAAATCGCAGGCGGTCATCGTTATGATCTGCGACGCAAGTCATCCCCGGTTTCTTCATCTTCAGAATCTTCCAACTTTTGCACTCCAACGCCGCCCAAAAGAGGACCCGGCGCTCAAAATCATCAAACTGTGTGCCATTGTCAGGTAGAGTGCATTCTTTTATGCCGTGAGAAGTTAAAATATATAACCCAATCACTTGTTAGGATTAAGCCATGGGACCTAACATGATCATGGTAAGATCATGATCAATTCTTATAAGAAATCCATTGGTACTGTTCTGATTTTTATTTGGCATTTGATACTTATTTTCAGTTGAATTGTGTTATTTTCTTGAATAATAGGTTAAAGATCAATTTTTATATTGTGCAGAGATGTGAACTTCTTGGACATAAGCAGTTTGCAAAGACTTAACTAAATTGGTTCATTTTAGAAAACTAAGACAACAAGGATGGGTACAGTGGCTTTTTTCTGTGATATTCATGAATTTTTATAAAGCATAGGATGGTTGTAGATTGGTCATTATGTTGTTGATCTGTATATAAACTGGTTTTGTCTAGATAATTGGACATTGTACTTGTCCTGCTCCTTTGCAGACTTACTAGTTATACAGTAGGTTGGCTTGAGTGGCATTCACATTTCAGTACAAGCTAGTAAGATCACTTTATTCTTGAAAAGCATGGACATGTCCACATTCATCGATTTTCCCCTCAAAATTCTTTTTTTCTTCTGAGAAATAACTAAGTATCTTGATCTGTACTGTTCGAATTAATATAGGTTTGAATTATTTTCTTTAGCTCCATAGGATCATTGCAGATATTATTGTTGCTAGCATATTTGTCACCATTGATCTCTTTTCAAAGATTATTTGCTTAGTTAGTGCAATGGTGCATGCAGGTCTTTGTTTTATACCACTCCGTTACATTGCTCAATGATTATCTATTTGGTATTTTCCTTTGCTGTTGGCTCCTTTCACAATGTAGAATACTAATTACTTTATCATTGGCCAATTTACATGTATTTATTATTATTATTATTATTATTATTATTATTATTATTATTATTATTATTATTGCCATCTTCTTTATAACATTTAATAGTGTTTCTGACCTTTAAAATTAAATGTGATATTTAAGACTATAATGGCTGAGGTCTTTATGATCAGTTGACAGTCTCATTGCTTTGTTACACAATTGGAGTTGATTAGTGAGTACAGTGAAGGCTCAATATCTCACTGCTGCTGTTTGTGCTGACACATTTTGTGATGGCATAAAGAGGGTGTGAGATAATGAGGGTTTCACTGTGTGTGTTGGGGGGTCATTCTTTCAGTTCAAAGCCGTTATTAAATGAAACATGATCCTTTGGTTGGGAGGACATGCATAAGGGGTTTCATGTTTAGTGTCCATTTTGGCTGGGCGGAATAAGTTATGCCCTCGCTTGCATCTGCATAATGTACACTGTATATATGGGCCATAATTATTGAGAACGTGAATCGTTTTCGTTTTGGTTTAACTCTTTTTATCCAGAATGGCTTCTTGATGAAACTTTTGATCGTAACATGACTTTTGACATTTGTTTGTTTTCTTTTTCTGTTTATCTCTTCAACTTTTGTTTTACACCTGCTTCATGTGATATATTAATATATGTCAATTATCAATAATTATTGTTCTCTTATGCACATATTCCTGCATACATATATAATATTATATATATATATATATATATATATATATATATATATATATATATATATAAAAAAATGTCACTGTATATTTATTTATCCATAACTTTGGCAAATGTGAACCAATTTTCAAAATGTTTCCACTATTTGACTCAGTCCAAACTGCAGGGCAGATAATACATCTAGGAGAAGGATGACTAAATTTAAACCAAATACAGAGTAGCTACTGTCGTATTCATTTAGGCCGGTTTTGCTAGGGGCAAAGTTATGGCCTAGCACAGGGCATCCCTTGCACACCCGCGCCTAGTTCTGAGACACTGCGTTTCCCGTTCCCCTCCCCAGAACAAAGAGGGGGGACGAAGTATCAAGAGTCATTATCTTACAAACCAATGTGCACTTCATGTGACCATGGCCAAGCTGTGAATGCTATTTGTGTTTTGTTTTGCTCTGATCTTTTAATCGTTCATTTGTGCGGTAGCTGAGACACTGCGTAAAGTCTGTTTTACCTTTGACAGCAGAGGTTGCAGGTGGTTACTACCTTCAGAACGAACTGCCCGACGAGGTCTTGCTGAAGATATTCTCTTACCTGCTTGAGTTTGACCTAGGCAATGTGGCGCAGACGTGTAAGCGATTCAGCACGGTTGCCAATGACAACGAACTATGGTTAGAAACGTATAGATGAATTTAATTGAATGCATTATAGTTGTCCTGCTTGTGCATGTATTATTGTTAGCAATTTTATTCAGTTATTTGATTCTGCATGTATCTCTGCAGTTTATGCTTAAAATGTTTTGTTGGGCAGGTGTCAGTGTGAACATTTTGTCAATATTTGAAATTTGGCTACATTATTATTATTATTATTATTATTATTATTATTATTATTATTATTATTATTATTATTATTATTATTATTATTATGACATGGTTGCTAATGCATGTTAAGTCATTCAGAAAGTTAAGAATTGTAAGTGCAGAGCAAGTCATGAGTGAATGACTCACTCAAAGGTTGTTACACAATGGCTAGTGTCAGACTCGAACCTGCTACTCTCTGGTTGCATGGGAAGAATTCTACCGCTATTCCACCTCACCACTATGTATTGATTGGATTCAGAATGTCGAAGCATTTTTTGCAGAACATGTGACAGTTTCTGGGCAATGTGCATATATATATATATATATATATATATATATATATATATATATATATATATATATAATATATATATATATAATATGAAATATATAGTATGAACTATAATATGAAATATAATATGAAAATTTTATATATATATTATATATAATATTTATATATAATATTTACAACCCTTTAGCATGGACTTAAGGATGTCCTTGTTAATCCAATCTAAAGAAACCTTTTGAGCTCAGCTCAAATGGTCACCGAGTGTCCGTGCTATCTGAGTCTTTGTTAAGATGGCTTTACTGTATCAGTGCATTGCTTTTTCTGTAATTTTGTTTGACATAATCTTCTTTCACATTCAAAGCCACCCAGGATCCTCTGCATTTATGAAGTGACTATTTTGGCAGAGCAGATATTAAATTGAATGCTGTTGAGAATTTTATGGAAGATTGATAGTAGCCATTTGTTCAGTGTGTAGGTTGAAAAGCCGAAGTAGCCAGCAGTTACAGCGAGTAGCAAGTACACAACTTGGACTAATTAATAGAAAACATTGCAGACTCAGTAAGATGGGATAGATTGAGATGGTTTGAATATATATATATATATATGTGTGTGTGTGTGTGAGCAGGCAGAGGGTCTTGTAACTGGGTCACACTGGTTGATATCTTGAAGAGCATGAAAGAAATGGCCGCTTGGATTATCATTTATGATCCTGAGGGAGGCAATAAATAAAGATTTGCAGAAAACAGGATTAAAGGGCATTATGTTCAAGATAGACAACTATGGAGAAGACCACTATTTGATAAGCACACCGGCCAATGATGTCTTCTGTTGGTCCATAGAAGCTGTATCTTGCTTTGTGCGTATGTGAGTGTATGCAAGCCTGACTGCTTATGCTTGTGCTGCTGTGACTTTGAAGGTACGACTACTTGAGGTTGTAATTGCAGCGGAAGCTCAAATTAGCAGCAGGCCTTTTCTAGAGATGCCTAATTTTTCTATTATGCATGGAGTGGGCTTTTGAAGAGGCTTATACAGGGTGGCGCAAAAAAAAAACGGACATTATTGAATGCAAACCTAAATGTGACTAGTGCGGTTTTTTTGCGCCACCCTGTATTTTGTGGCCGAATCACTAAAGCATGGTTCGAATTGATGGATTATGATACATTGGTGCTCTTGAGTTTTGCTATCTGTTTTATGATTTAATTAAGATGATGTAGTATAACTTGTGATCCATTGTGGCAGGAAAGGAGCCTATGCTAGATTTAAAATCTATTGCCTGTTCTGAAGGCAGTGGCACTACCATCCTATAAGAAAGGAAATGAATAATGTTTGAATTTCTCTGTGTGGAGCCTGCAGTTGATTTGGATGGTCGTTACAGTAGTTGAATTGACACTATTTCAGTGTGCATGGGTAATCCGATAGCAACAGCGGCTATTTTCTATCAAGTACTTCTGTGCTAGTAATAGTTATTGTGCTCTGTGCAATCTCACTGCAGCTGAGGGTCTGGGCATTTCTTTCTCTTTTCATTTTTGATTTGATGAAGTTTTACTGAAAAAGCAAGCAATGTGAATTCCACCAACATTTCATATTGAAGCTTTGCTTATTGCAACAGTTGTCAGCTTTTATTTTTTTCTTTATCAAACGGTTTTGCTTTTGAAGTCGATGTTTTATTTTTCTTTTAGCAGTAGGACTCGTGCTGTCCTGCAGAAATGCTTGATTGATGTTTAGTCGTCATCTGCTTGTTTATTTTTCGTTTTTTAGTACCTTGTTATCGAATTCCATTGATGAATTATTTTTTATGAGATTCTTTAAACTTTTTGTGAGGTCTTTCATTAAATTGAGCATCAATGGCCTTTTTAATTGAAGTCAAAGACCAGATGGAGCAAGAGATTAAAGCTTTTCCAGTGTTTTCAACAAATTAAAATTTTCATTTGGTTGCCTATCCTTGTTTTCTTCACAATTTTACACAGATGCTTGTTGTATTACACATGTGCATGTTATGCAAGAGCAAATCCTATATATATATATATAATTAATAGTATTATCTGGGATAAACATTTTTGAATGACATGAAGATGTGATGTTGAAATGTTCTGCTATTGAAAAATATCTGTGCTTGCTCAACAGTTTTCTTCATTGCTACATTAATACTAATTGTTTTGATTTGGTCATTTTTGATATTATGATATTTTTACTCAGTCAGTTATTTTGTTTCATTGGTTGTATCTAAGAATCGTACGGTTGTCTTTTAGGAAGCGTTTGTATCAGAATGTCTATGAATACGACCTTCCATTGGTTTTTGAAGACAACTGCTCCGTGAAGTTTGTTCAGCCTCAAACAGGCGACTGCGAAAATTTGTGGAAGAAAAGCTTCAAGTTGCTGGCAAGTTTTCAACTGTCACCAACTTTTGACTGTTGTTAATTATAACTAGGTAGAGACCAAAACATTGATAATATTGACTAATCTTTGCTGTCTTTTAGTTATAACATTATTGCTTATAGTTTTATTGTTTTATTTGTAGCTGTAACTCTCTCTCTCTCTCTCTCTCTCTCTCTCTCTCTCTCTCTCTCTCTCTCTCTCTCTCTCTCTCTCTCGTTCTTTTGTTATAAATACCTGTTCAAGAGCATTGCTGCATCTATCTTGTGTGTATCTATCTTGTGACATTCTTAACCCTCAAACCCCTGGATTTGAGTATACTCAGTTCCCTTTGCATATGGAGCCAGAGTATATGGCAGTTTAAGGGTTAACTGCTCTTAGAAATCAGTTCTAGTGCAAGAGTTGTTGTCTTCCGTTGTACAGTATCGGGCGTTGCATGTGCGAGCAAACTATGCAGCCGAGTACGAGTCTCACCCTCAGCGGTACATCGGCCGCAACGTCAAGGTCGGTAAATCAATCAGACTCCATCCTTTGCCGTGCGTGCTTACTGTGCGCAGTGAAATTGTGTGCGCATATTCTTGTGGCTTTTGTGCGCGTGCATTTTTGTGGCTTTTGTGTGGGTGCTGTAATATGATTTGATAAATTTGCAAGGTGATTTTTGGCAATTTTACCAAAGTGTGTCTTCGTTGTCAAAGTAGAGAGCTCTGACTATGACAATTGTTGTGTGCTTGCACCTTGTGTTTCAGTCCTGTATACGTTGATAAAGGAATGCATGGGATAGTTGCGGTTTTGTTCATAAATTCCTTGGACTGTTATGTTATGCATAAATTCCTTGGACTGTTATTTTTGCTTTAAAAACATATTATCGATTTAATTGTTGGTTGGTGTAATTGTCTTTTATTTTCGTTTGGCAATTGTCAGACGTTGAGTTGTTCTTAAGCTGTCTTGTTGTTATTTTTATGAGATCTAATTAAAACATATTTGATGCTCTGCTGAAGTTTAATTGGTGTTGCTGATAGTGATGTAGCTTTTAAAATTTCTTTCCGAGAAATTTTCAGCCAGTATGAAAAATAGATATTACTGTCTTGTGCCAGAAAATATTTTTATATAATACAAAATTGTAGTTTGTTTAAATAAATTTATGCTATATTAAACTCATAACGTTGTTGAAGACCGTGGGTCTTTAAAAGTTACTACAACTGTTAATTTTTACTGTAGTCACGACTCACATGTAGTTTTATTGTAAATTCAAGAACATTGAAACATAAGTGAATGATAAGTCATACTGTCAATTGCTATGATGCTATAATACTGATATTACATTGCACATTATGTCGTTCTTTTCTGACAAGATTAACAAATAACTGTCAACTGCAAAATAAACATGCAGCTAGCTGCTGACTGTTCAGTGTTTCTCAATCTTAACAATAGCACGGTAGCACCGTCACGGCGTGGTTCGAACAGTTATACAGTAAAATAGTTGTGTAGTCAATTATCAGATAATTTCTGCTATTCAATTAAAGTTACATTGAATAAATTTTTTAATTTTTAGATTTTTAGGAAATTTTCTGGAAAAATACGTCGAAAATTTTCCGCAATTTTCCGAAAATTAAGAAATTTTCCGAAATTTTTCCGCCTCACATCACTAGTTTTGAAGACAGTTTTGTTGCATTGCGTCAGCTGTCTGATTATATTTTGTCATGCTAACTAGTCTTGTTATAATATTCAATGTGTTCTGAATGATAATGTTGCTATTTGTGTTGCTTCGAGTTTCTATTACTCGTAGATTCTGGTTTAATGTTATATTTCTTTGTTTACTGCAGTACTTTGACAGCGTAAATGCTGCATACTTTTACGCTGTCGACACAAATGCGGAAAATCCGATGATTCTAATTCACTCCGGTACCTACAGCCGCAAATATCTCGTCTTCGATGCCCCGGTCACTCTGATCGGAGCAGGTGCGTTGAAATCCATGCATTAACATTCCTCGGTCATGGAAAGTAATTTGAAATGATGCTCCATGGTGCTGTTTTGCCATGTATTTAACATGTCTTTTGTCTCTTCACATTCCTATCTGCATGTACCTTTTACTTTGTATATTATAACATTGTACTATTAATGGATGATGATGATGATGATGATGATGATGATGATGATGATGATGACAGGTGATGATGATGATGATAATGATGATGATGATGATGATGATGATACAGGTCCTGGAAACGTGTCTGATCATGTGATTATTGAGCGCCAGAGTGAGTCAACAGTTACATTCTGTGAAGGTGCTAAGGACGCTTACCTTGGATATGTTACGCTGAAGGTAAGCATGCTGTCCTTGATTTTAGTTGGCTATTACAAAAAAATATGTTTTGGATTTGTTAAGTTAACATTGACCTGGTCAGCATTTGGTCTGAGCATGTAGATTTCCAAATATGAAAAGACTTATTCTGTCTTGTACTTTTGTTGAATTCTTTTAGTCTAGGATATGCTAGTTTTCCATCTATTTTTCCGCCTTTCCCTCTCCTTTAGAGCTGATGAATGAAGCTAGTTTCTTTTCACTCATTTCAGGTTCAGCTGTGTTAGAATGTCTTATCATTTTTGTAAAAGTTGCATTGATTGGGATTTCTATGTAATACCGATAATGTGACTTTTATACAGTAGAACGATGTCTGGTGAAGAAAATGTGTTCAGCGGGCAGGTTGAACTCATTAGTTGTGGCTAGGTTATAATTTTGATGTTACTTAACAAGATGGCAGTCTTATCATCCTATGCTACGAGTTGTGAAACTTGTTTGTTGTTTGTGTAGTTTTCTCCAAGCATTGGGTCGTCCGTGCCTCATCACAAGCATTACGCGCTCGAGATAACCAACAACTGTTCACCAACCATTGATCACTGCGTCATCCGAAGCTCATCTGTCGGTCGGTTTGGCGTGTGCTCCTTCGATGGCTGTTGTTTCTTTATATCCACTGCCGTGCATTGAATGTCTATTATTTGTATTTGTTATTATGCTAGTGAAGGTTTCATGAATTAACATGATTTCAAGCCACTGTCCAGTTTCTGCTGTTAGTTGTTTGTGTTACCATCGTCAGGTATAACTGAACAGCCAGTTAACCACTTTACTAAACTAGAACTCAATGTTTGGACAGATATATTCGTAAAGCCCCTGGAAAAAAGTAACTAAACTAGAAAGGTTTTTACTCGAAAAGCTTTTTCTGGTATTTGCCAAAATCCCATAGTTCGTCACAACAAGATACAGCTGTTTTTGGAAACTGAATGTCGGTGCTTTTAGCAAGCATTTTGGCTTCCTTTTTACTAGATGGGACAGGATTTGTTGATTTAAATCTTAATGTGTCTGGCATTGGTAACATATTGTGCTTATTTGGTTTACGATTTTTTTTGTGCCAGTCGGTGCCGCTGTGTGCGTGTCTGGTGCTGGCGCCGACCCACACATCAGGAGATGCGACATCAGCGACTGTGAGAACGTTGGTCTCTATATTACAGATTATGCCCAAGTTAGTCTCACCTGTACAGTTATTTTACAGTTGCTGCCACTGATGTGCTTGTTATTTCTACATACGTGAACACTTGTATATCTTCATTTTAACTACAGTACATACACTGTGGTCCAAAAAATCTTGCACCATTTTTATTTTGGCTATAACTTTGTCAAGTTTTGACCAACCTTGATAAAACTCAGTAGGAATGTTTGTGAAAGAACTCACAACACACCTATGTTCAGGTTTTTTGCAACATTTGTTATTTGTTTCAACTGTATTCTTCAAAATTTGATGAAGTTATTGCCAAAATAAAAAGGGTGTGGGATTTGTTTGACCACAGTGTACATGCACGTGTGTGTGTGTGGCCGTGTGTGTGTGTGTGTGCACTTTAGAATGTTGATAAGTTTGTACATTAATATGTAATTATGTATGTGCTGTTGTGTTAACTGAAAGGCTTTGCAGATAATATTGTTGTTTTTCATTAAAATGATTTGACTGAATTTGCTGCATTAGCATTTCTGCTTATTATAATTAATCTGATGGTTTTGATGATAGCTGTGCCATTGTCAGTATGTTTGGTTTTGTTAAATTTTTCAGGGAACTTACGAGGATTGTGAGATTAGTCGTAATGCTCTGGCCGGTGTTTGGGTAAAAAACCATGCAAATCCTATCATGAGAGGAAACCACATTCACCACGGCCGTGATGTGGGAATATTTACATTTGATAATGGCATTGTAAGTTCTGACAAATCATCATCAGCACTGACTTTGTTTGTCTTTCCTTTTATCAGACCTTTTATTGAATCGCATTTGAAGCCAAACTAATTAATAAAGCTACCAAATGGGTACAAATTCTGATTTAAGTGCGGATAAGTAAGAAGTATTTGATTAATCTGTGTTATGGAGATAAATGGATATTGTAAGTTGTAATTTTACTGATCAATGATGTATTTGCTTAGGCAGAATGTTTGTCTTTCTCATGATTTGGTTTAATGAATTGTTTAATTTTTTTGTCCAGTTATCTATCTGACTGTATTGCATAGCTGTCTGTAATAATTATTGTTTTATTTCTCCCTCTTTGCCGCCTCGTGTTTTCTCTGAGTTTTTTATGCTTTTTTGAAAAAAAGAGGATTTGTTTTTCTAAGATTAGACTGGCCTTATTATATTCAGCACCAACCTATTTTTTTGGCTGGGTCTATCATTGTGTTACCGGCCTATAGAACATAGGATATATATATATATACATGTCATACATACATACATACATACATACATACATACATACATACATACATACATGTATATATAAAAAAATAGAACTATAGAACATAGGATACATACATACATACATACATACATACATACATACATACATACATGTATACCGGGTATATAAAAATAGTATGTCCCAGGCACTGAATGTGTTGTCTCTTTTTGTTTTATCATTGCCTTAACTTTGTTGTATTGCAATTTCTTTTATGTCTTTTGCTAATTTTAGTCAGTTTCTTTTTATGTTTTCTGGTATTTGCCAGAAGACAACCCTGTAATTGCATTTGGCCTAGGTGGTATTAATTACAGAATCTACTAAGATTTGATGCCTGATAAGCATTTGTTGACTTTCATTTCCTGATTCAAACATTTTCAGTGCTTTTATGAGATCGGTGAATAGTGTCTTCTTGCAGGGTTACTTCGAGAATAACGAGATTCATGACAATCGCATTGCTGGCTTCGAAGTGAAGGCCGGTGCTAATCCGACAGTCATCAAATGCCACATACACCACGGACAGACGGGCGGCATATACGTTCATGAGAACGGTCGTGGCCAGTTTCTCGAAAACAAGATACACTCCAACAATTTTGCTGGAATTTGGGTGACATCAAACAGTGATCCCACAATAAGGTTTACTGCTTTTCCTTTGATTTTCATATTGGGCGTGATATTTTATCCTCAGAAAATAACTCAGTTTTCCCTTGTTCGTCCTCCGTAACAGTTCTTTTGCTATTTGGAGGTTTGAATAGTGTTGCAGTGGGTTAAATGATTGGGCATTACAGTTACCGGTTCTCTTACTACCCTAGTGCCCTATATTCATAGAGTTTTGAAATCTATTGATGCATTTCATCTTAGAACAGACGTTGTTAGAGTAAATGTCTTTTTTTCCAGAAAAAATGAGATCTTCAACGGGCATCAGGGTGGTGTTTACATATTCGGCGAGGGACGAGGACTTATTGAATTCAATGACATATATGGTAATGCATTGGCTGGCATCCAAATACGCACAAACAGCAATCCCATAGTTCGTCACAACAAGATACATCACGGCCAGCATGGAGGAATTTATGTCGTTAGTTGAGCCTGATTATATCCTAGATAATGGATTATTTCTTCAGTCCAGCAAAGTACAGCTGCATTTGATTTTTCTCATCGTTTTTATAGCACAAGACGTCATCGACGCTGTATATTCATTTTTTCACTCGTGTCTTTTCAGTTATTAGTCCCCATTTGTATTCCATTGACATTGGTTTATACATTTTTTGTGTTGGGAAGTTTTAGAATGAATTATTGTTATTAAATTTAAGGTGTTGTTTTGGTTTGCTCAATTTGAAATGAGAAAGTAAAAGATACTTTACTGCTTAATTACTTTTTGTTTAGATGTTTGCTGGTGCTTGTGGCGGTTTTAATTTTATTGATTGATTGCAATAATTGCAGGTCTCTTTTTCGACTTCTAAATTTTATTTATCTGTGCAAACTTCTTTGACTAATAATTTATCGATGCTGAGCTTTTAAAAATTCTGTTTACCTTTAGCCGTTAATTCATTCGGTTGTTTCTCTTTTATTCTCTTTGTGTGTCCCCTTTGCTTTCTTTCTCTTCTGCCATGTTGCTTTTCCTTTTCCTTGCTTAGCTGTTTTTGCTGTTGGCAATCTAACATAAGCTTGAAAAGTTTGGTGTCCATTATTATGAATGAATCGCTTACCCACATCATGGACAGGGTTTTTTTGAAAAGACTCATCAATATATGTGATTGGTTATCAGCTGCCAATCTGAAAAGTGGTCGGCTTAAGCAACTGTTGCATGAATTGCAGTCACAGCTTATATAATGCTTGTTTGGCTATGAATGCTTAATCCAGGAATTGTTTTTTTGCATATATTTTGATCATGTTTTAAATAAAGCTGTGGTTTTATAGTAGATGTTTTTGTGCATGTCTATGTTATTTTTTTATCTTCTACAGTATTATGGAGCTTCTATAGTGCCATTATGGCCCTCTTGTGCAGTGCTTTCAGGATAAAAGAGGACTTAGTTGACTGCTCTCTAGGACAGTGCTACTTTTTGCTGAATTTTGTAATATGCTGATTGTGCTTTTGTTTGGGTTTAGCACGAGAAAGGCCAAGGTCTGATCGAAGAGAACGAAGTTTATTCAAACACTTTGGCTGGAGTCTGGATCACCACGGGAAGCTCTCCGATTCTGAGGAAGAACAGAATACACAGTGGAAAGCAGGTGTGCGGTCTCCACGACTTCATCCAGTATTGTGTCAGGGTCATAATATGAACGTTTTTCTTATTTTGCCATGTGCTAGAGGGTTACCCAAATGAGATGCAATTCCCAACTTGATTCTAGTTTTTGATGATTTCTCTTTATTTACAGGTCGGTGTGTATTTCTATGATAATGGACATGGCACCCTGGAGGACAATGATATTTTTAACCACCTCTACTCTGGTGTCCAGATCAGGTGAGTTATAATAATTGTAATGGTAGTATATAGTAAGTAGTGTGGGTAGTAATAGTAGTAGTAGTATGGATGGTAGTAGTAGTGTGGGTAGTAGTAGTATGGATAGTAGTAATGTAATGTAACAAAATATTTGTATAGCACCTCTTCTGAAAAATCACTCAGAAGCGCTCCCATAGCAAATTACTGTATATTGACAGTAGTAGTAGTAGTAGTAGTAGTAGTAGTAGCAGTATGGGTAGTAATTGTAGTAGTTGTTGTAGTTGTAGCAGTAGTAGTAGTTGTAGTTATAGTAGAAGTAGTAGTAGAGAAGGTCATAATTGTAGATATGGTTTGTAGTAGCATTAATGGTTCTTATTTCCCAAGGTGATGACAACTTTTAGCATTACATTCCTGAACTATTATTGCCATTTGTATCTTTCCTGTTTTTTGCCTATTTTCTTTCATGTTGGTTTGAGTACAGAAGTTATAATTTCTAGATAAGATAGTTAATATGAGTGACAAATTTATGTAACGTTGTTTATGTGCAATAAATACAACTGTGCTATCCTTGGATTGGTAGTTACAGACCGTGAACCAAATAACTTTTTAGTAGCATATATACATTTTGAGAGTTTGCAAATTTTCTCAGTTTGTTTAAGATCTTTTTTCAAACTCAGGACTGGAAGCAATCCCGTTATACGTCGAAATAAGATCTGGGGCGGACAGAATGGCGGAATTCTTGTCTACAACGGCGGTCTTGGAATGATTGAAAACAACGAGATATTTGATAACGCTATGGCCGGCGTCTGGATAAAGACCGATAGTAATCCAACGTTGAAACACAACAAGATCCACGACGGAAGAGACGGAGGCGTCTGCATCTTCAATGGAGGACGAGGTTGGTTTGAACGAGTTGTGCGCGAGGATCATCATGTTCATTTATAAAAACTTTAGTTGTTAATATTTTTATTTAGATTATTTGTGTTCTGTCTTTTTAGGCTTAAATTTGTAAATAGAAAGATGTACTTGTTCGAATCATTGCATGGTTCCTATTTTAACGAAGTACAGTGGATCCCACTTAATCGCATACCGCCTAATTGCATAACCCGCATAATCGCATAACAACATAAAAACCCGAACAAGTGTTTTGTGTGTACAATTAATTATCAGACGTCCCGGCTGTTCGCATAGCCCAGTTAATCGCATAAGCAAGGCTTGCACACCTATGCAGTTAAGCAGGTTTCACTGTACTGAATTGGGATGTTTGTATTAGTCTGTTATTACGTAATGGAACTTATTAGGCATTTTTGTGGCAGACTTCATAAGACTGATCTGTTATTAGTTTGTGATGTTTGTTGGGCAACTTATCGTCAGGTGTCTTGGAACTGAACGACATATTCCGCAACACACAGGCTGGAGTGCTAATCAGTAACCAGAGCAATCCAACGCTGAGAAACAACCGTATATTTGACGGACAGGCGGCTGGAATTGAGATCACAAACAATGCAACGGCAACTCTCGAAGGCAACAAGATCTTCAACAATAAGTTCGGTGGACTGTGTCTGGCAAGTGGCGTTAATCCGATATTAAAAGGTGGGCACTTTTCATTTCTTTCTTTTGTGTGATAGAGATGTGTCTTGACAATTTTTAGGTTTGTTTATTTAAACTTTTAAGTTTTGATTCTGTTGTAATGAATTGAGTCTTGAAATGTACAGTAATACCATGCATAATTTGATTGTACCAGAACAACTGTTAATTATTGTTTGTGTTGAGCATGCTAGACATGGGTAATGTACTAATGTTCCATGTGAATTGTGGCATGTTTTTGAAATAGGCATTTTCTGTTTTGGATTTAGGAAACAAAATGTATAATAATCTAAACATGGTTGAAAAGGTGGTTTCAAACGGGCAATGTCTTTACAAGATATCCAGTTATACAAGTTTTCCAATGCATGACTTTTACAGGTAAAACAGCTTTATATTTATTTCAGTTGGTTTGCATACTACTGAATATGTAACTAGTTTTATTCAACTTGCTTTTTTATATTGATTTTGGTATACCATTTAAGGCATTTAACTTCCTTTTGATAGCATGTTTCTTGCACTACTTTGTATGCTATGATCCTTTAATGGCTTCAAAAATTTAGCTATTTTTGTGAACTATGCTTCAAAATTGATTTGAAGAGTTGGTATTATGGGTATCTGCACATTTTTGAGGACTACACGTGCACGTGCGCGCACACACATATATAAGTTTTTGGTTTGCAAGAACCTATACACCAAATTTAGTGATTTTCCCAAAGGCACATTTTGTTCATGCCAGCTGATGATTCTGAAATTGTTTTGAAATTGTCCCCGGTGTTTTCAGTACCTTATGTTTTTGGCTATAAATACAGGTGCCGGACGTGTAACACCACTGATCGAAATGCCATCTGCATCAACTGCATTAAGACTTGCCATGCTGGACACCAGGTGGAATTCATTAGACACGACAGGTGAGGACTGCTCTTGTTTCATACGGTTACACTTATTAACCCGTTCACTCTGTTTGACTGTTATTTCACTTTCATAACATTTTGACTATTCAGGTAGCCGTTGCAAATGGGTTAAAGGTGTAGTCTACAGTTTGGGTCTGGACTTCAAGTCAAGGATGGAACTTATATTTTTTCTTGTTTAAGGCTTATTGTTTTTAGTTTTAATTTTTCTTTTAAAATGCTACAAATATTGCATTTAGTACAAAATGCTACTACTATCACTGATGCATTTGCAGCATTTTTTTGTATAAGCATATGAAACCCCTAATTTATTGCCTTCCATATGATTCTATACAGCCAAAGGACACTGAGGAAGGTTTGGGGGCAAGAACGCGGTCCCCAGTTGGTAGGATGACAATTAAACATTGTTATGATTATGCTGTGGACATCAGTTGATGCACTTTGTACAGAATTTCGGTTGGGGTGTATTTATTGGCGGTAATTTTTATGTTTGTACTTCTGCACTTTTGTTCTAGATTCTTCTGTGACTGTGGAGCCGGAACGCTGAATAGTTCTTGCCAGCTCCAGGGCGAACCGACGCAAGACACGGACACACTGTACGACTCGGCCGCACCGATGGAATCGCACACGCTGATGGTTAACTAGCAACACGGTGTGGTCGCATTGACTTGTTTTTTTTATTCGAACCGTAGGAAATATGAATT
Organism: Metaphire vulgaris; assembly: GCA_018105865.1. Lineage (NCBI taxonomy): Eukaryota > Metazoa > Annelida > Clitellata > Crassiclitellata > Megascolecidae > Metaphire > Metaphire vulgaris. Next base: position 20,043,942 of record CM030834.1, read on the forward strand.
GTCTTCTTTTCTCTGTCGTTGGATCTTCTTACCTTGCAAGGGCGTGATTATAATGATGTGGATTTGGATAGCTTCACTGGAATTTTATGATCGAGCTGTCATGAAACTGGTTTCTGGGATGCATAGCTGCCATCGTGTTCTCTGCATTATTCAAACTATATTGTACAGATAATCAAATGAAATTTAATGCCAGATGAAGGTTTTGGTGTAATTTTTTTTCATTGTGACTTGTAGTAAGTGTTAGTATTTCGCGCTGAATATTATGCTTTTGGTAGCAGATTTGTACACGAAGATGTGCTATTGGCAAGAACAATAGTGAATGTATTCATTTGAGATCATTTAGTTCATTTGCCTCTAGATTTTTATTTTGTACGCGTTTCCCAACGCGCAGCGACACTGAGTTTAACGGGTTTTTCGTATTACGAATTTATTGATTTTAAGTTTAATATTTATTCCAGTTTAGGTGGCTATCTTGGGACGTGTTGTATAGTTTTTTTGTCCAGAACGGTATTATGCTCGATCTGGAAAATTCTTTTCAGAAATTGTTGTTTGTCTTTTTTGTCGTTTCTTGTGTAGCCACTGTCACTGCGAATTCTGGAAAATTTCATTTGTTGCCTCGTAGATGCTCTGTTGTTTCTATTGTTCTTAATTTCCGCTGTATGTTGACTCTGTTTTGTTCATATTGTGTTTGACACAGTTGCTTGGCAGTTGTGCGATTGCTTTTGATTCTGGACAGCCTGTGTGTGTCTGTGTATCCAACGAGTTTGGATATTTCTGTATGATTCGTTGGCTGTTACACTGATCTGTTTTGATCTGTTTTGTAACTTTCAGTCATTTTGAATGCTGTTTACATTCTCAGCGACAGTGACCAAAATTTGCGGGAGTTTGTTTCAAATGTAATTTTGCGATTTTGAAGTCTTTTTTGGTGCAGAAGCAGTAATTGCCAAGCACGGTTTCTTGTGGCGAAGAAACTGACGTTCATTCAGTTCTGCAGACCTAAGACATATTCATTGTCATTGAGATTGTTTGCTTTATAATTTTTTCCTTATCTTCTGAATGCTTCGCTTTGTGAACTGCTAATGTACAACTTTATGTCAAGTGTAAATAGTTAGTTGTCTTGTTCTAGTAGTGTTTTGGATTCTGGATATATATAATTTGTTATTAGAATCCGTGTTTCGGTTGGTGGCCTCGTGAGAAGGTAGACTTCTGTCTAACCGATTGATGTTGTATTTTGATGAGATGACAACAGTAATAGAAATTGTTATTCTTGACATTATAGGTGAATTTTGTTTAGATTAATGCAAAGTTCTATTAATTCAACTGTTACCATCACAACTATCATGGTTATTGAATCAAAATTTCTATATTGCCTAAAAATTAATTGCTAGTGCAATTGAGTATTTGTTGACATCGTTTTAAATCATTTTGATTTCCTGAAATTTTTATAAATTCCATTCTATTTAGGCAGTCGTAAGACAGAACATCACTTTCATGTCATGTTGTCTTATGGTATTTCTGTAATAGTTGTTGCCTGAGAATGGTATTTGATTTGCTAGTAATAACTGCAAAGTTTTGGTACTTTGTGGGCTGCTTGTTTGTAAACGGCTTGTTTAATACGTCTATAAATGTTTTAGTTTTTTTATTTCTGGACCGTGGTCTGGTTTTTACAAGGTCTTGATATCATTGAAAATAATGGTTGACCTTGAAGTCATACTGTTTTAGTCTTATGGGGTTTGACAACTGAGCATACGAGATATTATTATTATTTTATTTAATATTATTATTATTATTATGTGGTTGTTAATGCACTTTAAGTCATTTACATAGTAAAGAATCGTAAGCACAGAGCACTTTAGATGTGAACAACTTGCTCAAGGTTGATACACAGTGGCTAGGGTCAGGTTCGAACCCGCTACTCTTCGGTTGCACGGCAAGAATCCTACCACTGTGCCCCTCTATAAGCCATATCGTAGGCCTCTTGGTTATATGTTCATCATTGCTGTAGTGTGACAAATAATTTGTTGTTTTTGCAACAGAGCCCATTTTAGAATAAAACTTCGAAATAATTGCCTGATTGGAGAACTCCATCCCTATCCCTCAAATTTCAAAGTCAAATATTTCATTTGGTAATCTGTGCCTGTTTGTGTGTGTGTGTGTGTGTGTGTGGGGGGGCAATCAATGCCTACTTTATAACCTATGAACTTGATTGGCTTAAATAAATTGCACCCTGTGGAATGCTCTTCACCTAGGTGTGTATGTATGTAGACTGAATACTGCTGATTCTGTGGCTGTCTTTCCAGGGTACCTGAAGGCACACCATTTTTGTAATCTGACTGTAATATTATGCAGTTTGAGAAGTGCTTCTTCAGAGGAGATGTTAAATTTTGACAGTTCTTTTATATGTTACTTCACAACAGTTGAACTCGTATATGTGATTTTTGGAGCATAATGTGAAGCTGGAGTATTTGTAAAATGTTTATAATGATTTTTTATGACAGTATAACTTTTAGGAAATGCTGGTTTTTTCTGTGAATCTAGGTAACCGTTGTCTTAGTTAGCACCTGGGTGGGTGTTCCAACATCTTACTGACCAATTTAGCTTCACCTTCTTTTCAAATCTCACTTATGTATGGTATTGTTAATCTAGGATCAGAGGGCGTGCAAGTTCCAGAAACCTGTAGATAAGGGTGCACATCAAAAGCATATTTATTCACATGCTGATATCTATAGATGTTAAAATGGTATAAGGAATTTTTATAAGTTGAATTTGGTACATATGCGTTTGTCACTGGAGCGATTTGCATTGTTGTATGAAATAAAGATTCTTTGTTGCGTAATACCAGTATTTGCTGACAAAGTGTTGTGTACTGTATAGCACTTGCTATGGTGATGTTTGCGACTAAGCTCTATTTAGCCTTCAGCATATGATTAATTATTTATTTGTGTTTCCTGTCCTTTCGTCAATCTAATGGTTGTTTTGGTATTAGTAGTTAATTAAAAGTTGTTAATTGCTGAATACTGACTTCTTCACAGTTGTATGAATGAATATGCACATATGTATCAGAGAAAAAACACCATCATGGACAATATTTCAGAAAAAAGAGGCTAACGTGGTATGGATTTATAAACAGGACAGAAGACTAGAGACTTCAGGAAGATAAGAAAAGGGAGTAGCAGGTCCAGAAAAAATGGGTAGACAACGTAAAAGACGATCTGGAAAAAAACAACTGACACTTGTAGAAGGAATAAAGCTAACATCGGACAAAAAGGCCCAGAAATTTTTTCTGACTAGCTCTTGCCACTAATAAGTAGGTAGAGAGCAATGATGCTTATGATGCACATATCATCGGTGAAACTTCAGGCAAGTTTGCTGGATTTTTAAATCCAATTAATTTTATCTAAATGATTTGATATTTTGAAAATATAGTTGTCAAAAGTTGTTAATATATTCTGTTACATTACATTGAGTAATATTGGGAAAGATGATTCATTTTGTTTCTGAAAACATTTTTCAGTAGCTGGCTTAGGCCTATTATTAAATTTGAATTGTAAATACAGTATCTAAGGCGTGGCTTTTTTCTGTGGAAAGTTGAACGGAACGGTGTTCCCACACCTGTTTTTTATGAGCAAAAAATATCATCACCACTTTTTGACAGTTGATGACTAAAAAAGGTCATCACCATTCAAAAATAGTGTCAACATTTTTGGGCCTGTCACTGCTCTGCCCAGGGTCCAGGAATTTATCTCGATGACGGCCCAGAAATGAGTTCCCAAACCTTTTTTCCTAGAAAAAAAGCACAGATTTAGGGACATTTGAAGAATATAAGCTGAAGGAGAAAGAGTTGAAATTAGAACTCACAAAATGGATGGCACAACGAATGACACTTTGTGAAGGAGTTCCTTAGGTTCATTTACGATATTGCTGGCATTTATTATTAACTTCAATCAATCAATTTTTATTTCTCAAGATTATATCAAGATTCATCCACGACTCTCAAAAATCCTCTGCCTAAATTCCTGACTGTATTAAACTCGACCTACGCTATGACACGGACTAAACAATCCATTTTACCGTCAAACTAACATCGGGCGTTACGGTATGCATTATCGAACTATAGCGTTATAGAAAAATTGGGGATTGGCTCTAGAAAATATTTGGATGGACGCGAATAGGTTTACTGGGCTTTACTGATAACAACAAGTGGTGTTCGTTGCTACGTTTGATTAAAGTCGAAACATTTAGCGGTTTAAAATATATTGACTAAAGCTTGAGCGGCAAGCCGGCAACGTACACGATTTGTTTAGAATTTTAGTAGGAGAAAGTGAGTATTTGATTTCAATCTTATATGCTTACGGCAGGCTGTTACATTTATTTTGCGCCATATTCAAACGATCATATTTATAGCAGTAGGTTCTTAACTTCTTGCAAAGATTTTTGTGACATATTTACTTGTCACTAATTTGCAGGTGATCATAAATGATGGACTATACATTTTATACTTTTTTGTTTCAGAGTACTAAGAGAATGCCGCTGCCCTTTCTAGGAAACAAGTTCAGTCCCAAAAAAGGTCCTCCGCGAAGAAGTGCCTCTCTCTCCAACCTCAATCTTGATGCTGAGAAGCGTATGGCAGAGTTTGGCATTGACGTTGGACCAATCAAGGCCACGCTCGGCAACTTTGTCTTAGAGCTTCAGGATGATGGTGAATGGTCCCTAGGTAATTAAATTTAAGAGCATTCATGCTGCATTAAGTATCACAGACCTGTATTTAAGTTTTTTTTCTTCAATTTATCGTTTAGCATGAAGTTTGCATTAGATTCTTGGCTTGATAGGTAGCAGGTGTGAAGCCTGTCATACAGGGCTTACATGATCCTCATATCTTGGACTCTTGGATACAACTCTCTTAGCATGATTTAAAGTGGCTTAGGAGGCATTACTGCCTGTGTGAAAGCCACTAGGGGCACTAACGGGGCTTGAACCCGCTCTGTCAGCTTGACGCTCCAGCACGTAACCCACTCTGCCATCTTCCGCCCCCTCACTCAGGAATTCTGGAATCTCTAGTTTGTGCCGATCAGATAGTGATACCAAAGAGTGGGGAATTGCAGTGGTCTAGAAGCCTAGATACCAGTGCATTGACCAGCTCTGGGATGATGGCAGTCTTTTGTTAGGAGATTTCTAATTTAACAATAATTGCAGATATGATAGTGAAAAGATTTGCAAACAGTACTTATGTGATTAGGAAAGAGAGAAGATTCGCAAATCACACCAAAATTTACCATACACATAAAAATGGTTCTGGGTATAGTGTCTTAATAGTTAATCCGGATAATTCTGCAGATTTCAGAGGTTAAACATTTTCAGATGAGATGATGTTCTCAACAGCAGGAACTCAGTTTTTAGTGAATATAGAAAAACATAGTTGAGATCTATCCATTACTTAATATCTGAGAAAGCAGCAGAAGTATTAAATGGTAAAATACTGTTTCTAAATGGAAGAGGACTAAGTATATACTCTATTGTTATTGAAGATCTAATGGAACGAATACAGTTAAGGTGTCATTTAAATCAGAGTTTGTCACTTTATAATTTATATTTACCAATTGCTTTCATTATGTTACATTTTGTGTCTTAAATTGAAGTCGTGATTTGTGTCTATTTTTGTTTGTTTGTCCATTTCCATTTTTTACGCTACTAGAGACTGGTGCTGGTGGCAACAACAACTCCCGTGAGTTTCACAAATTAAAGAAGCAATGCCTTCAGATATCTGAAGAGAACAACCTTTTGAAGATTAAAGTTGAACTGCTCCTAGACATGGTAAGCAACTGAATATTTAAAGCATATATGGACCCATCCATATAATAATTATTATGTACACAAAACAAGGCATCTATCTCTTTTGAATCAGTGTGTACGTAACATATGGATGGACCCCATGCAGACGATTGACCATAGGAGTAGGACTGTTGAATTAATCTGTGCATTAAATCAAAATATTTGAATGGGAAAGATACACAAGTAGGTGCAAGAACAAACAATCTTGGTATATATATTATATATATATATATATATATATTATATATATATATATATATATATATATATATATATATATATACATACATACATACATAATTGTATTTTACAGGAGTAATAATTCTGTGACATTGTTTTAGAATGTACCTAAACAGAAATGCTGCACAGTTAACAAATTACTCATCACCTTTTTGAAGATTGTGTTGATATATTGAATATATTGATGTATCCCAAATACTGGCTTTTTATAATGAAATTAAATGTTAATTTATTTTAAGCTTTCAGAAAGAACTGCTGAAGTTCACATTCTACAAAATGAAAATGATCAACTCAAGAAGCTGTCAATCAAGAAGAGATGATCAAACTCTTGACCAGATGTGCACTTTGTACATACATGAGAAATGCCTTAAAGTTAATTAAACAGTTATTGAAAGACACATAGATAAATAAGTATTGTAGGTAAAACAAAGATCAACAATATTTATGGAGCAGAACATCCAGATTAAATTGTTTAAAGTTTCACTTCTGCAGCTTCCCCAGGTTTTATAAATTTCTTTCACTTTGACTGGTGTTACAAACATTCCAAATTTATCAACTTTTGAGCAATGACAAAAACAATCCTATTGTCATGGTAATATAATTACCAATTGTTCAAAGTTTAACAATGGATTGTTAATTAAGCCATTTATTAAGCTGTATTTATTAAGCTATTACCTAGTAAAAGTAAAACATTGAATAGAATTATATACTGGTGAATGCAATTTAATAGGTTGAATGCAAATTTAATAAACAGGATTGATTTATTTAATTAATTGAACAAAACTGGATTCAATGCAGAGTTATAAACGTAATTTAAAATGTATGATTATGTATCATAGCTGTACACAGTCTGTAATCATTTGAAGCATCATAAACAGGACATATATTTATTTATCATGTAATTAATTGTTAACAATCAAAAACAAGAATGTTCAATAACAGAGTTATAAACATAATTTAAAATGTGCTGGTCAAGGCGGAGCGCAGATGATTATGTATCATTAGATATGGCGGAGCAGAGCTGTGTTGGGCCTTGAACAGGATGGTCCCGAGTTTAAGTCACGCGTTGACTGACCGACCAGTCTGTATATCATTTTGGAACACCAAGCGTGCAGCTGCATCATTGAAGTCTCTGTATTAGATGATCGCTGATGCCATAAAGGATGCTGTTGCAGTAGTCGAGTCTGCTGCTGATGAATGCTTGAACCAGCATCCTAGTACTGTTGAATTGTGACTATCATTTATTGACATTGTTTCTTTTGTCTTAGTAGTCAGAATTCTGAAAAAAATTGTAATCTCAGGATTGACTGCATTTATGAAGCTTTGAGTTTGAATGCCACAGTCGCCATCATCATTTTGAGATGGTAATATAATTACCAAATTACATAAGAAATGCCTTACAGTTAATTAAACAGTTGGTTGTTGAAAGACCTATAGACCTATGCATGAATGAGTACCATAATAGATGTCCAATATCATGGGTACTTGGCTGTGTCAATCAACTTGACTCCATTCATACTTGTCCAAATTTTTATATTGTCGAACCAGCAGATTCTCAGGCATCTGCATCTAGGTTGTTCCTTGTTCCCTCCACCAGACCCGTAAGCACACTGCCTTCTACATTATCATGCAGCTCCCTTATCGTGTGCCAAAAGTAGCACAATTTATGAATTTGTTTTGCTTCAGCAGCTCATTCTTTGTTCCAGCTAGTTTGACCAGCTAGTTTTAAATTTCTAATTGGTTATATGTTTAGTCCATGATATGCACACTAACTTTCGGATGCACTGATTTTCAAATGCTATTTGTCTCTCCTCTTTTCACTCTTCAAAGTCCAAGATTCACACCCATATGTGACTACTGGCCATACTTGTGTCATCATCATGCAAAGTTTTGTGGTTGTACCAATCTATTTATTCTTCCAGATTTTTGTTAGCTTTACTATCCCCATCATGCCCATCGCCAAATGTGACTTCACCTCTCCCTTGTCCGTTGCTTTGTTGTGTATTCCAATCCAACATTGTGGGCCATAGTTGGTCATGTTGAATCATGTTAATGAAATCGATGAAACAGACATACAGTGGTTGATTTCGGTCTCAGCTTTTTGAAGATAATGGAAAGATTCAGAATCACACATCCATCTTTTGGATCAAAATCCTCATTGTTCTTGTGCAATCTCTAGCTCAAGCTTGCTCAGCATGTGATCAAATATAACTCTTGGTAGGATCCTGCTTGTTTGTGACACCAGTGCAATGATGCATATTGATGCATGACTGAGGCAACATTGTGTAGTTCTGAATTTTACAAAATAATTTTAAAAACTACAGTACTAACTAACTTTGTAAAGTATAAAAGTGTTTCTGATTTTAAACTAACTGAGCTCATAGCCTTTCTTGGGAGTGTTCCATTTCCATACAGATTCAGAAGTAATGAACATATTTCAATTGTTTATTAACTGTAGGTAAACCTATGTAACTGACACAGTTGTAACACAGACTACCAAAACAGTTAAGTATCTATTCACATAGCACTGCATCTTATATTAACACATGATTTTTGCAACACATTTGATTTCTTCAAGGAAACAGACCATAAGACACCAGATAAAATTTCAGAATTATTTTAGTCAAAACAAATTGCAGTAAAGTAAACTGTAATAATCTCAGCCTAAGTGCATGAATTTTAACAATTATTAAGCATTTAGTGTTAACAGTTCATCACAAAAAATTAATTATAAACAAATTTCAAATAACAATACAGCAGTCAAAAAAATTGCAGCACAGTGAAAAATTAATTATTTCATCGCCAAATTGAAAAGCGTCTCAAATTAACATTATTACTATAGGACAGGGGTGGCCAACCCGGGGCCTGCCGACTGCAAAATAAATTTTATTGGTCCTTTTTTTGTGCATACATATCGAGTCGTGAATAAGACTTTTAGTTCCTGTTCTTAATTTAGTAAAATAGTAAATGACTTTAAACTGTTGTTTAATAGTAACTGTTACCAATTACTGTCATTATATATAAGACTGCAGTGATTGTCACTACTTTTGAAAGCAATGTACAACAGGCAACAGAAACATGCAGCTCTCCACATGTTGATCAAAATTCACAAATGGCCCTCTTGTAAAAAAAGGTTGGCCATCCCTGCTGTAGGATATTGTTCAATTATGCATTGAAAATTGTTTGGTAAATCGGTGCATACGTGAACCAACATGATGCTAATTTCAGCTCAACTCGGAACAATTATGCAGGTGACATTCAAATTCAGGGTCAAACGCAGCGTACGTCATTTGTCAACCATGTCAATTGCAACTTATCACAGAATCTACAACATTTCAACGACTATGGCTACAGGCTAAAGAGCGCGGCCGCATCATCATCCTTCTTTGTTGTAGTAGTTGACCTTTGACCTGAGGTGCTACTGTGACCCGCCGGCACACGGTCGACCTCTTTGGCACGCTCGAAAAGAAACTGGTCAAACTCTTGACTGGTTGTTCCTTCCGCTTTTCCACCACCCTAGACAAACGGAAAGCAAGTTTCAATCGTACAGAATCCAATTAAGACAATATAGAGCCCGGTATTTCACACAGTTGAGTCCAAGAAACAGGGTAACCTTTATGAAAAAAACAAATATCAAGATGCAAGCTACGCATTCAAGTTCTGGTGTAACTGAATCAGAGGAGGTGCTACATAAATGTCTCATTACATTGCATTACATAGCTATGATGAATTCACAAAACAGGTAAAATAAGCACTCTTGACTTTAGCTCCAGTTATGTTACTGCGCTATATAAATTGTTGTAGATAATAATAATAATAATAATAATAATAATAATAATAATAATAATAAGCTGTGGAAAACTCACAGCCATTAGCCACTTCTCCATTTCATCAAAATCAGTTTCTTGAGCACCCTACAATTCGACAGGCAACAACAGTACGCTCAAATCACAAATACAGCGGAATTTATTAGCCTGGTAAGCAACTACTGATAAAGCCCAAACATTAGGCATTATTTGAAATTTAAGGGCAAATAGTCTTTAAAATTTTAATTTTATTGCAAATCATGCTATCTAACTCTGGATGTTAAAAATGCCAATGTAGCCACTCAACAGCCTTTATTTCTCAATAAATAATAAATTGTCTAGATAAAAAATTCTAAAATACAACCTCCGAAGCATCTTTTCCAGGGACTCTGCAACAAAAGACATATGCAGAAGTTAAAACCATACAACAGTACATAAACACCTAAACACATAGTTACTGGTACTCTCAACTTCCATATCTAGATACAGAGCAAATTTACTTACAAGTTATTATCTACTACACATAATTATGGTATTTATTGTCTGTCACTCTACATGACCAAACTCAAATTATTCAAACATCTAGCAGACAGTTTGTACTTTGAAAAGCCTGAAATATTAAAGTTAACAGTCAACTTATAATGACTGTAAGACAGAAATGTGAAATAAAGAAAGAAAAAAAGGCTTTTGCAATAAATTGAGAAAGTTATTGAAAAGTAGTTCGTACGGGCCAGAGGGAGCGGCAAACATGCCGAAATCGTCGTGCGCAGCTCTGTTCGACCCAGCATGCATTGCTGCAAATTTAAATGAAATGGCCATAAGACATATTGAATAATCCTAATGAAGATACTCCCTTAAAACATTATAATAATCAGGAAAAGAAATTCAGTCAAAACAATATAATCGGATTAAATACTTCATTGCCAGAATATATCAATGGTTCTCTTTGTTATGTTTGTAAAAATATGCTTGTATTAGTGTGACCTCCCCATATGTGCAACATGTTTCTAGGAACTGTTCTAACTGAAAACCTCTACTTCACCCTTAACTGGGCAACTATTTGTAACTCAATGTAAAATGGACGAAGTGACCAAATGGGTTAGTCAGTCAGAAACAAATTTAATTATTCAGCTTCCAGATCTTACACATATTAGCAAACTGTGGCTCCAGTCCTGGATATGGCAAAGCAGGATTCTGAGATGGTGCATCTCCAAAGTCAATCAGATTATCGACGGCCACACCGCCCGATGCTGGTGGATATGAAGTCGCTGTGGGCTGAAATCAAATGATCAAATGATGATGCAATAGTAGTCAAGAAATAGAACAATAATGCTAGACTGAAACAGTTCTCTGGGTAACTTAAAAAAACTCGTCAACTGAACGCAATAGAAAAATCGAGTTCCAGTACTCAAAAACTGTTGCAAACTCATGCCTGTGCATTTACTTTTTGGAAAATCATAGAAACTCATTTTCATAGCAGAGGTTCAAGTAGCCGGCATTGTGAGAGAAATGCCAAGTTGCAGAACATGAGCAAGCTCACAATAATTCCAAAGGACCTAAATCTAGGTAGTAAATCCATTCATATAAATCCAGGCGAGTTTCACTCTGCTACAAGTTCACATTAATTCATGCTTGTATAGGTATATCTTAATAACACCAACCATAAAGCAATGGTCATAAAGTGGGTGCAACTCTGGACTTGATGACAAAATTTCACAAGCAAGAACTGAAAACTGCTAGAAAGTGGATCATTACTAACCACTGATCAATGTTATATGGAACAGAAACATGGATCTTAAAACGAGCAGACGAAAACAGACTGTTAGCGGCAGAAATGAGCTGCTTCAGAAAGATCTTGGGAGCAAGTAGACTACAAAGAATAAGAAATGAAGACATCAGAAAAAGACTGGGGACGTAAGAGACAATAATAGATAAAATCAGAAGACTTATATGGTATGGACATGAAAATAGTATGAAAGACAACAGACTCCCATATAAAGCACTCTATGCATACAAAGAAGGCAAAAGAGGAAGAGGAAGGCACAGGAAAAAGTGGATGGATAACATCAAAGAAGACTTTGAAAGATACCAGATATCAGTAATCGATGGAAAGAGACTAAAAACAGAAACAGATAAATGGAGAAGTTTTGTGTCTAGTTATTGCCGCCAATGAGCTGGCAGAAAGCAACTATGATGATGATGATGATGATAGCTGAAATTTATTTTCCAGCTTTACAAAATTCTGCCCCGGTACGATCATATGCCAAACACAGCTGGGCAATATGCGTTAAGAGTTGAACATGATCTTACCATGGGCATGGGATGTGCAGCAGTGGGTGGGAAGCCGCCTCCAGTTGACTGAGTTTGACCAGAACCAGAATGGCTGGATCTCATTCTTTGGTAGCGTTCATAACGAAGAAATACATTGTTCAGTTCATCGTTGACCCTCAGTAGCTCTTCTGCAAACAGAGTTGATAAGTTACTGAAGAAACTAACTATACAAGTTGCTTTCAATTCTGATATAAGAACTGCTTGCAGCTGTTGAAGGTACTGATTCTGTTTATTATTTTAGTAATGAGATCAAATCACAATTACTAATTTAAACATATCCTACGCCGTGTAGAAAGTAGAAAGTTGCGCTCGACATACCTGTTATCTGTTCCACCTGTATCATCTGGATCAGTTCCATTATGCGCTTCTGCATTTGACAACAAGTCATATTCAAATCCTAGAAAAACAGAACTCAAATTTAACCTCAATAGCTCCAAGTGCTCATAATTAATCAATGCACAATAAAATGATTATGATATTGTTAAATAGCCAAAATCAATAAAAAATTATGACTTGCTAAATATGAAACAACATTTTGAATTACCGTATACGACATATATACAAAATTACGGGATTCAAATTGTTATTATTATGCATACTGCATTACATAATGTTTAATTTTCACAAATATGTACAATTGTTCAGCAGATGGCGACTAAAGTTTAATTTTTCAAATAACAGTCAGCAGAAAGTGTAAGTATAGGGTGAGCAGTGTAGCAGTGGTTAGCGCACTGGTCTGCCAATCTTGAGGTCTGTGGTTCAACTCCCAGCTGTGGCAGAAACTTTTCAGTTGTTTCTGCGCCAAGCGCCCCCCCCCCCAATCGACTCAGCTGTGAATGAGTACATTGGTGGTAATTAGGCGGAAGGAAAGGCGGACAAACTTTCCTCATTCAGCCAATGCCATGTAAAACTGAAGGCGCTAACCCTTCAGTTTTCCGATGGGCCCGTGTTGGCCTATGGAGTATGCCTATTTATACCTAGAAAGTGCAAGTCAGGCACACCAAACGGTTAATATTCGCAAAGATTTCGCTCATCTGTAGATACTGCTTAAAATGCTAAAATCACACCTAAAAGCTCCCCCCTCACCAACTTACTTACCTCAAGAAGTTCCACGTCTGCCTTATTTTCCTGACCGGGAGTCAGGTCTGTCAACATTTCGCCGAAAACTCGACAGTTCTGCTGCACTGTGTTTAACTCTGAATGAAGCTTGCTGAGATGGTCGGGCGTCAGCGTTCCGTGCGACCCTCCTTCGCCAGGTGGCCTCATTCCACCCGCAGACACCTTATACTGCGGCATGGTGGGAGATAAAGTACTGCGCTGAAATCAACACACTCATGTTAGTCACATGATGATGCTAATGATGATGATGATGATGACAATGATGATGATTCTCTGAAGAATAAACAACGAAGATTCTCAGAAGAAGGCAAAGGGAGACCACCTCGTTCTTCTCATCCACGGGTGGCGAAAGCGAGGTGGTCTCCCTCTGTCTTCTTCATGGACAATTGGGGCGACCAACTTGTTCAAGGATGCTGTGCAGTGGTTATGGTCAGATTCGAACCCACTACCTTAACCTCCGAAAACACATGCTCCCTTTAGTCACACACAAAAATGCAAAACAGTGTAGCGTCAGTTAAAATATGACAGCACCTGTAAACAAATTTGCACAGCAAGGTGTTCCTAAGCCCCGGCAAACACATCTACCTGTAAGCATATAACTAACCAGTTGTTAAAACAAAAAAGCAGGCAAACTCCTTGCTACAAGCAAAAGAAAGATGAAAATGCGTCCCTGAATAGAATAATAAGAGTGATACATTCTTCTTTTGTCTGACAAGTCAATCAATACATTCATCAAATGCCTTAGTAGTACCCTGGTGCAACAAAAAAAGGTCATTAAGACAGAAAACATATTCAAATTTATTACAGCTGACTGAATTTAAGAAATCTCTTGATAACGTCTGGAGGTTAAGATGAAATAATTGAGTTGGAAATATCTCACTGTTCTAAGATTAGATGTCCTCAAGTCCGTAACAGCTATAGTCGGTGCACTCTAAATGCAACAGAGTAATGAAATTTTTAGAATTTTTCCAACGAAGACTCGACAAACACAGACAAAACTCTAAAACTTAATGCAGTGTTAGACATATACATTAAAAGCATTTTAGTAGAATGCAAAAATACTCCAAGGCACAAATTTTAGAGATGGCATGTTATTCTGTGCCAAAAAAGTTCCAAAGCCACATGAAACAGCATTATGTCAAGATCCCACTGAACCAATAAGATGTCCAAGCAGAGAATTACAGTAAATATGAACCATTACCATGTTAATTTTATGATTTTTGGCGACAGATGTTACAATGGATTAGGAAAGCATATTTATTAATTCTAGCACAGCAAAAGCCTGAAAAATATCTAAAATATTATCTGTACCCACAAGCATACCCAACTTGAATAATATGTAAACTGCTACAAATGCCTACAAAAACTATCTGACAACCAAGAGACATACAGAATGTCTGATCAACACTGAAACAGTGAGTCAATATTTGTTAATCATACATGCTGAATAATGAACAGCGTTCAGTCAACCTAAGAGCATGTAAGAATAAAACAAATTGTTTATCACATAACATTTTAGAAAAAAATATTTGCCCTTTTATAGACAGCATTATCTTTAGATCACACTGGATCAATAAAAGACCCAGGAAATTGCAAAATGCAACCTGAGAATAGGCACTGAACTCCTTCTATGTCCATTTTATAATTAATTAGAAGTACAGATTCACATTCTTGAAAAAAATATTGAAATATATTCAGACTTTTCAACATTATGCATATTCGACCAGACAAAGCTGTTCAGCATTCATAATAATATAATCAAACTGAATGGACACAATTAAAACTCAGTGCGGTCCTAACATCCAAACCTTGGAAGGAATGTATGCTTGGTTCGCCTTTTCCACGTCTAACGGAGGAAACTCAACACCCTTGGTCTTAAGCTCCTGATACTGTTTGCAAACCTCTTTCAGCTCAGGGAAGCTTTGAAATACGTGTGCCCACGTCTGCCAAAAAACCAAAACGAGTAATTCTGCTATCAGAAGTATGCATCATATACAACTGGAAATTGCTCAAAAGTCAATAATACATGGCTATATGAATGGACATTATCACAAGAAAAATCAAATATTCATGACATGACAGTGGTCTGCAAACCTTTCTCGTGAAAGGCAGATATTTTCTGCAATATTTTATTCCAGACCATTGTTTAAAAGTGCCTGCCTTGGACAGTAACATTTCATAATATTCTAATAAAATCAAATTAAAAGTTATAGCAATGCAATTTGACCTATGTTTATTGTGACCTTGTGACTCAATTTATTGCATAAATATGACATATTTCTGCAACAGATATTCATAAAGAAATGCTTACAGTTAGCGAGCAACAGTAGTTTCTGCTAAACATAAACAATAAGAAGTCGCAAGAAGAACTCCATCCTACTGAACAATAATGTCATACTAAAAGGAATGATGCTGCATCTTGGAAACCAATACACATTAATCTCTGCAGAAGAAAAGATGAATTGTCAAAACCAGTGCTATGGAAGACTGACTATAAGCTTTGTTTATTTATATCAGAACCCATTCTTGTAAATTTACACAAAGGCATGTGAAGACTTCTAAATTATCATGGATATTAACTTCAAACACAAGGAATGTGTCCGCATAAAGTAATTACAAGCAGAACTACGCATAAATCACTGTTCGTGAAACACAGAAGACAGGCAGAGAGATTAACACCTCCAGTTCCAGTATAGCAATTGGACATGTGCTACTGTCTTCCTTCAAGTTCAGAGGATACATTAAAAAGTGAGATGAGAAAAGCCATGATCTTTGTTGAAAATGTAAAGACCATAGTAAAGATCCAATCCAGGGCAGCAAGAAGATTCTGCTGTTTCAACACAGTTTTGGAAATAGTATAAATTCAGTTTCATTGCAGGGTCTTATTCAACAAGATCTTTTATAATTTCAACTATAAGCTAAATGTTCATGCTTTTGAAAGATCATTTTGGCATTTCACGGGCAGATGAATAGTGAATGGCGTCAAAGTTTGAAAGCTGAAGGGTCCAACCAACTTGAAGAAGTCCAAGAACTCGCATCTGTAATTCAATCGGAGGACTGTGCTTAGGACTGATGATCTTAATGAAGTCCTGAAGGAAATCTTTGGTGGCAATGTGAATATGGAAACGCTTGCCACAATTCTTTACACACGCCTCAAGTACCTAAGAACAACAATTGGACAATCCTTACAATAAAAACACAACACACACACACAATATACTAATATACGGCCCTACATGCAACCATTCTGCAGAAGTATTTTATTAAAATAAGCTGCATGCATTCCACACCACACAACTCACATCCATATATGCTGGAAAGAAAATTGATAGTGCATATAGTGTATAAGCACATAAATGCAGTCCCTGATAAACTAGTTCTGAAATGCAGAGAACAGGAAGAACACTATGCAGAAATTAAATCCTGGATTAAATAATTAGAAAAGTCAACAAATCAAATAACAATTAAATAACTGTTGCCAGATTCACACTCAAGTGTGTGTTATGTGTGTATAAGTGTGTGCGTGCATGTGTGTGTGTGAATACTGAATCCAAATACAGATTTATTTGTGAAAATCAATTTCAAAAGAATCCAAATAATGAAGCATCGCTCACAGATAACGAGAGATTGATTGTTGGTGGATTTTTTGTTGCAAATTTCTTACGGATTGCCTTCACAGCGTCTCTAGGTCTGTACAGATCAACAATAGAACAAGCATGTAAGAAGTCAACTGGAATTTAAAGGCTGCTGTCTCTAGCAAGTAAGTTCAGCCACATCTGCAAAATGTCCCCGGTCATATTGCGCAACTTTATATGCTGCTCCTCTTCATACAATAGAATTCGAATCTGTTGATATAGCAAGAGTGGAAGAAATGGGATGGATAACATTCATATCTCCTGTTACTGGATCGCATTTCCAACAAAAGGATGCCTCCAGTGGTATTTCTGAAATGCTGAGAGATGTACTAGCACAGCTATTCACTGTTACCAACCCAAAATAGTTCTCATGGTATAATGTCACCCAATCTGTGGTTACATGAAACAGGCCTTCAACTCAATACCAGTCATGTTTATCAAAAACAGGAGCACATCCAACTATCTAACTGATAATGATAATTTAATGCCTATATATATATATATATATATATATATATATATATATATATATATATATATATATATATATATATATCTGCATTTTTACTTTTAACTGAATGTGAAATTAGTTTATCCAGTATGCCTATATGACAACAGTTCTTATCATAGACTACTAGTAAACAACAGGGTCACTTGTGCAAAATAGCATCCACAAGCATATCAAGAATATCACAAATATATCAAAAGCCAAAAACACAGCAACCACAGAAAAGCAATTCACAATTCCTAAAAGTAATGTAAATTACATGAAAATTATCATAAAATACAGTTATTTAAACCGAATAGCAAAACTAATTTTAAAACAGAAAGAAGTACTTAGTACACTGCACAAAACCCTGTGCCATCTAGGAAGTAAAAGTTGTACATAAATACACAAGACTTTACTGCAATAATTATACTTAATTACTTTGCATGCTCATGCAAATACTATTACAGTCATTTTTCAAATTCACAATGGCATTGACTAATTTGCATGGAAACAAGCAGTGACCAAACCAAGACATTTGAGATGGATGAAAAGTCTAATAATTGATAATAACATCTCTTTAAAATGAAGCTGAAAAGTTAATGAATGTACAATTCCAAAATTTGGATGGGCAAGAAAATATCTTTCTGGGATGTAAAGATTACAATCCCGATCACAAATCTGGTGCTGCCACTGGGCACAGATCCACATTATACACTTTGTGAGTTAAGAGAATATAATTCAATAAATAAAAACTTAGCGTATGAAAGTCATGTGATGAGAACACAAACCCCTCTTCTGAACTATTGACTACATCGCATATTTCCATGAAGAGAGTCCAATTTTCCGATCCCTGGGAGTTTGCATCTGTTGCTATGTCTAAAATTCCACATCAAAATGACTTACCTAAGAATTTCAGATATGTTCATCTATGGCATTAGGCAATATGCCAAAATTCTAATATAGTTTTAATTAAAATCTAAGGCAAACAAAGTCAAGTAGTTAATTCACGTCCATCAAAAACAACATATATTATAAGATTCTGGATGAAAGACTGATTGATTGATTGATTGCTGCCATCAATAAATAACTTCATCTCCATCTAGTGTCAACACCTACAGTATTAATATTAATACCACACCAGCTTAATGTCACAACTTTTAACGGGACTGACTTACGGAGGGACTGACTTAGGGTTGCCACATGTCTTTTTCTAACCAGACGGTCAGGTATTCTGGCCAGGCATGCATGAGTCCAGTATTTTCTTGCAATTTGCAAACTACAGCAAGCAAGTCACTTGGGTTGGGTTAAACTTTTCTATATTTATGATGAGTTGGGTTAGTAAATTAATCATGGTTTAAGAAATTGTAATGCATTACAGTGGGTTGGGTTGGGTCAAGTAACTAAATTGCCGGCATAAGTTTGGTTGGGTTGGAGATTTGATGAGTTTGTTTGGGTTCTAAAAAATGGACCAATGGCCACCTCTGGTCCACCTTGTCACTTTTGTATTTTTTCACCAATACGAGTGCCCGGTATTTTGGAGACATGGATTTAGCAACCCTAGACTGACTGCTTCAAGTCAGGGCCGCCAAGAGAAATTCCAGGCCCCTGGCCAGGACAGTCGCGGGGCCCCTAAACTGGTGACGACCCTTTTTTGCTTGTCAGTGTTTTCAGGAAGCAGTTCAGACTTAAAGCCTGTCTTGTGCCTTGTTGATGGGCGCCCAAAATGCTCCTGCTTCTTCAACCCTAACCTAATCTTAACTGCGGGCCCCCTACAGATCGCCGGGCCCCTGGACATTTGCTCTCTGGCCCCCGCTCGGCGGGCCTGCTCCAAGTCACTCCTTCCTTCGTCATGTCAGGCACAAAGGTGGGGCACGGAGAAGGAGGGGAGGGGTATATGGGCCGCAGTTTGTGTGTACTACGTGCCACCGAGTGAAAACCGAGCGCAAGACGGAATCGAAAGCGACATATACCGATGAGGTGGGAGACGTGCGGCACCGCCTTGCCTCCGCCGTTTTTTCCGAACTTAAACGACATGACGACACCCGAGCGAATTAAAAATTCTCCGATTAAAAGCGCCAAATGACCGAAGAATAAAACGACTAAAAAATTTCAGAAGTCAACAACCGCAGACGCGCGATCGACTGCAAGAGGCGCAATAAGATAAATAAGTAAGAATCCATCGATTCTTAGCGATAACGAAAGATGGCGACTTCAAACAAAGTGAGGCGGTAGTGACAAAAAGAAGACGTAAGCAAGAAATTGCAGTTAAAGGCACTCGTTGTTAAACGTCCTAACAATCTTTGAGGCTGAATCTCACTTATCCAAAAGCAGTCAGACGGACAGATTCAACCTAGCGCAAAACTGGTAATTCCCGCAATACCTTGGGATTTTGCTAGCTATTCGATATACCTTCATTGCAGTTAGAGACATGCGTCACAGAATGTCGTAGGTGCCAACCGCTGGCTTGTTTGACCGATCATCATCGTCGAAATCCATTAGACCTAGCATATCACGTGATAGCCTGTTTTAGATCACGACTCCCTTCTAGATGTTTTTACACGTTTTCTGACTCACGACATCTCGATGCGCTCCACTGAACAGAACGAACGAAATAAAGGAGTCCATGGAGTGCATTTCTAAAGTGAACTAGTGCATCACCGTTATGTTACATCGATCTAGAAGCTACAACCGAGTTACCGATGAGAAAGATTTATGTGCACTGTGCAGACGCAGCTAAGAAGGCCAATAGTAATTCTACGCATGCAGTGCTTTTATCCAGACTCCAGGCCTTCGGGCGGGCGGAGGCCTCTCAAGTGGTGGGGCCGCTGGGGGGCAACTTCTAATCATGAGGCCAACCATTTGTTGTTTAATGTATGTAGCATTATCCCAACTGACTGGAGGACCAGGCTGGGGGCTTGGGCCCTGGGCCACTGGGGGATCGAAGGAAAAAAGACACAAATCAATGCAAAATTTGTGTAAGTGCTGGGATTTTGGGAGGGGGAATTTTGAGGTTGGGGGGAATCTTCCCTCCTAACAGGCCTGGATAAAACACTGTACGCGTGATCAAAAGAACCGAGTTGTGCAATAAGATTGCACAATATAAGCAGAGGGAACGACAAAAATTCCGGGCCCCTGGGTAGAGAAGTCATTGGCCCCTAGAAAGTTTATGTAAAGTCGATAGGTTTATGGCTTTTTCTTCTTTTTTGCTTGTCAAACTTCTCGATAATTGTAATGAGACCAATTGTGGAAAACTGGTGGAATACCTTTTTGCTTGCCAGTCTTTTCGGGGTGTTAATATAGTATGTACAGTGTAAATTAGTATTCCGTGTGTTAAACAGTTTACGGACTCGCCCGGGCCATCTAGAGATCGCAGAGCAAAGCAGATGCATTTGCCTCCTGTCTCTCTCGGCGACCCTGACAATAAGTATTTGCGAAATAAGCTTATATTTTTTTTAATTTGTTCACCTGCAGACCTTTTTGTGAATTTAACTCGAGAACTGTGCAGTAGGCGGCCCGATGTCCTTCATTAGGCCTACAGGAACCAGGGGCGTAGCGACGGGGGTATATACTATATATGTATATATACCCCCCAATCAGTCTACCTTAAAGTTTTTTATGTGATTTACATGTGGTTATATGTGGTTTGTTTGGTTCATGTGGTTTATAGTTAAGATTTATACCCACCCAAAATATTTATACCCTCCCAAATCAAATTCCTGGCTACGCCCCTGACAGGAACATTGTATCGGCAATTCAGTTGGGGTGCCACTAGAGTAGGCCTAGTAGTACTAGTAGGCCTACTATGCTTTCGCGTAGGCCTATATCGCTGATGGCCAGTGGCGGTTCCAGGATTTCTTGGTGGGGGAGAGATGAAGTGAATTCACAGGAAGTTGGTGGGGCGGGGGTGAAAATAGAAGAAGAAAAATCAATAACCTTTACCCAAAAAGGCTGACAAAAGGGAATTTTATCCCTAATTTTACTATTCTTTTACCACGAAAAATTGGTTGACAAACAAAAAACAAACAAAGAAGGTCATCCGCAGTGTTATCCCCGTAGTTTTACTAGACGTTTAACCAAAAATAGGTTTCACAAGCAAAACAGTTAAGTCTGGCATTCCGGTGAGGGGGATGCATCCCCACTCATCCCCACGTGGAACCGCCACTGCTGGTGGCCCTTATTTTCACGGGTTGAGTAGACCCTGTAGCAGAGTAGCCATTGTCCCCACAGAAGTTTTGCGAGCGTTCTATGACTCGCGCGGTAACCCACTTCTGTGGAATGCACTCTCTGATGCGCTGGCCGGGACTAGCCTACTTCACCCCTGAAATGTTTGCTAAAGACATAAAAACATATTTGTTCACCATATCGTATATAGTTGACTGTTGACTGTACAGCTAGCGCTTTTGGTTTTGGCCGATGACTACTTTACGGCGCTTCACAAATCATCGAATAATAGCCTAATAATAATAATAATAATAATAATAATAATAATAATAATAATAATAATAATAATAATAATAATAATAATAATAATAATAGGCCTATTAACTCACAGTGACTGAGCGTTTCTGTACTATGCGCATTCTATTCTAGGCTACCGAGGCCTACTATCACCACAAAACCAAACGTCAGTCGTTTCCCTTTTACACGCAGACTTTAAAACCCCTTAACCGTGTATTTAACTGTAACTCAATGTAACATGGATGGATATATCCGGGATCCCCAGTTAAGGGGTTAATTTTCAACCAAAATAGTAGGTCTACTCTACTGTACAGGCCAACCGATCGCTGGGAATGCATTATAATTCGCCATTTATTATAGTCTCATTTAGACCGTCTATATAGACTTGTCTATAGTCTCTCCCTGTCTCTATAATCTCTAGAGAGTCCGTTGTCTCGGCATTTCTTCTTGATGTTCGCCTGTTGGCAGTTATCATACTCCGACGACTGTCAGAGAATAGGCCCCTACTTATAGTCCCACAGCCGAAGCTTCCTCGACACTGTGTCGCTGGCGGCATTAGGTCTTAAACATGAAGATGTGCGTGGACAGAGAGCGGTCCGGTGTTGCCGCTGCGTCGTTCTGCGTCTGCTTCTTCTTCTTCTGTTCGTACTTCCGTTTCCGGGCCGCGCCGCTGCTGCAGCGAATGCCTCGCTCGCCGCCGCCGCCGCCGCCGGGAAGCCTCCTCGTTCTGGTCTTTCTGTGGTAGATGTATGCGTAGACGGCGGCGGCGACGGCGCACACCCCTGCGAGAACGAAGACGGCGATGACGCACTCCGCCATCCAAGGGACTTCGCCCCCGCCGCTGCCGTCGCCGAAGTGCGCTTCGACCTGACCCCTCCTCCTCCTCCTCCTCCGTCTCCGAGGGCAGCGACCGTTGGCATGGTCACCAGCTGATGTTGTAGCACCGCTTCTGACGTCATGGCACCCGTCGAGTGATTAACAACGACTGACGTCATCTTTTGCTGAAAACATGATCATCATATTTATTTATTTATTTATTTTAGTTATTTATTTATTTATTTATTTTATTTATTTATTGCCAGTCGGGGGTTTATTGCAAAATGGCATATCAGCATGCGCAAGATTTTCCCGTGTTGGCTAAATCTATACAATCTAATCATAAACTTCTATAGTGCCACTTCTTAATGCACAGAAGCATCAACCGATGGCACACCGAATCAAAATCATTCAAGATCCAGGTCAAATCCAGGATATCCGACCGGATCCGCCGGACAGCCAGGTGACAGCCTACGGTGGATAAGTCATATCGATAAGCCAGTGTAGGCCGATGCTATCTATACGAGCGGTTTCGTTCGTAGTTTGACCAGATTAGATCTGAGAGGCGTGGCGAAATTAGAAGCCATTACGGACTTTGATTTTAAAAACAGTTTCATATATCGTTAATCGCCTGACTCGATGGCACAAAACAACGCTTGCAATCTGCAGTGCGATGCATAAGTAAGATAAATATAATTATAGGCTAATTCAACGACGCAACGCCAGCCTATCTGGTCCGAATGCGTAGATTGAAATCGCCTGTATACGAGGAGGAGGAGGAGGAGGAGGAGGAGGACGCAGCTTTTGATGCTATCTAAATAGATAGAAAAACTGTCCATATTGGATGAGTTTGCGGGAAATGTAATTACGCAATGCCCTATCTGTTCGTGTCCGCCGCGGGGTGGGTGGGGGTGGGGTGGGGGAGGTGTGTTAGCGGACCAGAGGTTACGAACGACCAAGTTTAAAATTAGGGTCGTTTTCATAACACGGGTCCGTTAAATTATTAGGTTTGGCGACTATAGTGATGGCGGCGACCGGACATTCATTCTTCACAGCTATTCGGCCTAATTGAGGATTTTTATCGCATCGCGCCATTCGATAGGAAGTCCATAAACCACGACCAGAGCCCGATCGGGGTCTATTGTAACGACGGCGGCTGCGGCGTCGGCGAATCCCGGGGAGAGGGCGTAGCCAGCGAACGACCTCTGGCGACCAGTTTTGTCGCCGAAAAATGCTCATTCTAAACAAATACAAAACGCTTTTATTGGTAAAAGTGAAATCAGTAAAAAAATGGCTTCTAGGGTCCGGAAAATTGAAGAATTGTAAAGAAATTTCGTAGAGTTCGCAATATAAATTCTAGTCCAGTGCAAATCAATATACTTTTAGGCCTTTACCCGTATAGTAGACTAGTACAAGTGTTGTAAATTGTCTATTATACTGCTTTTATAAATTATAGCAGCCAATAATGTCATCCCACATAATCGGTGTACAGACGTATAATATTATTGGTCTATAGTCAACTTTATACGGACTTTATTTTGCTGAAAGCACGTTTGAAATTGCTAAGCCTTTTGTATGTATTCGGATTAATTTTTTTTCGAAACGGGCCTAATTTTTTTCGAAACGGGCCTTAAAAGTTGGGACCCTATACTTAATGCTACATACATTAAACAACAAATGGTTAGCCCCATGATTAGAAGTTGCCCCCCATGCGAGCCGCCACCCATCAGCAAATCGAACACCAGTCCAGTTCGATCCATGTTAATCGCAGGCATCTGTTAAAGCCTATAGGAAAAAGCCACGAGTTTAATATTAAGGCCGTCGAATTGTCACGTGAAAAGCGTTGATGTTTGTAGAACACTTATGTAGGCCTATACGGTGTGTTGTTTGGCTAACTAAAAGCGCACACTGATTTACGACACGAATTAAAAATTGATGGTCAACAGAAGAGGAAGCGGATAAAGCGAGAGCGAGAGCGCAACACTGGTGCTATATAATGATCGCGATAAATTAATTAGAAAGAGAAGACGCGCAAGGAAGACGGTGAACGTGGAGACATCTTAGAAGAAGATCTTGCTCTGTTCTCTTATTCTTTATCTTCCAACATCTATGCCTTGGTGGTGACGATGAGTTTCGAACTAGATGACTCCGTGTCTGAATTTGTCTGCTTCTGGCGCTTTCTTTATTATTTCTCTCTCTATTTCATCTTTTGTGAAATTTTCCATAAATATATCTTCTCCTTTTTCTGTTGCTGGTAATTCTTCTAGTACTGTTTCGTCCAGTGGGGGTTTCATTGTAGGCCTACAGGTCTGCGAAGTATTCTTTCCATCTGTTCATGACTTCATCCTTATTTTCTAGGATAGGCCCCTATATTCCTATATCCTTCCTTATCCTTGGCATTTCATTATCTTATTCGTGGCATGTTCACATATTTCATCTATTGTTTGGAATATGATCCTTATGTTCTGTCCACTGTTGTGGTTTTCTATTTCTTTGCATTCATTTTCTTATCCAGGTTTCCATGCAGTGTTTTGATATTTGTTTAAATTTCCCTCGAAAGTCTTATATTTTATTCTGTTTTTCGCTGTCATATTTTTGTTTTTGGCGTTCTTCTCTTATCGCCCATATCTAGTATTTCCTGCGTTGTCCATGGTACTTTCTTTTTTTCCTTTTTATGTAGCCAAAAGCAGCATCATTCCTGTTTTTTTTCCAACAAAGATGGTCCTGTTCACGTCGTTGTGTTCCAAGTCTTTCTATCCTTTCGAAGATTTTGCGTCCACAGTCGATATATAACATTCATTCATTAATGAAACGGTCCCTTAGATCGTTTGCACGGCGTCCGTGTTTTACACGCGGCGCCTTCGTTGTGGACCCTCCTTAACTGATGGTCACGTCGGTCAGCCACAAACGACTCCCCGGCCAATCACTCCACCACAAAACTACCGCCACCTTTAGCCCCCCCACCCCACCCCCGACCCCAATCGGCTCCCCGCCAGGCACTATAGTAGGCCTATCTCTTTCGTTCGTATTTTTTGACTGTTGAAAGCAAACGTACGCTTGGCTCTATTATTTCCTTCACCATTCAAGTGGTCAAGACCTTCTCTTGATGCAGGCAAAATAAGTTTTAGATATGAGCGATTTCGGCGGTGCTTTTTCCCTCAGACGATTTCGAACGCTTTATGCTATAGAATACCCATAAAAGCTTTCGCAGTGAATTTTTAAAACTTCTAATCCTATTGCAACGGTGAAATTTCTGAAATAACCTAATCTAGTCTTGTTCAATTTGAACTATTTCAATGATCAACACTTATATATATATATATATATAGCTATATATATATAATGTATTTGATATTGCGATAGTTAACCTGTTTTAACAAAATATTTTGCATTTCTCTACCAACTTACCTTGTTTTGAATCGCAAGATGCTTCTGTTGTGCTTCTCCTCGATGCTCAGCGCTACGAGATTTTACTTTATTTGTTATTGTAAAAGAGGGGCAATTCCTGATCACTGACTACTGGCTCCCTCCTCCACCTCACTGGTCACTCTACGCATAGCAATGGAGAAGTTTAATGCTGTCGTTAACTTATCTAACTATCCTATTATTTTAGCATAATGAAACCAAAAAGATCATGTCACTATACTGGGTTGATTTTATCCCCATCACTTTCACCCTGAAATACCATTCTGGGTGTAGGGGTTCTGGTGCCCAAGGTCACTCCAAATATGGGTTCCTTCTGGAGGATTAGTTTGATGGCGGATACTAAGAAGTGGTATTAGGCCATGGATGCACAGGCGGAGAGCGCGGAAAAGGAGAAGAGAGAACGCAACTTCTATGTTTCACCGGACGTGGGCCTGTGTTTAGTCAATTTTCAGGAAGGTAAGGAAGACTATTTATTACATCGAATACAATCATGTTTGGCAACTCCGAGCAAGTGCAGAATATCGCGCGAATTCGGGAAATTGTCTAAATCTTTAATCGGCTGTCAATCCAAGAGCCTGCCTTTGTTCCTTTAAAATGTTTTTGTAATCTTCAAAGACGCGTATGAATTATTATTCCGGATCTCTGATCGGTAATTAGATAAGCACCTTACCCGTAGGTTATACCTGTACGATTTAGGCTAGTAGACTATTCTTCCGGATCTTTTTAACAGCAGTTGTGAACTGTCCGGATGTGGCAACAGTGTCAGTACTCAAGAGACAAGAACTGCTAGAAAGAACTGTTACGCAGGCAGCAAGTTAGAGTCTTAGTTCGTCTTGTCCATGGACCTGTATGTCGAATCGCAATTAGTTAACTTTCCCGCAAAACAGAGAAAAAACCGATCGCTGTAGACCTATAGGCACCATAATAGACTTCTTTAGCGCCATTGTAGTAGTACATCTGCACCAGTCGCAATAGCGTAATAGCATAGCCTAATAGCGCAACTCGTAACTGCTCGGTCCGTTCGAAAACTCTATGCTCAACGGTAACTGCACTGAACTACACAGCAGATTGACCATTGCGGCGTGTTCTGCACTAATTTTCCGGTGTTCAGATGCTGAAAATGAGTGCGTCACGGAGTGAGAGAGTATAGACCTGTAGCCTAATACGCCCAGAGAACATGCTCCGTCGCTTTCGACGCGGCGTTCGCGGCCAGCGGATGAAGGCGACTGGTGAGGCGGACGGTCGAAGGGGGGGGGGGCGACCGATCGGGCGAATCGACCGACGGGTGGAAGGGAGAGGCGGCGACACCTCTTCCATCGGCGATTCTATCGAATTCACGGATTCCTTTTTCCTACTAAAGAAGCAAACACAACGAACGAAATGTAGCCTACTGATTTTTCACAATCGCTGTAGAATCGAACGGTTTTACAAGACGCAGGCCGCGTCATCTGGACTATTAAGCTTATTAATTTTTGTCAAGTATTGGGCTGTACGTTCATTTCCTCTGCTTTCTCTCTCTCTCTCTCTCTCTCTCTCTCTCTCTCTCTCTCTCATATTTTGAGTTCACGCGAATGTTTCTTGCTTCTGCAGTACTTCGAGGTTAGGCGCCTTCTTAGATCACTGAACTGTTCAGATCGCCCTTACCACGTCCGCACTGCACTCTTCGGTCTTCTCCGGCCCCGCTGACCGCAAGAAGCTGGACTCGCTCATTTCAATAATCCGACTCCGTCCATCCACTCCTCAATTCTTACTACGTATGAAGCCTCATTGTGATTAACCCCTTAACTGGGGATCCCGGATATATCCGTCCATTTTACACTGAGTTACAGTTAAACACACGGTTAAGGGGTTAATGAAACGTCGCTTATCTTTGAAATCGAGATTCTTTGTGAATAGAAATAGAAGATTTCCCCCAAAAAGGTTTACATTGCACTACAATTTACAGTTTTACACCAAAAACATAGTTTCCTAATTATTCTGATTAATGAGACTGCAAAATAAGCGTGTATTTTTGACGTAATTGATCATAAAGTCCACGCGCGTGAAATGTAAATTTTGGTCGATACAATAAACAGATAAAATGTCTATATAGATCAGACCTATATATAGGCAGTTCAACATGGCCTCACCGGAGTCCTCACCTAAACGAACGCACGATGATTCTCAGGTCCATGGAGACTGTCATGTCATGCAGCATACCTGTGTCTCGTTTAGTACAATATCGACAGGTAAGCAAGTCTACCTAGTAGCCTAAAGCGATGTATTTTTGGCAATTTTGGTAATTGATCAGACGAAATAAACCAGGTAGATCAGGCGAGGAAATGCAACTCTATAAAAAGCTATCGCGTGTGATACACGTCACACACTAACGGCTATCCCATATTATGAATCACGAATTAACAACAGAAATGGCTGACCAAAAGACTTTAATCACCGATGCGTGCTTCAAATACCGGGATAAGTTTGACAAGGTTGCGCTGCAGAAGTTCTGTTCGACGGTATAGCGTTTTTTTTTGGACGTATCATGTGCAACTCAAAGCCAATGAATAGCATGTTGTGTCTATAGTCCAGATGTTGTAGGTCTTCAGGGCATTTTAGGGTCTCTGATCAGAGGTGTCGCGTAATGGAATGCCCATGCATCCCCACAAATTGTGTTGTGTTTAAACATTTTATAGCATTGCGTGGTAAGGGAAATAATTATCGTAAATTACGTTGGTTAATGAGAAAACCATAATAGTAGTTACAAAATGTTCTCTAACTTAATTGCTAAAAGACAGACTCACTGTCTTAAAGCGTTTAAAATACGCTTTCATGAGACCAAACTGTTATCTATCGGGAAATATTCATAGGAGAGAGTCGGGAATGGGCATTCCCAACAGAAATTGCTGCGAAGTCACTGTTTCTGATTAATTATAGGCTTTCGCAACCGTAACTCTTGGACTCGATACAAAATAATTATCCACTAAAAGGCGCTCTTGACGCTGTGGTAAAGCTGAGTTTACAAAACAGAAAACTGTTACGAAATGGCGTAGCCAGGGTTCCGAAAAAGGGGGCACGTCGCCACTTTCGTGCAAAAAGTCTTCGACGAGCAAAAAATGGAGGCACGCACATTTACTTCACACATTCGTGTATTCTCTCCGATCATGCTACCGACCCCACCCCACCCACCCCACCCACCCAAAAATTGTCAACGGTTTCGCGCAAAGCCCACAGGGACCAGTGCCATCCAGAAAACGGGACCCAGTGTTAATGACATTTCGTGACCGTCAAAATGCATCTGGTGCAGTACTTTTCCTGCGTGTGTGTGTGGGGGGGGGCGTCCGAACGTGCTGTGAACTCTTCTGAATTCATCCGCAGGGCCATCCTTCGGCGCTGTCTTTCACACGCACGCCGACAGGTTTACTGCGACACCTTCCTGCAGGTAGAATATTCCCAACGATGCAAGCGTATACAGGTGGCGAGAGGACGTAGGAAACTGTGGGAAATGCGCGGGCTTTCCTCTCCCTTTGCCGCCGGACCATCATCATCATCATCATCATCATCATCATCATCATCATCATCATCATCATCATCATCATCATCATCATCATCATCATCATCATCATCATCATCATCATCATCATCATCATCATCATCATCATCATCATCATCATCATCCATCATCATCATCATCATCATCCATCATCATCATCATCATCATCATCATCATCATCATCATCATCATCATCATCATCATCATCATCATCATCATCCTGTTTTGCGACATCTTTACAATCGGTTTTTGGTTTCAATTGGGGGGGGGGAGGGGGTTGGTGTTCGCCGCCACGGTAGCAGCATTTAACCCGGAGCGTATATGCTCTGATTTCGAGACATTCTATTGGCGGAAACCGCGGCGGATGATTTGCGCCGTGCGCCGGGCGCATATAACACGCGCCAAAGCCGTCGGTCAATGCGTCGCGTTGTGTCGGACGAGTGACGTTGAAGTGTCGTGGTTGTCTCTCTCTCTCTCTCTCTCGAGAGAGAGAGAAAAACAAAAATGACTGCGCGAATATGAGAAGTAGAAGACGAACGAAAGTTGTTGATTATAATTATATTACTAATCCGGTGGCGAACAACGTTGAAAATCACGGTGCGATCGGAAATAGGCCTAATAGTACCGTGATTTAAAGTGGTTTAAGAGGTTAAGTAAGTCTGTATGATAACCACTGTAGAGTGTAGAAAGTTTGCTCGATAATAATAATAATAATAATAATAATAATAATAATAATAATAATAATAATAATAATAATAATAATAATAATAATAATAATAATAATATATATATATAATAATAATAATAATAATAATAATAATAATAATAATAATAATAATAATAATAATAATGGGATTTAGAGTGGTTCAGTAAGGTCTGCCCTGTATGAGAACCTGCTTTTTACGACTTTGATTTTTCACTCTGGTTTGCAAATTGCAACCACCGCCACTCTGTGAAACATGGC
Organism: Metaphire vulgaris; assembly: GCA_018105865.1. Taxonomy (NCBI): domain Eukaryota; kingdom Metazoa; phylum Annelida; class Clitellata; order Crassiclitellata; family Megascolecidae; genus Metaphire; species Metaphire vulgaris. The sequence goes on from CM030834.1 coordinate 20,074,588, forward strand.
ATCGACTGCTAAGAATTCGTACTTTTCCAGACCACCGCATAGACCGGATCAGAGCCATCATCTTCTCTATCCGGACGGGAGATCGCCGTTCGTCCTCGAAGGTCCGATGAAGAAGAGCTGGTTTCCGATGTGGAGCAGCCGTGGCCGAAGGCATGACGGCCACCGTCCGCCGCTGACGGTGTCCGGATCGGACTCGGGTCGGTCGGAAATGACCAGTCAGGCGGAAACTCTTTCGAGCGCATCGTCGAAGTTTCCGAGCACCCCGAACCTGTCGTTCGTCTTCCATCGCGGAAACAGGAAGAGACCGGAACTGGATCAGACGTTTCGGTCGAGATCGCGCGAAGAAATGCCCGGAAAATCGACTCTGGAGTTGACCTCTAACGACGGATCTCGCGGATTGCTCCCCGAAGATCGGACAGGGGAGGCGAGCCGATCGTCTACAGGGGAAACATCGTGCGGGTCCAGGTACCGAGGTATTTCTTTCCTATCCACGACGACAACGACGCCTGGAAAGACGGGGGAAGAGGGACCGAAGGAGAGGAGACGGTAACCGATGAGATGGATCAACCGGTTCGAAGGAGCGGTCGGTTTGGAAATGTCGACGACGATTTCGACGATGACGGTTACGATGCTTTTAGATGGTCAAAGCACCGATATCACAGCGATTCGAACATTCTCGGCGATAACAAATATGCCGAGAGGTAGTTTCTTCTTCATAGAAATGAATATAACGTAGGATTACGTTCAAGTATATGACACCGTCGTCCGTATAGTTGTGAATTCAAGTATAGTTTATGCACTTTAAGTCATGATACACGAGAGACAGATGATCACAAGTCAAATGACAAATGCTGTGCCTGTGAAGAAATTTGTTGTCTGTAGATCTATAAACGAGAATTTTTGGCAAAAGAATCTTTTAGATTGCGGATTTCCTTTGACGAGAGAGAGAGAGAGAGAGAGAGAGAGAGAGAGAGAGAGAGGAGAGAGAGAGGTAAATGATAGACAGATGATATATAGATGATAGATTATGTGATAGATAGATAGATAGATAGATAGATATATGAAAGATATAGATACAGTAGATAGATAGATAGATAGACCGACAAACAGACAAGCAGACAGAGACAGACATACATACGTTTTGGTTTTATATTGTGGATTATATTTTTAAATAGGGAAAATGAGTTCATGGCAAGAAATGTCGTTTTGACGAAGAAAGGAGGAGTTTTTGGATTCGTTCTTTGCGGCGCAAAGAGTAAGTCTGGTGTTTAATCTTTATGTTGGGACGAATGCTTTTACTCATTTTGGGGGCGGGAGGTTGGAAGCCTCGCCAATCGGACCTTCTGACCAGAGTCAATGACTCAATATGTGGGACATGACCGCAGAATACCGCTCTATACCGTCAACCACGTCCTCAATACAAGTGTCCACCGTAATGTTTCGGTTTATATACTTGCTATCCGACAAGTCGTCAGCTTATAGGAGATAGAACGAACCGATTTATAACTACAAGTGTTCAAAATGTAAGAGAACGATTGCTATCGAAGACAGAACAGCGCCTTTTACGATTAATCTATACGCGACGGTGACATTTTATAACAAAAGCACCGATAAACAGAATATATATAGAGTAGTTTGAAATTAACTCTGTTCACAAGTCAAACGCCTTTGAAGTGTTCAGAACACGAAGCCTGTGTAACTCTCTTCTGTTAATAAGCAATAACAACGTAGCTACGGACAGTATGTCTTTGGCTGCGTTTTTATTGGTCAAAAGAAAGGTCACACAAGTTTCCCACAAGCCCCGTATATTGTTGGTCCCAGTCTCTATCGCAAATATAGTCATGTCTTGAGAGGAATCTCTCTGCTTGCCTGTTTACTTCTTCCGTAGCTAACTACAGGAATGTCGCCGGTGGACGGTTCGCCTCTTCTCGTCTCTTTCCAGCTCTCCAGTATCTGGAAAGAGTGGAAAAGGGCAGCGCAGCGGCGGCAGCGAAGCTCAACGTTGGAGATTTCATACTGGAAGTAAGTAAACGGAACCCGTGGCGATCCGCATCCGTCTATTGGTATATCAGAGAAATTCCACAGCGCAATTCATGGCGACCACAACTGGAGGCTGAAAATTTGGAGGCTGGAGTAGTAGTAGTAGTAGCAGTAGTAGTAGCAGTAGTAGTAGTAGTAGTAGTAGTAGTAGTAGTAGTAGTAGTAGTAGTAGTAGTAGTAGTAGTAGTAGTAGGCCTAGTAGCAGGGCCATATTAAGGTGGGGACTGAGGGGGGTTGAAGCCCCAGGCCCACCATAAAAAATAGACCCGCCGTTTTCCCAGCGACGACCTTTTTTTGATTGTCAGAGATTTTCAGTGAAGGCGGCGGGAAATTTTACAAAGGGCAATTTTCAAATTGTGGAAGCGACGACTTTTTTTTACTTCTCAGCCCCAGGCCCACTCGGACCTTAATCCGGCCCTGCCTAGTAGTAGCCCGACACCTGTTGTTTTTTGCATACTCGGGTACTTGGTTTAGGTAAATGGAACGGACGTAACTAACGCCACGCATGAACGCACAGTGCAGCTGATCAAGCGCAGCGGCGACATGTTACACCTCAAGGTCATGACCTCCACCGCCATCATCCCCTCCTCCTCTTCGTCCTCCTCCTCCTCTTCATCCACTTCAACTGCCAACCGCTTCCACAAAAACACTTGGCAGACAAATCAGAATTCGAAATTCCACAACGAAAAAATCAGTGATCATGAAGATTCTGACGAAGCAACGATAGGTAATAAACGCTAATAATAATAATAATAATAATAATAATAATAATAATAATAATAATAATAATAATATAAGGCGTGCTGCGAGTGGTTTAGGAGGCTAAGTTAGCCTGTGTGAAAACCACTGAAAACTTTTTAACCTAATCCAGTTCTCATAGATAATTTCTGAATCCGTTTAATGTTGCAACTAGTGGTGTATATAATAATAATAATAATAATAATAATAATAATAATAATAATAATAATAATAATAATAATAATAATTATTATTATTACTACTACTACTACTGTTATTATTATACTGTAATACTTTTTTCTTTCCTAGATTCGAAACTCAGAGGTCGTCAAATGGATGTTCGAATTGTCAAGGAGTCCTCCATTCCGGGCACTCGGATGCTCGGTCCTTCAGCTTCTATAGCGCCTTTCAATCGCACTCGTCAGTCGATAACAGCGAAAACCCCACCGCTGGAAGGAGAGCGAACGGACAGGACGGCGGCGGCGACGGCGGCGAAAGGTCTCCTTCGCTACGGAGCAGCAAAATCCGGTCACCTGGAGCGACGATGCTCCAGGACGACGACGATGACGTCGCCGCCTCCCTGTCTCCTGTACCGCGTCCGTCGACCGGATTCGGAGTGGCAACGTCCGTCGAATCCGTTCGGGCAAAATAATGCCGGCGGTGAGACGGCCGTACGTGACGGCGGCGTCAGCTGCAGCAGCAGCGGCAGTCTGACGGACGGTCTTTCGTATTCGACGGAGGACGTCGCGACCCCGCAGTCGTCGGCCGATTCCGTCGGCGGCGGCGGCGGCGGCGGCGGCGGAGGGGACAGGTCGAAGGCGAAGAGGTCGTTCGGATCGGCGGAGCAGCTCCTCCTCCTCCTCGACCACCGTCCGAGGAGACTGTCGCAGTGTACGCCGAACATCAGTTTCCGTTCCAAGTACGACGGGCATTTCGGTCATCCCCCGTGTCCGTTTCCGGGCAGGAAATTCGCCAACGAGCCGAAAATTGGCGAACGCAAGAAGACCCGGCAGGCGGGATCGCTGGGAAACCTGTTTTTTGGGAGTGGAAGTGGCCTCGAAGAGGAGCAGGAGGAGGAAACCAGATGGGAGACATCGTCGTCGTCGTCGTCGTCGTCTTCGTCATCACAGACGAGAACTTTCTCGCCGGAGGAGAGTTGCTCAGTGGTGGAAGGCGGTTGGTTCAGCGATGGACCTTCGACTGTCCTGGGAAGAACCTCTCAGTCTGCGATGGGAGAATCGAAACGTCCGAGTGACGAGTCAACAGCGGCGTCCATTTCCACTGAAAATACTCGGAGGGACGAGGAGGTGGAGGAGGAGGAGGAGGCAGACGCCTGGAATTCCGAAAACAGGGCCACTCCTTTCAATCTGCCGACCGACTCAGAAGACGGAAAATACACAAAAGAAGCGATCTCATCGCTGCCGCAGCTGCAGGCCGAACAGAAGCGATCTTCGAATTCGATCAAGAACAACAACAACAACAACAACAACAACAACAACAACAACAACAACAAGGCGACGTATGGAATCCAAGACGCGGAATATCCAATCGCCAACAGAGTCATTTCCATTGGAAAGGAAATCAGAGGAACGAACAGCGTCGCTGATCTGAAGGATGGCCGCCAAACTGTCGACGCACAACGCAAGAAACAACCAACGGACGACGTCCAAAAGAAACCCGGCAACGCAAACGAACTGCACTTAATCCGGCCAAACATCGCCGTCGTGAACGCCACTCAGCTAGCTAACAGCAATCGCACATCGGGCGAAAAGAGTGCAGACAATGGTTCCGGTCATTCGGTGCACGAGGAGACGGTTTCCGCCGAATGTCGAACATTGCTCAAGGATACGCGTGAAAATCAGGCGGTTGGGATGCACGGGACAAGAACTGGACCTGGGAATTCGGCAACTACTGTTTTCCAAGAGATTCCGATGGTAAATAAAACTCAGAAAATGGATGCTTCGTTGAAGGTTTCGAACGCGAAAGAAAGTCGAATGGACTTTCTGGAAATGGCCGAAGCTGCTCGGAAACGATACCTAGAACAAAGACAGAGAAAGATCAATGAACAGCGAAATCTGCCGACTGCTTCGAATCAACAACCATCTCGAAATGCAGCAGCAGCAGCAACGAAAACATCGACAGTAAGAAGACGTTCTTGTAGTAGAGAAGAGAAACCAGTTCACGGCACGAATTTGCCGTTAAAGCGTCGAGAGAATGAGAGAGACTCTAAGAAAGAATTCGGCAGAAATGGCGGAAAAGAGCATGCGTTTTCTTCTGCAAATTCCGCCATTGTTGCTGTGATCCGAGGGGCGGCGAAAATCAGTCGTTGGCGTCCGGTTCGACTGCAGGGAAGGCCGGCCGAAGAAGCGAAGTCGGTTCTAAGGAACCGCTCTCAGACAAACAGAAGGCATTGTCCTCCAGAACTGAGAACGGCACTGTCAATAAAGCCGAGACACATGAAACCGCCGCAGTCCCTGCAGCTGGTGGCGGAATACCGCTGGATCTACGCGCAGAATCGATAATAATTGCAGACGATAAGATGGACGCTCCACGGCAGATAACGGAAGAAAGAGGCGTCGCCGACGACACATTAACCCGCGAAGAGAATGGCAAAGAGCGTTCTACGACCGTCGTCGTCGGCGACAAACCTCACGCCAGACAAGAGCCGGCGCCGTTCGCATTTTCGAATAGGAAACCTGCAGTGGCTCGCGTGAAGAGGCTGACGCAGCGTTTCGAAAAATCCACCGATCCAGATCCAGATCCGCGGCAGATCCGTTTGACGGACCCTACGTCGACCGGATCGGTTCATCAGACGTCCACTAGTTCGGAAAGACGGAAGACGAAAGCGGAGAATGGAAGAAAAGAACAGAAGGCGGAAAAGAACACTTCTCCAGCACAACCGCCGCAAACTACAGCTGGACAAGCAGCCGCTTGCCCTCCAGCTTCTCAGCCAAAGCACGCGACCAACGCGCTTAATCCATCATGCCCGAAACAGGACAGGTATGCACAGGTACGCGACAATACCTCTTCAGGCGCTGTTCCGTTTTCAGTCGAATCGAGCGCTCTGCAGCCACCGCGCCAAGAAGACGGCATCGAACATCTCGTATCGGTGAAATGTCTTAAGCAAAATCCTCCGATTACGACGGAAGGAAATAGCCGTGGCGGAAATGCGCACGACGGGGTCTTCGGTCCTTTGATTCGGGCCCTGCCCGGAAGGGCATTCGCGAGACCGAACAACCTAGTCGGTGCAGTCCAGCAGAGGAGAAAACCAGCAGCAGCACGGTCGTGCGAAAACCTTAGCGAAGGCGCCGGCGAAACTCTCGTTCCAAGTCGATTACTGGCAGACGACACGCTAATTGCCTACGGACCTAAAAATCGACCGCACGAAATAGAAGCAACACAGCGGAACACTCGGTCGTCAGCTCAATGCCCCGCTTCAAATAGAACGCATCTTGCAGACGACGCACGTCAGGTTCGTCAGCATCGCCGTCCATCGAACGGGAAACTTGGAAGGGAAGGCGGGAACCGAGGCACGTCCCTGGAAACGGCCGATTCCGTTCAGACGTTCATTAGCGTTTCGCCGCAATACATTAACGTCGGCTCTGTAGACGCCCCGTAGCCGTGTAGGCCTAGGCCTATAAGGGCCTACATCATGGACGTCGGCAGAAATTTATCCAGAAGGGTGCAACATTTTTCAAAGTGATCATGAATGTTATTATTATACCACATACTAGGCTACACATAATTATGTCAGCCTGTTTTTTGGATTTATTATCCTGCATATAATTTCCAGGGGGTGCAGTTGCACCCTCCTCCCGACGCCTATGGCCGTGTACGCTTAGAGACGCCAGGAGGTACTATATTCTGTAGTCTGCAAAGTGGGACACCAGAAAATTGCTAAACCACTTAAAATAAAATAATAAAATAATAATAATAATACAATAATAATAATACAAATACAAATAATAATAATAATAATAATAAAATAATATCTATATATATCTTAAAATATAATCAACTATATATATCGTTTAACGAAATGTCCGTCTCCGTCCGCAACACGGCAGATATTGCAAACCCCTGTTGTCCCCAACCAAATTCCCTTTAATCAAAACTGTATTATCCCAACGGAGCGTTTAACAATCGCCCAACCCCCAACCCATTCCTCACCCCATCCCCTCCCAATCGCCCAAACCCCCCAGGCACCTTCCCCCTTTCACCTCTCCTCATCCCTTCCCTCTCCCCATCCCTTTCCCAATCGCCCTGGCCCCAACACATCCCCGCCCAGCCACAGGCCCCAACCCATACCTGTCCCGCCCCTACCCCACAGGCCCCAAACCCCCGTTCCCATTCCCTCTCCCAACCCCTCTTCCCTCTCCCAATCGCCCCGGCCCAACACATCTCCGCCCAGGCCCCAACCCATACCCGCCCCACCCTACCCCACAGGCCGCAAACCCTGTTACCCTTCCCTCTCCCAACCCCCTCCCTCTCCCAACCCCTCTTCCCTCTCCCCAAACCTCTCCCAATCGCCCCAGGCCCCAACCCATACCCCACACGCCCCAAACCCCGTTCCCATTTCCTCTCACCATCCCTCTCCCAACCCCCCATTCCTCTCACCATCCCTTTCCCAATCGCCCCGGCCCCAACCCATCACCGTTCCGCCCTACCCCACCGGCCCCAAACCCCGTTCCCAAACCTACGGCCACAAACCCCATTCCCAAACCTACACAACGCTGCTCCGAAAACCCGTACAACCCACTTTCCTTCTCCCAAATCTCCCTTTCCTCTCCCAATGCCCTACCCCCCGTTATTATATATATTTACTCCTTCCTAACCTCAAACCCTATTTTTTAAAATTTAACCCCTCAAGTGGGGATTAAATTTTCAGACGCCGTCACCGTACTGGGGATTTAATTTTTGGAAAAGCGTTCTTCAGAAATGATTGCTGTAACGTTTTAAATTTGCTATATCTCAGGCTATGTAGGAGCTAAAAAGATGAAGTTTGCATCATTGTTTAGATCGTTTATTCCTCTTTCTAACCGTCTGTGCAAAACAACAAAAATTGGGGGTAGAGTCCACTTTGCAGCCTAAAATATCACCCTCTCCCTCAAAATATTTTATAGCCCCTAGCAAAATATTTTCAGCGGTAACCCCACTTTGGTTAGCGGCAAAGTTGTAAAGGGATGTCAGAGGAACAAAATAAACCAAAAAGTTTGAAAATCGGTTGACATTTGGTAAAGATCTATCAATTTTAACCCGATGACCCAAATGTTTGAACATAATTATTATCGGTGAATTTCGCGAAAGTTTTGAATTCTGAGAATTCTGATCAAAATTACATGATCCAGCGAAGGCATCCATTCCCATTGATGCTATTGCTGGATCATGACTGAATTCCTAAATCGATTTCTGTTCCATTAAATATTTTAATTTTAGTTTCCTACTTTTTTGAAATTGCTATATCTCAGGCTATATAAGAGCTAAGAAGTGAGGTTTGCACCATTGTTTAGCCTTTTTATTCCTCTTTCTAACCGTCCGTGCAAAACAAAAAAGTCTAGCGTTCACGAGGTTTGCGACAATAAAGTGAGAATAGTAGACTTCTTAGTAGTTGTAAGTTGTAAAGTAGTCATAATTGTATTTTTTCCTCTCCAAAATCCTGACAAGCAAAAAACGGTCAAAGGTCATGACTTAAAATTTTGGTCATGACCTAAAAACAATTTGCGTGACGTCACATTTACGGAAGCCCCCCGTCGTCACACGTCGTCACAAATGGCCGGACCCCCTAACCGCGTGACGTAATTTATGGACGACCCTTATAACAATTGATTGATAGGCCTATATGCGGAACATTTGTTAAACTAATTGTCTGAACAGTGCAAAATGAAAGCCGCTAATCTAAGTTACACAAGAGCACGACTTTAATAAAGTCACATATGTAGGCTAAACAAGCGCGAAAATAAATGCATTGCTTCGCCAATTAGATAGGCTATTAAAAGCAATTAGGCCTATAATTATCGAAAGCAGCGCTTTATACTCGGTAGAACAGAAAATTAAGTGGTCGCACAACACAAAGCTACTGGACAGTGCCTTTCTGAAAACCGACTGCTGGCTAAAGCTATATAAAGATCAGAATTCTGCGAGGCCTTGCACATTAGATTTGATAATTCACAATGAACAATAATAGGCAAGTCAATACAGATAATAAAAAATGATGATAAACGTTCTTACATTTTTACTACTATGGGGCCGTCCATAAAGTACGCCACGCTATTATTTGCAATTTTTCACACTCCTGTCACAAATCCCGAACGGTATTCTGTCTCAATTTTATTCCAGTGCGCTCGAAATCTGTGCTTCTGTTCACCCACAGGGGGACCAGAAGAAGACGCCAAAGCAATGATTGGCAAAGCACAAGCGGCCTTCAGCACAGGCCCGTCGGAACGAATTTTCAGCACAGGGGGTGCAGATTTTCTCCAGGTAAAAGCAGTAGCGTCATTTCACACTTTTCTTGGGGGCGAGACAATTGTTTGCAATTTTTTGGCAAATTTAGGCGATTTTATGGCCAAGTTTAGCAAATTTTGGCAATTTTGGGCCATTTTATCTGACCGGACAACCTTAAATTACGTCACGCAGGTTTTCTATTTAACGCATTCGAGTTTCTCGTTTAAGAAATTTGTTTCAGCAAAACAAATATTTAACTTCCGACAATTGCAACGATTATAATTGAGACCAAATATTTAATGTATCTCGGGAATAAAAGTGTTAATGAGCAATTACAAACGTCTTTTACTATACCTCCTATCAGGTGCATTTAAGGTGTTAATTATTACAGGCTACTTACAGTGGCGTAGCGTGGTTTCGTGCCGCCCATGGCTCCTGGATAAAATGCCGCGCCAACCTGATCCTTTTATAACTGACAAGCAAAAAAGGTCGTCGCGGCCGAATTTGCCGCCCCTTCTCAATTTTGCCGCCCCTTCGCTAAAACTCTTCGACAACCTGACAAGCAAAAAAGGTCATCGCCGCTCAATTTGCCGCCCCCTGCATGTGTGCCGCCCATGGCTCGAGCCATAGTAGCCACTGGCACGCTACGCTACTGGCTACTTAAAGTGTGACGTCACGCTGGTCCTTACCCTCCTACTTTCACAAATTCTCACACTTTTAGATACCCTCCCTCGAGTGGGACTTTATGGACGACCCCTTCCCTAAGCACATAGCTGCTTGAAAATTTATCCGTAGCCCTAGGCCTATATGGTTCCAGGTTCTGGAATTCATTGCAAGCATCACTTCATGTAACAATCGCATTAATTATCACCTTTTAGATTTGTCGTGCTATCAGTTGACGTCGTAGGCCATAACGACATTGACGCCAAGTTTATTGATTGAAAATGCACAGCACAGGGCCATAGCTAGGCTATTACAGAAAATGTAGGCCTACGGCAAAAGGTGCAAATATCAACGTAAATTCGTAAATATGACTTTTTCTATAGCAAATTGCAACTTCTATCAAGTGTATACAAGTAATCGATCCAATTGGTATATACAAGAACATGTCTAAACAGATTTCTAAAAGGTTTTACTGTTTTCTCAATAATATTGATTATAATTTATAATGCATTGGGATGTTGAAGACTTCTCTACCGCGCTGACTAATAAATGTTTTCGTTCGCCGTGCAAAAGAAGTTCCCCACCCTATTAGCATTTAAGTATCAGTGCGTCGCATTTGCCAAACAGTAACTCATATGACTAATATCGCACACCGACAAATCCGCGCTCGAAACTTTTTCCCAAAAGAGAGAAACCCCGTTTTCTGCTCGGACTAAACGCGCCGATGCGACAGAAATCTGTGAAAATGTCATCAGAAACTCACCGGATCGACGCTATTCGGCGGTGCCGTCCTATGACCGACCCGAGAATCCAAAGAACTCTTTTCCTTGTTCTGCGGCGCATGCGCACCGCGGCGCTCGGCGTTGTGAGAATTCTTTGTGTTAATTCTTCGCATAACTGAGTCGATGTTTTCCGCCGGAATTCCGCCGATTCGCTCCTAATTCCACCGCCGACCGGCGGAATCGCCCGGCCGACTGGTAAGGTGACGGTCCGGTCGTCGTCCGGCGACGGTCGGCGCAGCGGTGACCGGTCCTGGCGCCCCGATCGACGGGAATCGCCGGGGCGCATCGCCGGAATCGCTGACATAGTTGGGAGAATTTTTCGAAAGTTTTAAGAAGTTCTGGGAGGGAGTGACCAGGAATGGGATGTTTGCCCCTCGCCTCCCCGGCGGACGACTGGGCGATGACGTCGGTCATCCCGGCGATCGCCGTTCGTAGACGATCGTCATCCCTCTTCCAAGAGTTTGTCGCCCTGTAGCGAACTGCAGTAAGGGCTGGTCCAGAATGTTTACGGGATAGGATCGGGATAAAAGGATGGATTTACTAAAATTGCAGTAATGAGCTTGAAATGGAATCCGTGAAATTAAAAAAGAAACGGGATTGTTATTAACCAAATGAATTGCAAGTTTTGGGGGATGAATGTTGGGCTTTGATATGAAGTTATGTTTTTGATTTGCATTCATTATCCATAATGTGCAATTTTTTGATGTTGACATTCCTATAGTTTCAGGCACCAGACTAATTTTGTTGCTGCATTTTGGGCATCATTAGCTGTGCTGATTTCTCCAAATGTGTTCCTAGTTACATAAAGACGTGTGGATCAGACATTGTGGAACAGGATCCAAAATATGTTGAAAGACATGCATGGTATTGTGGTGTGAGTGCAAGAGATTTCAGTCTCAAGATGTTTTGATTCTTGTCTGGATGATTCACCCCAGCACACTTAGCTCTTAAGATGGTTTTGCCCAACCTGAACGATTTGCCTATATGATACCATAACACTGAAGATTTGACATAATGCTGAAGTATTGCAATTGATGTGCTCAACAACACAGGCTTGTTGATGTTGTCAAGGTCTATTGTTATGAGATAATTATAAAAGTAGAGCCTAGTAATGGTCTTGTAAAAAGTTGATGCTTGGTCAGGCTTTATTTCTTTCATCATTAATTGGCAGCTTTTACTGTGGAAACTTTCAGGTTTACATTTGACCTACACGGCAGCATATTTGTTCATAAGACAGTTGTTTTCAAGAACGCGAACGCTGAAGGTAGAGTTTTGATGGAGAATAACAACGCCAGCAATGCGTCTACTGCTAGTGAAGACAGCGATGATGGAAACAACGAAGCAAACTCAATCGATGAACTGGGAAATGATGCGGAGGGTGTGTGGAGCGCCGACATTGAGCAAAGCTTTCAGGTAGCCTGGGGTGTGATGTAGTTTTTACATTTATGCCTTAATTTGATTGATTTTAATGACAAACAGATGATTAAAATTTTATTATGAAGGGTTAGTGATTTTAGTTCTTGTTATAATATACATGTGTGTGTGTGTGTTTTAGTGCAAATATGCAAGAGTAAATCAGTGGAGCCTTTTACCCTTAAATATTTTGTCATTTTGCAATTATTGTTTTGAATGCTGGCTGAAAGCTACCATAATGACCTATAATGAAAGCTACCGTAGACCCTTAGCCTCATACTGACAACTAAGAATCACTTGCCAGCTGATGCATGTTAAAAATGAAGCTTTGCATCAGTCGAGCCAAACCTCTGGGTGCACTTGACCCAACCATACTTAGACTTTCAATTAATGGCCCTATAGCACTCTTTCTGAATCTCCTGAAGAACTCACCTTTTATGATTTAATGTAATCGTAATTGCAGCATTTCTGAATAATCATTTAGAAGAGGTGCTATATGAATGTTTTGCTGCATTATGCATTTCATTGCATAAGATATTTCAATCAGTTTGTTTGATCTTTGAAAATCATTTTATTATAACTAAAGATTTTAACTGAAATGGTTTTTTTCAGTTGAAATACTAGAGTTAATGAAATAAGAGGCAAGCACTGAATAGAATTAGAATTAAGAAACGGTTTGTTTGCCGATGTTTTCAGGAAGCTCTGGCAATCTATCCACCATGTGGAAGAAGAAAGATAATTCTGTCTGACGAAGGCAAAATGTATGGTAAGTGGAAGTCAGTGACCTTGACCTTTGTTTTAACCACCAGTGAAGTCTTTTTCCCCAGGTATATTCTGTTGCGTACACAGTCATGCCGTCCTCTTTTTGATTATACGAATTTATTTTATGTGACTGATGATCCCTAAGATTGCATAATGACAGTGTATGTACTTGGATTTGGGATTGAGTTTAAAGTATTTACAGTTTCTGATAGATGAAGTGTCTACATGCTATTAAAGTTCTCCATTGAACGATGTATATATTGAGACATATGCAGCATGAAATCTAGAGAATTCACAAATCATCATCGCTCTCAGTTTTGATTCACAGCCTTTCTGTGCTGTAGCTAGACAAATAAGAGATCTTAATTAACTCAGATGTAGCAGAATTAAAACTTTTAACTGGCCTGAAGTTATGATTCTGAGGGAAAAAACTAAATTTTCTGATGCTCATTTATTTGATTTATTAATATGCCAGAAAGTTGATATGGTGTCGGCAGCTATTCTTGGCATATACAAGATTTAATCGCCGTACGTGATATAATTTTAGCATTTAAAGTTGATATAATGTGCAACTGTTGATTGCCTTAGGACGTAACGAACTTATTGCTCGATATATCAAATTACGGACGGGAAAATCTAGATCACGTAAACAGGTGTCGAGCCATATTCAGGTCTTGGCGCGACGAAAGTCAAAAGAAATCCAGTCACAACTGAAGGTGAAAGCCCTGTGTTTCTGTTACGCGAATCAGATTTCCTTATGTCTTTGATCCTAATTTTTTTTGGATTTCCTTCGTGACAATGTTTAAGCACAGCATCTTCTGTTTAGCGGTGAAACGGCTGTCGATCCTGACATCTCGTGATCGGCCGCCAAAATCTCGGCCAGGTTAAAGCACTTTTGCGATGGTTTTTAATCTGCATAATTTGTCCTGTTGTTTGGTTTCTGGCATTGTGGTTTATTGTTTTATAGGATCAGACAACGAAGGAGAAAGTCATGCAGAGCCTGTCCGGCATGTCGTCGTCGCAGATCGTTTCAGCGAGTAACTTGCAGCACAAATCGTTTGCGAGTTCTGCCCTAACACTTTCACAGCTACCTCCCAGTCTACACCGCGACGGAGCAGCTTTCAGCGATTACGCGGCACAGGTGAACTTACGAAACTTATGCACTGCAGGCCACCGTGGTCTTCTCTCTACCCGCAAACCTGCTATTTTATTATATACGGACCATAGGGGCTATAATATTCTAATGTGAAATCACCATGGCCATAGTAATTTTGATGTAAAAATCAGCGACTTAAGGTATTTTTAGATAGACAGATTTCAAAACGTTTTTAAATAAAGGCTTTTTTTGAGTTAATACGTTGTGCTTGAGTGTTGCTTAAGTTTATAGGATATGAAAATGTGATTGAAAAGACATTTACCAAAAGAATTAAGATTTGAATTAGATAGCTTCTAGTTTAATAGAATGATTTGGATCAGCCTTCTGTGTGATAGATGTTATTATTGCAGTTGAACTTTCTAATGTAGTGGAACAAGTAATTTGACATCGTCTTTATTTCTTGTTCAAGGTATTTATTCACAGCAGAAGTGCTTCATACAGAGGAGGTGCCATATATTGCTTTGTTGTGTTACATTATTGGCATCAGTTTTGAGATGATTATTTCAGTAGTGATGAAATCAGTAATTTAAGTCTTTTCTGATTTCAGTTATGGAACGCAGGCCCTTTATCCCAGGAGTAAGTAGAATTTTGTTATATCTGCGATTCTGTATTGTCTACGTTATGTTTAACTAGAATTGTTTTAGTAAATAATGTACCTGAGCCTTTGTTTTATAATAAATTTTATGTACTGTAAGTTTGATAGTGAGTCGAGCAGCATAGATGAGGTTTCCTTCTTACCTTTTGTCTTCTCTGTATTTGGAAGTTTTTTCTCTCTCTGAACCGTTTGGCCCCCTAAGGTTGATACTTTGGCTTCCTAACATACTGGTTATATGATTTGCCGTGGCAAAAGGGTTAAGTTGAATGGGAAGCATATTGATTTTCTGACAGTCTTAATTGTGATTGCTGTACAGCTAGAGATGTTGATATGTTAAGTGAATGGTACAGCTTTCACTTGTGTAAGTTGTGCCGTTAGAAGACGTTTTGCAATTCAAAAGCTTTATATTCTCATTTCTTTGGGCGTTCTTTTACAGTATCAGGTCGCCTTACCTCAGTCCCTGCTACCCGGTCGAGAAAGCTCTCAGTCCTCTTCAGTCTGTGGAGGCCATCGCACCCCCGTGGCAGGGTCGAAGCATAGCCGGTCCAAAGCTCCGACTGGTCGAATTGTCTGCCTTTGTCGGGCAGCCACAAGAGAGCGAGGTGGTAAGTTATGACGCACTGCTTTAAAACCGAGTTACGGTAATGACGCTTCATCGATGCCATTATCACGGGCTTAGCACCAGTTGGCACCTGGTGCCGTTTCTACAGTTTGCTTCCATTCTTTTCTGTCCGACGTACATTTTAAATTTTAATTTGTCGATAGCAGTATGTATTCAGCACCATCTGATTGGATCGAAGTGCGTTCTTGGATGTGAAGGTTAGGCCAGGCAGATTACGGACGGCGTAATAAAAAAGAAGTAAAGTTTCGCCCTTCACTCAATGCTTGTAGGTTCCGGTGCTGATCTCCATTTTTGTGGCCAGTAGCCAGTCTCCTCCACTGAACCTACGGTTACTTTCGCAATGTTGCCATTGCTAGGCAGTTTGATGTTACTACCACCCTCTAGCGAGTAAGGCTGAGTCAACCTTAGTAGCTCCTGGTATGGTCCTGTTGAAATGGACTTAGTCTTAGTAGAATCCACAGTCTTTTATGTGTGAGGTTCTCATATATATTTGCATTAGATCATTATGTCAGTTGGTGGGGGAGGAATTTCAAAGAACAGTTATTATTACCTGGATTATTAAGCAGTAACAGAAAAATTTTTGATTGAGTTCTGTACAGGTTCCATTTAATTTCGATGGCTCTTTGCTTTTAAGGTAGGGGAACTGGTTGACTATTGTGTGAAAATGTTTGCTTCTTCTTTTTATGTTGGTTTTACTAATTTCATTTGGCTGATTTCTGGTTTGTTGCCATACTATAGAACTTGCAATACAACAATCAACATCTGTTCGTCCACATCGGAAGCACTCTGACCTATGCAGACCCCACACTTGAAGTAAGTTTTAAAAAAGGAATTTCAGTAGCTTAGACATCTAGTCTTCTAAGATTTTGTGAGCTTGTGAACTTCATTTGCTTGCCAAGGTCCTTTGGAATTAGCCGTGCATTCGGTGTGTTTTCTGTAATTTCTGTGACGGTTGAGGCGTTTTAAGTCTAGGTTTTTATTGATATAATTATTTTCTTTTCCATTTCTCTATCAACTCTGCATTTCCTAAACCGCTGTCATGGACATTTTCAAAATTTGTTTCCATAGTGAAGTTTATATTTATTTTCTGCAGCAAGTTCTTCTAATTATCGTGAACTGTTGTTATATTGAGAGTTCAGTGTCTTTTACACAGTAATGTGTCGTAATTCTTTTTAGTCATCTATAATTATTCACCTTTTAAAAGTGAATTTCTTGTGTTGTTTTTGTTTCGTTTGCTCTGTAGTCGGTTGATATAGGTCAGTTTGCTGACAAATTTCCGAACAGGAAAGGTGGCCTTAGTGAACTCTATGACAGAGGCCCCCAGGCAGCATTTTTTCTTGTAAAATTTTGGGTAAGTGCTATTTGTTCTGTGGTAAAATGTGACCAGTTTGCTTGTTGAAATTCATTTGACTGGCACTTATGAATGAATCGGTCTGGCCAGTGCATCTTGCAGAGAAGTGTTGTGAATTTGGTTGTTGATTCTGCACTTGTTTGAGCC
This sequence comes from Metaphire vulgaris, assembly GCA_018105865.1. NCBI lineage: Eukaryota > Metazoa > Annelida > Clitellata > Crassiclitellata > Megascolecidae > Metaphire > Metaphire vulgaris. The sequence continues at coordinate 20,091,298 of CM030834.1, forward strand.
TTCAGATTGCTAAATTTTTGCACTTAAGACCGTGCTTTTCTTGTAGGCCGACATCAGTACAAATATGTCGAGCGAGTCTGGGTGTTTCTATGGCATTTCATCTGTGTAAGCCTGATCCAAATTCTTTACATTTGTCACAGAAATTTGTTTTTGAATTGAGGTGATGCGTGCATGCCTGATACTTTCGTTTGTGGCTAAATTTATGGCTGTAAAGACAGTTGAAAATGCCTTTAAAAGCCACCATTCCCAACATGGACTGGTCCGTGGGTGATGGCTTCTATTTTAACTGCAAATTGCATTGACTTGTTTCAAAGGTGTACCTGATAGCAGGAATGGTGTACCTACATTGCTAGGACTGCGGGTGGCCTTCTGGACCATTAATGCACTTTTTGAACTAATTCAAATTTTGTGGTACCTGTGGTGGTGCATCATTGTTAAGAGTTTGTTTTGCAAATTGGTGTGATTTCTTGGTTTTGCCCTCATCTGATTTATTCTGATGTAAGTTACTTCCGTGGTGAATAGATTCCCACTTCTGACTTGGACTTTGTTTTGTTTGGACCTGTTAGTTTATATGCTGCTGAAATATGAATTAGTTGTATTAGTGTTTTGTGCACATTTGTTATCTTTGGTGTGTAAGAACAATTACCGTAAATTTAACGTGAGAGAATGTTGAATTTGTGAGCCATCATGCAATGTTTGAACCAGTATTTACAGTTTGTTTCTAAGGATCTATTGTTAACAAATGTGTTTCACTTTTCAGATATGAAGGCGTTAGTGATTTGCAAATACAATGCTCCACAAAAGTTTGTTCATTTGGCAAGCAGGTCGTCGAGAAAGTCGAGGTGAATTAGGAGTTTAGATTTGTAGACTAGGATTATTTTAGAAATTATGTGTTCGTTTTTTATATTATGATACCAGCAAGTGATATTAGAAAATCTGGTAGGATTTGTTTTGGTTGACGCTTTGATGTATGTGAAAAATTCCAGACGGAATATGCGCAGTTAGAAAACGGCCGGTACATGTACAGAGTTGAGCGATCTCCGATGTGCGAGTATCTAATCAACTTCATTCAGAAATTGAAGACTCTGCCAGAAAAATACATGATGAACAGCGTTCTTGAGAATTTTACTATTCTACAGGTAAGATTTTTCAGTCGGTTTCATTAAGAAATAATCGATTACTTTAAAAGGTTATGTGCCAAAAGGCCCGGCTGCATAGGATATAAACAGCTACCACGTGTGTTCAAGTCTTTAATCTAGGGTGGTACTTAAGAGTTATTGATGTTTTGGGGGAGGGGTACCTGTATTCGAGGCTATATTTTATTATATTATTTTTAATAGATAATTTAATTTAGTTGTGGGCAGAAGGGGAATGTTAGAGAATATGCTTTATAAAAAGCAGTATGTTGACAGTGTTATTTTGTTGTTGCTGTTATTCTGTGTTATCTTCCGTACCAGAAATATGTTGCGTGATTGTATAGAATGCCACTATAGCCAATAGTACTGTTGTCCAGGTGGTGAGTCATCATGAAACAGAAGAGACTTTGTTGTGCATCGCGTACGTGTTTGAAGTTTCAACAAGCGAGCACGGCACCCAGCACACCATCTACCGACTAATGAGAGATTAGAAACGCCCGCCCGACGATGGGTGTCAGGGGTGATGAAAAAGGTCCCTCTCGTCAAATCTGCCGGCGGTCGTTGCGTGCAGTTGTTGGAGCCATTTTATGGTGGAACACAAGGAACACTAATTAATTAGTACTTATATTTTTTACTGTTTATTTGTAAATACAGAAATCAAATCACACAGAACAGTTTTAATATCTCTAATTGTAGTTGTTTATGAATGTTAATCAGATGCTGTTTTGCTTGTTTGTAACGGTTGCCTTATAACCTGTAGCGTCTGCTTAGCTGCTGCTGGCCAGTTATATGCATCTTATTATAGCAGAATTCTTTGTAGGCTTTTACTATCCAATACCGCACAGTAGTTGACTGTAATTTGTCAGATGGAAACTGGATATGAGAATAATTGGCCGTTGTGCGTGAATTTTAGAGGTAATTTTTTTAGACGAGTCCAGTGACAATTGGTTGCGTTATATACTTTATGCGTTGTTATGTTTTTGTGATTGAAGTTATTTTACTTAAAACTTTGGTTGTCAGCTTGCTAGCAGAGTTGGCCCGTGTAGTGTTCTGTAGCGAATGGAAATCCAGATAACATTCAGATGTTGTTTTCCGGAGGCATTTGTCTCGTTTGAGTGGGAAAGCGTTGAATACAATATTGTGATTAGTAAGAGAGGGGTTGTTTTGCGGTTGTAGCACATAAGATTTTATTTACCATGGGCATGCAAAGATGTCTTTGGTCTTCAGTATTGCTGTAGGCCCAAGGGAAAATGGAAGGTAAATTGTAGTCGATGCAGAGATTGAAGGGCTGCGTGTAATTTTGAACCCCCCTCTGCCTGTTCATTTGTGAGGTGCCAAGATCATTTTCAGCTTTACATATTATTTACTATTAATTATTTTGGACAGCTTTTTCTGACCATGCTGCTGTTTTGGAGCTTAAAATGATATAAATTTGACGGAGTTCTGCAGTCGGTCCATAATAAAAATCTTGTATATTTATATTATATTGATAGACTTTACTACTTTGTTTTATTATTTGCGATGAATGTCACGTTATTGAAACTGCCTTAATAACTGAAAGAATATGTGCAAACCAACTATGGTTTTGTTGTCTATTTACCAGTTATGTCGATGGTGTTTTTGCCTTAATATTTTTTGATCATGAAGTGTGTTTTTGTGTCAGAAATTGACTGAATTTTGGGCTCGCAGCTTGACTTCATGTCTTCATGTGTCTGAAGTGTGTGTGTGTGTGTGTGTGTGTGTGTGTTTAAAAGTGAATCTATTTAATTTTTTAATTTCATATCTATGGTTCTAATCTGAAGTGGTAAAACTATTTTAATGGTCATGCGTATTGCTTTAGAACCGTGAGTTCCTTGAATGATTTCTGCTTATCTGCTACAAGTGAATTGCTGATTTGAATGCATGTTCTGAGCATGAATCGGATCCATGTGATGGAATTTTTGAATGATTATTTTCTGCTGATTTTTTCAACAAGGAATACGTGCCTACATTTTCTTTATGAGCCACTGATATTTTGCATGTAAGAATCGTGTATTTATTATATATTTACAGAAGTTTATATTCAAGAAATTGGTGTCGTGTTGTTGAAATTGTTATTTGCTGTTAGATTGTGTCGGACGTATTTTTTAGGAACCTGGTGTATTGTGTCTTACTAGAGTTTTGTTTTGACTTGTTTTTAGTGATAGAATTTCTCTTCATTTTGCACCAGACATTAAATGCAGTGAGGGCCTGACTTGTCAAAATTTAGTTTTTTGTCAAGTAATATATAAGTAAAAATAATACAAATAAATGGAAGTTTGTGATATGTTTTATTTCTAGATGACTGCTCCTATAGAATGTGTTGCCTGGGAGTCATTTAGGATGTAAGGTGACAGCCGTTGGCTTTTGAGAATATGTGTAATTTGGCAGTTGAATGGTTTGTAAGCACCTTTGACAGCAGTTTGGGTTGAAACATCTAAGATGCAATATGAGGATTCGGATATCTGATGAAAGAGTGCATATATATATATATATATTCGGTCGACTGATAGTGCTCTGTGTATGCTAAATGCCTGCTTTGTAAGAACAGTGTACTCGTGAAAGACGAAAAGAAATGGAATTTGAAAAAATTGTCTAGAATTTTTGAAGAGATATTTTTGAGTCTGAAGTCATAATATTGTCACGAACTTTTATTTTTAATGGGGTGTGAGTGAGCTCTTTGTTGAGACATTAACTGTACTTAGCTTTTAGCACTTTCATGTTGATTATTATGTGAAACTTGTCAAGAGATATTTAACTGTGAGACAGTGGAGAAAAGTGCAGCCTAGACATATTTCGTGAGGTTGTATAATGGGGCCTTACTATGGTTTGAGTTTGAATAATACTGTACTTGTATTTTGTGCTATTCTGTAAAGATAGCAAGGTGTGATTTTCAGAATTTTTACTTATGTTGATTAAATCCTTAGAATTCAAACAGCTGGGCTGGTGCCAAATATTGGAAACCCAGAGCAACCTGTTTTCTTAAGAGCTCAATTGATTCTTCAAAATTATATCCATTTGTAGAATGGACAGAAAATAGTAATTTTGTTGCTGTTTTTTTTTCTGACATATATTACAACGATTACAGCAGGTGCTTTAAAAGAATACAGCCGTAGATTATAGCATTCTTGTTGGATATCTTTATGTTGACATATAATTGTTTTGTCTTTGAAACCAGAGCGTGACACAGGAGCTACAGGCCAGTTTATTCAATTTATAGATTGGATTAGTTCTGACACCTTTGAATATTTTGGGGTTGTGTAGTTTTCCTTATTGTCATGTTTTTGGCAGTTTTTGAGTAATTTGGTGTGAATGAATTATATGCTAGCTGGATATACTCCTTGATATCAGTTGCATGCACTCGAATGCTCTTACTGATATTTGTGCTGATTTGATAAGACAGATATTTAGCGGGAGAGGTTGCTGGCTTGCTGTACACCATTTCCATTTGGACAATATTCGGTCTTTATTGTTTGAAAAGATTCTTACCATTTGATGGACTGATTTCAGCAACAATCTAATATTTTGGCAATAATTTTTATGCTGTTTCTTGTAATTCTTCACGATCTGAATTAAACAGTTCCCCTTTTTCTAAAAGAATAAGCGACACTACCTTAAGAATCCATTTTTCAGCACAAACGCATACATGTGCATGCATGCTTATGATGTTAGTCTGTATATTATATAGATTTAAAAGATGTAAAAGTGATTTGGTTGGTTAGACATTAGAAATATCTCGTGCTGACAACATCAACGAAGCCTAATACTAAAGCTGTGAATTGAATATTAGCTATGAGCAGAATGAATGTTCAACTGAATTCAGTATATATGGGGCTCTTTGATTCCCACTGATATATGAATAACAGGATTGTTTCATGGTTTTGTAAAATCTTGACGTGAGTGTGACTTTTATTATCGGCCTAATACATGGGAAGTGATTTGAAGGAAACATTGGTCTGATGTGGTGTTTCTAAATTTGAGTTGTCGATGTCGGGTTTTTTTGCGAATCTTTGGCGGATTATTTGTTGATTTTTACCTTCTTTTGTGATGTTTAAAAAAAAATTAAAGTGTTTAAAAGAATCATTTGTATATTATAGAATGCCATAGGGAAAGGTTTGATTATCATTGTGAAGTCTTGCTTTCCAGGCTGTTAAAGTTATGAGCTGCTGTGTAGAAGACAAAGCAAGTGTATTGTAATTTCTTTATCTTTAGGGATGATGTAATTTCTTTAGTGTTGTATGGTTGGTCATTTTAACTTTTGAAGGACAGAATCTTGACAATGCTTTTATATATATATATATATATATATATATATATATATATATATATATATATATATATATATATATATATATATACATGTTGTCTCAGATACAAATGTAGATAAATTAACTGCTGCCTTATGAATTATTTGTAAAATAAAGCCTTCAATAAAATTTTTGAACTTAATGTTGTTAAATGCTTCTATAATTATGGAACCTTATGTTGCTTAACCAAGTCTTCTGTGTGAAACATTATTGTACTTTGGTTGGTGATATAAGGCAATTACGTTCTGACATTCGAGCCATATGTCAGTGGTGAATGCAACCCCTCGAAAGCCCTTCATAAATTTTGACCCCTGAAATATTCCGGTGTCTAATTCACAGCTACAGCAAAGCAATGTTGTATTAGGTGTTATGTTAAATAAAATACTCATGCTAGACGCAGTGCAGCATCTGTAAGCTTATTGATCTGTGACCGCCATATTGCACTGCTGAATTATTGATACTACAGTGTATTAGTACGAATTAGGCCTAAATCTATATCGATTCTATTGTAAAATCAAAATGGGTCTACAGATTCTCTGAAGGAATAGTATAGATTAACTTCTAAGAAAACCAGGCACCGTTGGCTAATGGACTAATAAATTGCAGTGCTATAAATTACGAAAGAAAAGCGCAAGGCTTTCGTATCAGGCCAGGTCCGTTGCAATGTTTTCCTACGCATGGTAGATTAGTTATCTATTACAACATTGCAAACCTTAGACACAGGGCCGTAGCGACGGGGGGTATATCGGAATATATACCCCACCCCGAAAATCAGACTACCTTAAAATTTTCAAAATGTTTTTAAGAGTTTCAAAGTTTCTACTAAAGATTTACACCCTTCCAAATAACATTAAACCCCCTCCCCCAATCAAATTCCTGGCTACGCCCCTGCTTGGGCACTGTTATAACTTAATAACAGCCGCATAGTGTATAGTTGTTATGGGACACTGTCGAACGACCTTTTCTCGGCGTCACTGACTAACGCGCCAATTGGTAGCGTACACTGTAGTTTGAGCCTGCGTGTGGGTATATTCGTATGTCTGTGTTTTCGTGTGCGTACGGAATTGTGTTGGGTCAAAAGATTAGTGCGAAGACTCGTTTTGCGGTAGCCATGGCAACGCGCAAACAATCAGTTTCGACCCACCCACTGGGTGAGTTCTCTGCTGGGCGCTCTTTTCCGCCTTAGATCTGCCCCATAGGCCTTTCTTTTTTCTCTCTCTTTCTTTCTTTCTTTCTCTCTCTCTCTCTCTCTCTCTCTCTCTCTCTCTCTCTCTCTCTCTCTCTCTCTCTCTCTCTCTCTCTCTCTCTCTCTCTCTCTCTCTTCTCGGCCGTAACTTATGGACACGCTTCTTTGGCGTGGCCTGTTTATTTGCCATAGAGGCTGTTTTTGGACACGGCACGAAAGGTCTCGGTTATTCTACGCGTAGACTACACGGTTCTGTTTCACGCGTCAGTCATCTGTTTGCTTTTTGAGTTTCGATTGAACACAGTTCAAAATATCGTGACCAGAAACGACGGACTTACACGAGGTTCTTTCTCGGAGAAGATCATTTCTGTTGCCATAGAAATGGTTTTGTTATCGAAGGACAGAAATTTCACTTTCGACGTTATTGAGGAAATGTCTGTTGAATTTTCAGGTGTACGAATTTAATGTATTAAAGTGTGAGTATGAAAACAGTCAACTTCGAAATTAAGTTTTTAAGGGAACTTTTCTTAATCTTACCATTCCACTTGAAACCTACTAGCAATTATCGTGAATTCCCTTAACAAAATTATTATTATGGTTTGTTTAGTCGATTGAATTTGACACCGGTGATTTGCAACTGTTCCAAACTGATTTGAATGAATCTCGCCCCGCAATGTTTTTAAGAGATTATCAGGCCTACTTAATATTAGACTGAAAAGACTAAGCTATTAGCTATAACATATTTTTTGGTCAATTTACACAAAATTGTAGAAGATCGAGGGTGACTAAAACCGAAAAGGCGATAGGCCTATTATTAATCCCAAAGGAACGTTTTGATTTTTGGAGACATTTTGATGATGTCAGCCAGGGCCGTCGGAACTAATTTTGGTCAGGGGGTGCAGTTTTTTCCGAAGTTAAATTTTTCTCTTTCAAATCCTTGACAAGCAAAAAAAGGTCGTCAACGCTCAATTTTACCTTAAAAATAGCTTGACAAGCAAAAAGGTTCTCTGCACACTCTGCACCCCCCCTGCACCCCCTGTATTTCAGGATACAGGGGTTGCAGAGGTGGTGCAGACCATCATCTCTCCAGGGGGTGCATTGCACCCCCTACATTTTTCCACTTCGGGCGGGCCTGACATCAGCAGTTTGTATGTAAGTAATCATTTCTTCTATATAGCGCCTATATTATCCCATGAAAAACGTATCCGTAAAATTCCCTGACCTGACTACGGCTACGAGTCAATAAATTCAGATAGGCCTAAAACCCGGCGATTATCGCCAGAATTATTCGGCAACTAGGCCTAGCATACTTAAGTTCGCTATTTGGTGTTCATCATATTCTACACTATACGTGTAGACCAGCCAAATTTCTACTACTAGACATGGAGTGGGCATGCGGACCAAAATTTGTACTCCAATTGGATGGCTGGTCTCTGACCCCTTTCCCCACCTCTTCAGGCAAGTTGAACATTGCATGAAACCACAATGCATTGGATTCTATGAGATGTCGATGATTCCATAAAGTAAGTAAGTAAGTAAGTAAGTAAGTAAAACACGGGGTTTCTATAGCGCTGCCCGAAAGATTGGTGCAGTGCACCAGCTTATTCACCAGCGCTCAAAACTTTTCTTCGGGAGTAACCATAGGCGTAAACTTCTATTAGACCTCTAGGTTCTGGCCCACCACCATTTTTGTGAAACTACCATAAGGAAGGAATGGTTAGGCTATAGGGATTTGGTCCTCCGCTTGTTGATACAGGTTTACGTCAATGTGAGTAATTTACTGTTTATATGGGAACTAAACTGAATGGAATAGCGTTTAAAAAAGAATTGTTAGTTTTGTTAGTTCTCATTTCATTAATGGACGGTCTTCGCGGCAAGGCAGCTAATGGGCTAAGTCGAATAATAGGCCTACCATTATGTTATACGAACATATCTCGATTTTGCTGACGCTCTGGCTAACTGATAATGCTGTTGTTTAGAACGAATACGAACTGTTTTCGGAGAAGACAAATTAAGCCGTTATGGGTAACGGAAACGGGTCTCAACAGAAGCACGTAAGCTTCGAAAAGAGCGAGGGCGGCGGAACACAGCGATCGAATAATCGAGGTTCGAATCACGATAGGTCTTTCGACTCCCACGATTCGTACGATGCCGCCGCCCCTCAAATGAGATCGCGAGAGAGTACGTTCAGTCTCGGCCAGAAGATTCAGGAGAAGGCGCAAACGGACAGGATCGTCGACGCTGCGGAAGAAGTATTCGATGATCGCCGCTTCCAGGGCCGAGCTCCTGCGGTCCGGATGGACATCGCAAGCAGCGACCGCTGGAACGATCGCCAAGAAGGGGGAACGAAGACGACGACGACGACGACGACGACAAAACAGGAGTGGCAGCGTGAGTATGACGATGACAAAGATCCGGACTACATCGACGAAGACGAAGACTGGCGCAGGAAGAAAAAGAGGTCTCCCGCCCAGCGGACCGCCTACATATCCACCAACCGAAGAAGCCGGCCGATCGAGGAGACGTGGCAACAGACGCCGCGCGGAGAGTATCAACAGAGGCCGAAGCAGGGCGCCGCCGACTACCCGAACGCCCGATCCCCGAGCCGGGCGTTCAACACCCGCGACCCCGACGACCCCTGGTACACCGACAAGGAGGTCCTGAACAAGCGGTCGGACTGGGCGCTCGTCGGTCGCCACGTCCTCAGTCGCCCCATCTCCGCCAGACCGATCAGAACCGGCGAAAGGGACTTCCGTCGGTTGAGGGACGACATCGACACATTCAGCGACCCCACGCCGTACGGGGGCTCCGGTGTGAGACCGACGCACATCCCGAGGATCCCGAGAACTCCGCGATCCGTCTACACCTACGAAGACCACTGGAAGAACGACTCCAGCACCGGTACACGTCGTCCTACGCTAAACACTTACTACAAAACCTACAGCGTCAACAGTTACAGATGAGAACAATGGCGACCGTCGTCTTCCTTCGTTTCATAACTTCGCTTCGCAGAAGACGCGTGGACGAAATCTCTTCGTGTCAGATATAAATATAGACGTAATTGTATATTCAATTGAAAAATTTGTGAAAAGGGACATCGCTTGACAAACTAAAGACGACAGGGACTTATACAGTGGCGGTTCCAGGATTTCTCAGTGGGGGGCTCGGGGTGGTGAAATGAATTCATGGAAAGTTGGTGGGGGATGAAAATAGAAGGAAAAATCAATAAACTTTGCCGGAAAAGGGTGAAAAAAGGGAATGTTTCCCTAATTTGACTATACATTTACCGACAAATAGGTTGACAAGCAAATATAAAGGTAATTCACAGTCAGTTTTACTAAACTTTTACCAAAAATAGGTTTCCAAAGCAAAAAAAGTAAGTCCGGAAGTCCGGTGGGGAATGCATTCCCACTCATCCCCCACGTGGAACCGCCACTGGACTTATATATAGGCTAATGCATTGGCTATCGGTCGCTTGCTTAAAATGACAACAAATAGACCTAGCTGCTTGTGTACATCGTTTTGCAAAGGAGGCGCTCGTGTCGCTAAGCTTAATGTATAATAATAAACTACAGTATGTTGTAAGAATAACGTTTTTATTAGCAACAGCAGTTATAAAACTACGAGAACGAGAATCGGTAGTCATTTCCAGTTTCACGCGATCACTTTATATGATCATTAGCGTAAGCCATCATCGTAGCTTTGGTAAACGTATAGGCTATAGCCTACATAATACATAGGCTACATGTGTATATTATATATCTGTCGACTTGTATGGTGATAAGTGGATAAATCGGTTAAGTGGAAAATGATGTCCCGTTTTTACTGCCTTTCAATGAAAATTAGGATAAGGCTGACTGATTTTTTAGTCCGTTTCATTCTGTGTAAATGGTGACGGATAAGTGGATAACCAGCCATCAACATGGCCAAACTCACTGCCAACTTGCCAACTGTTGCCGTGATTGGCTGAACCATTGCCCACAGCCTTGAAAGGGTGGAGCAAAACAAGCCGACGCGCCATTTTCAAAGCTCGTCTTATCGTGATTGGCTGTTCGAACAGCTGCATGTGATCATGGTTGGAGTTGCCGGGAGGGGGAGGAGGGTTGGAGGGGGTTGAACCCTTCTTGCTGATCTTCACTGGCTGTCTGGTGCCTGCAGCCTCTGCATTCATTGAATTTCAGTCCTCAACCCCCTCCCCAGCTCATATCGCTGCAACACAGAGTATAGAAAAGGCAGATAAGCAGCTGGTTGAGCGCCAATTATCTTGCAGTAGGGTTGGAGGACTTTGAACAGTACCGTCAATTGACGATGGGCTGGGCCAAATGTGCGACTTTCAATCGACTGGGGCAACTTCAAAGGCGGTCAGCATGAAGACACAGTGTCAAGAACGAACAACTTCCCACGGACGTTGGCGATCACTCTCTAAGCAAAGGACGTCCTTTGATGATTTATGGAGGCTAATGGCAGAACCTACGGAATCACTTGAAAGCCAGATTGCGGACTTCAGTCGTAAAACTGTCACTCAGTGATCAACTACAAATTATTTTGATCGGAAATCATCGTCGCAATGTGATATTTTCAGTAGTAATCGACATTTAAGTTTTAATAATGTTATTAAGACTAGCCAACTTAGTGGATTAACTTAATGTTTGAAGTGTATCCAGTTAAGCAGTCTTTTAGACTGTATCTGTATTGTATGGTTTGGCCTTCAAAATGATGTCGTTTTTACTGAAAATTAGTAAGGCTGACTGACTTCAAGAATGTCTAACATAACCGTAATAAGTCAGGCCTATAGGAACAGTGGCGGCTCCACCGGGGGGCAGGGGACCCGTGCCCCCTATTGAGTGCCTGGCCCCTAGTCCCCAGTTGGGATCCTATACTTAATGCTACATACATTAAACAACAAATGGTTGAATGGTTAGTCCCCCATGACTAGAAGTTGCCACCCCAACGGCCCCCCACTTGCCAAATCCTAGAGCCGCCACTGTATAGGAATATTGCAATTTTTGTAATTTTTGCAATTTTTGGACATTACTACTAATTTCATAGGCCTACATCGAAATGGATAATTGGATTATACAGTATAGTAGCTTTTATGCACATTATTTTTTCATGAATAATCGATATAAGAGTGAGTAGGCCGTATATACTTTTTCTGAGGATTATTAGCCTAGGCCCTAGGGAATCTTAGGAATTGTACCAGCTGCAGAAACGGTTCGCCGTGCACACGAACAATGTGTTAAACGTGTAGGTTAAACTGTAGGCCTACATCACGAATAAATGACGACGAAGAAGATTGATGAGTTACAATCAAGGTTACAATACCGTTTCTGAATGTTTGGAGAGTTGCAGGATGTAGGTCTAACCTATAACAAAAAAACGTTAATTTTGAAGGCTCAGATCTGCGATATTATGTCTGATGTCATACAATAGAAAAAGCAGATAGGCCTATGAGTCATAAGCTGAGGCCGTTCAGCGAAAGACGAAATACAACAATTTGCAGCAACATTTGCGTGATCAACAGCAGCGGTTTTCAAATAAAGTCGCGAGGACTCCAAGTGAAGTCAGTCCACTTTCCCAACCATCCCGGTGTCGTTGAATAAAAAAAGAGAAAGTCTTGGCCTATAACAATGATTGGTCCCTGGCGTCATATTAAAAGTGGCGCAATCTTCGCAGGTTGAACTTTAGCCCCGTCCTGCCAATCTGGTCAATTGGTAAAGTTCCTTACTGATAGGTCCAATGGCGCTCCATAAAGCAAAGACTCGAATGTGTCATTCGACAACAGAAGGACGATTCCGTGAAAGAGTGTAGTGGATTTTTAGCGTTATACATCTAAGTTTGAAATGTGGAAGCAATGCAGGCAGTTGTTGCATAAAGGCCGTAAAGAGGAAGAAATTTTCCCCCATCAAATCTTAGATCCCCAAAATGTTGCATTTCAACGTGCAATGCGATGACAATTTTCCACCACGCCCCCAAACTGCCATGAACTCCCCCATGGCAGAGGAGAGTGTAGGTTATGTAACGTTGAGTGCAAGAGATGTGTTACGGTTCTTATGCACATTTTCATCGACTGCGTTGACTCTGTTCAACAGCTCATCGCCAGATTTCAGTGTGTACCTGTGCCCAGTTCTGAGTGCGATCAGTGAACCAACTTGATGAAAGTGCTGTATATAAGCTTATACATCGTTATATCTATAATATATAGATTCCGCTGCAATCATTCTGCCTTCAATAAGTGCCATCGACGACCCGTGTAAACAAGGTCGTCATTTTGTCAATATATTGGAAAGGATAACAGTGGTAGTAAGCACAAGTTATTTGAGAATATGTGCTAGAATTATGAACCCTAATGTAATAAAGTAATACAGGCACTGTGATAAGTACGTGTGTGTGTGTGTGTGTGTGTGAGTCAAGCTCTGGTCTATATCATTTGTAAACTGACATGAATGTCACCTTAATTAAAGTCTACATCATACTGCATTGTCAGACCTTATTTTGCCATAGGTCCATTATATTAAAGAGCGGTCAAAGGTGAACGGGCTTAGACACGCACGAAATATCTCGATGTAATTTAGTTCGGTTTTTAGTTCACTTGCTTTGAAAATATCGTTGCCCCAAAGGTTTCTACATTGCATCCGCTCTAATTATTGCTCGTTTAATCGTCGGGTCATTGAGTACGATAGACAATCGAAGCAGGAGTTTGAAGTAGGGGCCCAAACAAAGTGACATAAGACGCCATCTTAAAAATGGCGACGGCCGTTCGACTAGACTAGAAAAATCTTTAGGCATACGCGAGAAAGACGAGAAACTTATTCGTGTAGAAATAGTTATCTCTAATAATATTCTTCACAGGCGATGATAACGAGACGTAGGTCCTATAGGCTATAGGGCTAATCGGCCATGAATAATTAAGTTTATACAATCTTCTGGTGTTTTTATACATCGGCATTTCAAATAGACGGGTTCGCCGCGTGGAAAAAATCGCTCAATGATATATCTACATTAAAATCCTATCGTTTTTATTTCACTGAGGGGTGTCGTCTTTCTCTCGGGATGCGTCGATGGGCCGATCATTCTTTGCTCATTGATAAGGGTCTGAATGGGGGTGGTGGTGGGGGTGTAATCGCTGAGTCCGCCCTTAGAAACGGTCGGTTTAACTTTAACCTTTTTATTTAGACCCGGAGTGGAAAAAGCAAATGTTATTCTTTGTTAATCTATGTGCAGGAATTGTACCGCCATTTAGATTCGGGTGGCTTGGACGTATACTGTTAACTCATTCTGTGCGTTAATCGGCAGGCGGCATTGTTGACGTGATTGACGCTTCTATAGGATTAAGTGTGATTTGCGAGCCGTTCTATTTCGAAGCCGGTCGTTCTGAACCGGGTCTGTCTTGTCTGTCTGTATGTCTGTCTGTATGCGCCTGCCTGTGTGTCGCTTCTTAAGGATGTCCGAAGTCCGTGTAGATTAACTCGTGGATCTCCATTGAGTCAGTTGTCCGGATAGCCGTTAGCGATCTTGTGGTCGTCCAGTGACTGGACTGCTCTAAGTGTTTCGTCCTGTGGATGGATGTCCTCTGCACAGCTGGAAACTTCGTTGCCCCTCTTCAGTCGGTGCAATTTCGACCCTCCCCCTGAAAAAATTGCGGAGTTATGAAAAAGTAAAATTACTAGTTTCTTTCGTCACAAAACCATGTTTTGCACCACCCACCCGCTGGAAATTTTTTCACTTCTTTGGTCACAAGACCCTGTTTTGAACCCCCTGGAAAAATTTCTGCGGACGCCCATGACCACGAGTCTGTGACTGATGTTCGGAAACTGACGCCCGAATGGGAGACGATCTCGAAATGTTAAAGATTTTTTTATCATCTGTCATCGCAGTTAGGGTAGCGGATGGCGATCGCTGTCTGATCACACCTTTATTTGTCTTCGTCAAGGTTTGATGATGTCGAGAAATGCTATCCGTGAAGCTGTTTTAATTGGCGCTATACAAAGCGTCGCATTCAATCATATGACGACTGAGAGGTGTTGCCGAGAATTCCGAAGCACGGTGGATTTTTCTCTACGGCCGAACGAAATGCTGACGCTGCAGAATCTTCGTGCCTTTTACAAGTTACGGCGAACATTGGGAGGAAGCAAAGTTGTGGCGCATCAATGATTCAGAGGGGCGAGCCGTGGTTCCATCGTTTTATTAGATTCGCTCACCTGAAGACAAGACTCGCGAGAAACACATGTAGGCAAACTAACAGCAAATACAGGACACTTCACACTTCGAACACTTAGCAACAGAGGCAACGGGCAGACGGACAAAGACAGACACAGACAGGACAGGAAGAGACTGAGAGACAGACAGACACAGAGAAAAAGAGTGAGACAGACAGACAGGAGTGCGATGCGATTATGAGATCGTATTTTTAGCAAATTTTTAATGCGCCGCATTTTAGCCGTTTTTTCGCCTATGCGAATTCTGCATAAATATGCGGCAATTTTATCTGCATTTTCGCTATTTTGGTTACATATATAGCACATTTTGCTATGTTCCTAATGTAGGCATAGATTTACAGGGGATCGGCGTCCGTATGGATGATCTTTTTTGCTCGTCAGCCCATATTTTTAAGCAAAAGACGCCGCAATTTCCACAAATATGCGAGGCCATAAATTGGAAATTTCGGCGAATAAATTGAATATTTCTGCAATTTCTCGCCGCATATTTAGTGACTTCAGAGTACCGCATATTTCTCGAAAAATCCCCGCATTAAAAACAGCAAAGCCCCAAGGGAAGAGAGACCCGAGCGCACACAGTTAGAACAACAGACTCAGTTACTTCGATCGTCGCTGAGCGTCGCTTCATCTGGCGGAAGTTCTTTCGATTATTTTCCGCGGCGGCGGCGGCGGCGGTGGCGAGGGGGGCGGTGAACCCAATATATCTGGAGATTGTGAGGACGTCGGCTCACACACGGACGGTCCTTTAGGTCGGTCGAAGGTGTGGAAGAGACGCACGGGAGACGAGAAAGAGTCCAGCTTGTTGGGGGCGATTGTATACTACTACACGGTCGTTTTCTATAGTCATTTTTATTCACTTGACCGCGCAGCGAGGCGCCTTCGTGAATCACTGTTTGCGTCAACTTCTGCGATCAGGTGAGTCAACGGAAGCAGTTGCTGGAGGAGGAGGAGGTGGTGGTGGTGGTTGTTTCATCATAGGCGCCAAATAAGTCGTTGTTCACACTTAAGATTTGTCTGATATTAGAATCGAATAAAATGCTCATTTTAATAAAACAACTCCGCGTGAGGAACGGATCCGAAAACTAAACGATTTTCTTTTCTTTTGATAAAGCTGCTTTTCTGTTAAGAGACGAAAACGGTGTTGTAAAATGACAAGCTGGCATAACGCCTCCCCTCTTTCTCTTCTTCTTCCTCCTCCTCCTCCTCCTCCTCTTTTGAAGCTAGTTGACTCTTTTTTGAATATAAAGGTTCAGATTTGAGTAGAAGAGTTTATTATGCCGAGGATAGAAATATCTTATTATCAGAGGAGCTAAGACAAAATGATGAAGAATGCGCAGAAAAATTCCGTGAAGCAGTGGCGGCTCCACCTGGGGCAGGGGGCCCGTGCCCCCTATTGAGTGCCTGCCCCCCAGTGGCCCCCCAGTTGGGACCCTATACTTAATGCTACATACATTAAACAACAAATGGTTGGCCCCCATGATTAGAAGTTGCCACCCCAACGCCCCCCACTTGCCAAAGCCTAGAGCCGCCACTGCCGTGAAGCAGAGACTCTCCTTCTGGAATGCTCTAAACTCATTCATTTATTAAAAGGTTTGCTTATTAAGATAACTGGTTCCTTGTATCACAAGTTTTACAAACGACAAAAAAATTATAAAATCGATTCTCTGTAGGGGCCTATGACTTTAACCAATGAAAGGACTATTGCTACAGTAGCTGCGTAGATATGCAAAACTTTCATCGGAGTGACGAAACACTCGAATTAGAATCAGATTTTCTTTATGTTCCATCATCATTGCGTCAAACCGTGTAAGGATTGTCAATACCCTTCATCTGAATTTCTTTCTACAGCGCTCGAAATGCGACACTTGTCAGCCATTTCAAACCGCACCCTATATACTGTGCACAGTCTTTCAAGCTCTCCATCAGAAAAAAATTCAAAAGATTACAAAGTTTTGACACAAAACGACTATTGCGTAATTCCGATTCCCTCCTTTATATAACCAATCAATCAGTCAATCAAATCTATAGCGCCATTATATATAATGATGCCCATAAGCATCAGCTGTTGTTATGGAAAATAAAATAATAATTATATAAATTTATTTGCTGCGAGCAAAAGTATTGATATTGGTATTGGCAATACATAGACCTACATTTTAGCAGTATCGTTAACAACCCCGCGTCTTGACGGGATTTTTTGCTCTTCCGATCCATTTTACACCAGAAAATGTCGACGCGTCCCCCCTTTTCCGAAACCCTGGCTACGCCACTGTCGGATGGTCAATGCATCTTCTCCCCGAAAACAAAGGGCCACTTAACGGTCGCGTCGAAGACATCTCCGCCGGAGGTTTCGCGGAGAATAACAGCCATCTAAAGGAACGCTTCTAGGAATGCAATGCGCGCCTCTGCGTGCCGCGCGGTCACGTTATGCTTGTAAGATATACCAGAATGATTGTTTCATAGCGGAGCGTTGGTGTTAAAGTACATGCGCCTCTGCTTAAATGACGATCGAAGTGACTACAGTCCATTTATTGACAGAGAACGATTTCATGACACTCGCGCATGAAACGCTGTTTCAAAATGGTTTCATTTTCTGCAACTGACCGCACGTGGAATTTCACATTTCACGGACTTCCTGCTGTGTTATTCAGGCGGGGTCCTGCTGCTATCCCGCGACATCCGACAACTTCTGTCGCTACTTTGTGAAAGATTTCAAAATAATTTTTTTTCGTTTTTGCGTCACGATCCTATAATGTTGTCTAGACACCTTTCGACTTTGTCAGATATTTAAATTGCTTAGGATTTTTTTCTCAGATTTTGTCAATTACTGAATTAATAAATCAATTAAGACACGGTTCATCTCGCGATCGACTTTGTACCAGCGCCGTTTTAAGAAGTTTGGGGATCTAGGCATTGTGAAAAGGGAGCCCTAGGCATTTTGAAAAGGGGGTCCCTTGGCATTTTTGAAAAGTAGCGACGACCTTTCTTTTAAACACCTAAAAACGGTGATGACCAGTGGCGTCACCAGGATTTTCCAAAGGGCAGGGTTATGGTTCCCGTGAACCCCAAATTCGAAAAAGATCGTCTACTATTATTTTGCTTGACTAAGTGAATTATATAGGTATATGATCGCGTACGACTATATTGATGCGCAGTAAAAACGTTTTTGGTCGGACAACCAATGGGGTTAAACCCATAACTCCCCCCTTGGCTACGTCACCGGTGATTACCTTTTTTTTACTTGTCGGACTTCTTTCGGGCATCAGAAAATCTAAAACAATCGTACATTCAAACTGAAGCACAGGAAAAAATCTGTTTCCGCCCCCCCCCCCGTGATTCGCGGGGACCCTAGTCATGTGCCTATCATGCCTATGCCTTAAAACGGCCCTGGTATCGCCCTGTTTTAGTGTGGTTTGCTTTGGTCCGTTGGTTTGTGTCTATGCGTCATTTCTTGGAGCCTTTTCTCTTCCATTCCAAGGATGCGTCCTAAGTTACTCCTAACCATTTCAGTCTCTCTTTTCCAGTGATGTCACTGGCTTGTAGTTTTCTGTTGTGTTCTTTACCTGGCTTCTTCGTTTCTCACGAGGGGTCTTTGTGGCTGAATCTGGGTATTCTTGGGAGTCACTGTCACCGGTATACAACGCAGGTGTTTGGGATTCGTAATTTTTGTTTTAAAGTGATGTCTTGTGAAAACTTTTTCCCCGAGTCTGTTGAAGACAATTCCTGTCATCGCTATCCTTCTCTTTATTTCACTCTAGCTATTTGACTCCTTTTTTTCTAGGTGAAAAAAGGTAAAGGTTCGCCCATACTCGATTTCGAACTTCGGGCCCGGCGCTGATCTCCGGTGTCAGGCAAGCGGCGACGCAGGTGGCTAAAGCCATTAATCTAGAGTAGTTTGCCATTGCTTTCTCTAGACCCGCGTTTTACCTTCGCAGCCACAACTGCTACTCAGTTACCACCGCCCTCTGGCGAATGCAGGCTGAGTCGACCTTAGGGGCTCCTGCGGGTTTGAACCCGTACCGTCAGCGTGCCTGTCTAGCGTGTTACCAATCTGCCATAAATACATGCATGCATACATACGTAGCTACCCACAAGCAATATACGAAGGTTAGTTTCTTGTACCGTATTTATGTGCCTTTTCGCGCGTGTGTATGTGTGTGTGCAACTGTGCATGTATGTACAGTATGTGGTGTACACGCTTGCTTTTGTTTTGCCAACTCCAATCCAGATTATCTGCTGGAAATTGACAAATGTCATTTCGTCTCTTGCTCCTCTTCTTTCCTATCCAGGGAGAAAATGGGGAATTTTATGGCGCATGTCTTCGCGGCATACCGAACAGCTCTCTACCCCCCCCCGCCCCGCCCCATCGCGTCTGCCATCGACGCTGTCAGATCATTTGAAATGATGTCAAGTGGCCGCCTCTCACGCTCCCCCCACCTCCCACCACACCCACACCCACCTACTCACGCCCTCACTCACTTTCCAACACCCCCTCCCACGCATTCTGCAAACAGGTAACAGCCAACGAACGACTGCAGAGCGATAGATACTGACTGTGCCAAGGCGCGATGATGATGATGATGATGATGATGATGATGATAATGACTACGGCGATTATGATGACGACGACGACGTTAAATAATTAAGAAGAAGACTTCTTTGACAGGCGTCTTGCATTTGACGCTCGCTTGAAAATAGCAGCACAATGGGGGAGGGGGAGGGGAGGGAAAATTGAAACTGCTTCACGCCTTTACATCGTTTTTTCCGTCGCTTTTGACCGAATCAATGTTGGTTAAACTTTGGATAAATAAATAAAGCCCCTCTGGGTGCATGCTATATCTCGAGAACTGTTGCTGACTCACGTGACACAGCACAGACAGCAGTCAAGGTGTGATAGACTGCTCAAAAATTAAGATCAAACTGTACCCCCCCCCTAACCCCTACATCCCCCCAATAGCGACGACATTAAAAAATACGGCAGGACAACTTATTGCGATAAACAGACGCAAACGAAGAAAGTCGCTGTATTTAGGGCAAAAACAGAGGCACGGTGACGCTGGGTTATCACTGGAAAGGACAATCCGACTAAGAACGACGTCAGGATTAGGACAAAGAGGGCGACCAAAAAGGCGATGGGTGGGTGAAGTGGAGGAGTGGACAGGAAAGCAGTTGTCAACGGCAGTCAGGGTAAAACACAGGACAGACATTGCTGGAGAAAGGATATTCATGTTGCCACGCCAACTTCAGTCAATGAAAGTAACAGTCAAAGACGACGACGACAGCGATGATGATGATGATGATGATGATGATGATGATGATGATTATTATTATTATTATTATTATTATTATTATTATTATTTAAATCGTCAAAACTTTGATGCTTTTGTGTGACAGACAGGTTTAAACGAACTTAGTAAATATCTGAGACGTGGACTAAATAATGCTTACATAATTATTATTATAATCGCTTTTTCTTACCGTCTGTGCCAATTTGGTCGGAAAAAATGAATCTCATTTAATAAGCATGCAAAACTGTAAGGGAAAACGTTGAAATTCTGTCTTGTTAAGAAAATTCAGTGGCTTAGACGCCGATTGCGTTCATCGTCTTGAACATTTTATACTCGACGCAGTCACGTTTTAGCAATTTATTCGTTTTTTGCATCGTTTTCGGAACTAATTGACTTCGAGTTGTTCGCCCGTTTATAGACTACAGTGGTTCTCGCCTCTTCGCCTCTGTATATATTTTCGACGGACTTATTATATTTAACAGCAGTCGCTAGTTATCACTTATCAGCCTAATGACCGCTTGGCGAAACTCGATGGATACTGATCATAAATACGTCTCCTGCCGACCACCATTACAGCCCTTGCAATCTCTGTCTGCATGCTCGAGCGCTTTCCACTCCGTCCATAACGACAGGACAAGCAGATCTGACGAATTATGGCTGAATTCACGGACAGCCTAGCCGTTGGGGGAGGGGGCAAGATTCTGAAGACCAGGATTCCGGAATAGGGGAGGGGGCATTTTCGAGTGAGAAAAGTGTACAAGAGATAAAAACGCCGCCAAGAAGTTCTTGATTTTACCGTTCGTAATAACTTAACATGAAATGACGTCGTCTGCAGCGGACCTGGGTAAGCATAGACACTCGAATGGAGATGGAAATCCGGTGAGTAAGTATGTTGGATGTGAAGTGAAGCGCAATATCTCATGAGTTTTATCTGTTGCTCTGATTTAATATCGAAAGCAATGACAGAGAAACTCTTGGTCGGTCTACGGCTCTACGCAGTGTTTATACGAACAGATATTCGTGCCTATTAACTATTATCACCAAAACAGTAAAAGTCTGATACGCAAAATGTCTTCTCTCTCTTTGTCTGTCTCCGTCTCTGTCTGCCTCTCTGTCTTTGTCTGGCTGTCCGTCTCTGTTTCTCTTTTTTCTGTCTCTGTATATGCTTCTCCTTTTCTGTCTGTCTGTTTCTCTTTAGTTCTCTTTTTTCTCTCTTTTTCTCTTTTCTCTCTCTCTCTCTCTCTCTCTCTCTCTCTCTCTCTCTCTCTCTCTCTCTCTCTCTCTCTCTCTCTCTCTCTCTCACACACACACACACACATTCTCTCATACTCTCTCCCCTGCTTAGGTTTGCGTTTCAGCGTTTTATTCTTAAGTATCTCACTGACGGCCTGTTGTTAAACTTTTCTAAAGTTGGCGCTCTTAATCATTGATGGCAATGGGTCACTCATAATGACCCACAACCCACGTGACCCATCGATGCATCGACCCCTTGACCCTTGACCCATTCTACCCATGACCCTTTGACGTCTCAGTTCTCAATAAAGAACCGCTTCCGACATATAATAATTATTACAGTTTATCTATAATATGACCATTTTATAATATGACCAGTCACTGATCAGAAGCATGTTTATGTCCCCAGATCATGCACTGCTCTTACCCAACGTCGGGCTTTTGCAGTGACTGGACCCTCCCTGCCTATGGAATGCCTTAAACCCATCCATTCGGGAATCACTTCTTACTCCCTCACTCTGCTCAATGCGAAAGCTAAAGTCTCACTACTTTACCCTGCGACTCCAATGCTAGGAGCGTCTCTGAGTAGAAATAGAAGAGGCGCTATACAAATGTCACATTACATTACATTTGCCCCACTGGAAAGACGCCTTTAAGCTTTTCTTCGTTTTTCTGCTAATAATTAATTATTCCACATGATAACGTCGTCATCGGGTATCGTTTTCCATATAGAAAGCAACATGGTGATGATGAGCGATGGTAAGCTGACGATGGTCCTGGCTCTGATCGGACTCATCGCCGCCCTTTCTCCGCACGAATCCGCCTGCACCGGCACCGGCATCGGACCGAAGGACCTCTACCGTCTGCTCGGTCTCGTCAGACCATCCCTTCCCCGCAGCCACGCTCCGTCCGCAGTCCACCCGAAGCCCGGATCCTTCCAGCCGGAGGAGGAGAAGGAGGAGATGGAGACGGTCGGAGGGTCGAAGCGCGCTCTCCCGTTTCGGTCGGACCTCGGAAAGCGCTACAAGCCGGAGAAACCGGAGAAGGGAGGGGACTACTCCGAAGAAGAGGGGGAGGCGTGGAAACGAGGACTTCCGTTTCGATCGGATCTCGGAAGAAGATCGGCGGGATTCTGAACTTCTGATCGATAGAACAAAAAGCAGAAGAGAAACCTCGTCTCTCGCTCTGACGGGAACCTCTTCTTCAGAATGTCTGTCGGATGATGGTGCATGACGTGAGATAGTCGTATTGGCGGAATGTTGGATGACTTTTATTTGATAATAAATGCGTCAATTCTCATAGTGTTTTGATGTACCTGAAGGGGACATTTTTCGACGCGAAAAATAAACAGATAGCGCGGAATGTCAGAATTAGTTCTCTGACTTTTGGTGACAATATCAAGGCAGCACAGCTTGCATGCGTGGGCGTTTCTATAGAATCTGAAGCGACAGCATCATTGCTAAAATCATAATACAAAAGTTTAAAACCTTCCTACGCTTTTAAAAATAATTATAAACATCGATACGTTATAGAAGTTCTCCATTGGGTCTGTATCGATAAAAGTCCAATGCATTTAGAGTAATTGTCGAAAACTGTTCAGCAAAACCTCCTTCCGCGTGGAATTTTAAATTTGACTCCAGCCCAGCACCGGTGGACAATTTCAAAACGACGAGCTCATTCTGTACTTATACCAGTGTCTCGCAAACTTTTTACCTCGCGGCACACTAAACAGAACAAATTTTTTTCACGGCACATTCTTCATAAAATTACAAAACCAACCAACAATTTATTAAATTGAGTGTTCTTTATTAAGGAACTGCCGGGTCTGCAGTCACATATAATGATATGTAGATGTAACAAACGCGAAAGTAACGTTCATAGACTGTAGATTCTCGCCGTTGTTTTCCTTAGTGTCGTTTTCACCTTGCATTTTCTCAGATCTTGCCAAAAATTTATCCATTTCAAATTTCATAGGGCTAAATCTCGGTAAAAGCATCAAATTCAACTGTTACTATACTTATAGTTACCCTACTATTGCAACATCTCAACACATGCAATGTAATAATTTCAAAACGGTAATTGGGTCAAATGTATCCTTGCGCGCTCAGACGCTGTTGTTTTTACATTGTAAAGGTCGCAAGGACGGTGACGTCAACGAAAGACGTTAATTTCTGGCAGTTGTATCGTTGCGCGCGCAACGTTATATAAAAAAATGGATGTCCGATATATTGTATTGTAGGCTGTGCCGCAGGCTGGTGTGAGGCTCTATATATGACGCCATTTTTACACTTGCTCATCCGGCAAAATTTTTAGGAAGGGAACAAAAAAATTAAAATAATAGTAAAATTCTGAAATTCTTTCACGGCACAGCTGGAATCTCTAGCGGCACACTAGTGTGCCGCGGCACACAGTTTGCGAGACACTGACTTATACGATACGCACAAATTGACAAGATTCGAAATCCCAGCATACAATTTTCACTTACAGACAACTATAGTATTAGGCCTAGATGTTATTATTTCAGACCAATTGGTTGCACCCTATGGCCATATATTCACTGATGACAGTGTAGGAGTATCAACGGGGGCCCAGGGGAATAGGGGGCACATAGACACAGGGGCACGGAGACACAGGGACACAGAGGCACAGAGGTAGGTGCACCCAAAACCTACCTCAAAAATTCTGTAGGCCTACACCAATTTTTTATGATGGCGCAAAGCCGAAAAGTTATATAAAGTCAGAAAAGGAAATAAGCGAGCGTCGCATTTTCTTCCGTTTCAGTATCTTTAACAACATGCATCACTCCAATTGGAAGGAGCGGGGGGCGGTAAGAACTAAGGAATGGAACACAAAGTGCTTCCTCTCCCTCTCCCCAGCTGAACTCCTGGATCCGCCCCTGAAGAGCAGAGGCCGTCTGGTCTTTAAGAGTTTTATGCGGAGCCCAGTGGGCGGCTAATCGGCACAGAGTGTAAAAATGAGCCATGGTCTATCTGGTTAATGGTACACGACGGGGACCTCTAGTATCAAAACACTCGATCAGATATATTCGCTACAAAAAAAGATACTTCACCGCCGTTTGTCTTCAGTTTGTCGTGGGCTCATCGTACTAAGACCCAGACCCGTCTAGGCCTAATTAATAGGCCCATATTTAGCATTCCTCGTGGCACTTAGGCCTACTTTGATTGCCCGTGACTGTCGCCGTGGAATGCAGGCACCTATACACGCTCTGGACAGTGCAATTTTTAAGAGTCTTTACCTAAGGTTATACAAATTTATCAGATGAACCATCAAAAATATTTCATCTATTTTTATACTTTACATCATCATCATCGTTATCGTCGTCGTCGTCATCATCATCATCATCATCACCATCATATCCGAGACAAAATCCGATTCGTAGAAAAATGCTTTATTTAAAATAAAACGAGAAGTCAATAATAAGTTTTGAGACAAAGAGTGCTGCCATAAAGGGTTAATCTCGTACAATAAGCTCCATAAATGGCACATCACAGGCATGGGCGCCCACATAAATTTTTCCAGGGGGGACAAAACTCAATGGTCATATGGTTTTCGAGATATTCAAGTACACGGTTCTCGGTTAAAGTTAAGTTTCTCAATTTCACTTTTTGTGTCTCAGCAGTGTTTTATAGTTAGTTAAAAATAGATTTGCGTCTTTTAGCGGGGGAGGGGGCCAAGTTCCCCCTCCTGTCCCTATGCGTGGGCGCCCATGGTCGCATGCTTTTAAGAAGTGTGTGTACCGCTGTCACTCGAGATGACAGAATTATTCAAGGACGCCTTCTTGTCTTTGCTGGAATGTTGCGTAGGACATGCCATCCGATCTACAGTCGCCCTCGCATGTTGTCGATGGCAGTGTTAACATGGGCGTCCGCAGAAATTTTTCAAGAGGGGTGGGTGCAAAACAGGGTCTTGTGACGAAAGAGATGAAAAAAATTTCCAAGGGGGTGCAAGACAAGGTTTTGTGACGAAAGAAACGAGTAATTTTACTTTTTTCATAACTCCACAATTTTTCCAAGGGGTGCAATTGCACCCCTTTGCACCTCCCTCCGGACGCCCATGAGTGTTAATCTCTCGATTAATGTTCATTCTGATGGTTATCAACTTATCTGCTTACAATAATTAATTATTGTGCGTATAGTTGTCTAAGACTCTAAGACAGCGGTTCTCAATCTTTATAGTGCCGCGACCCTTTTAATTCAATTACCCATGATGTGGCGACCCCCCAACGGTTAAATTATTTTCGTTCACAATGTAAACTGCTAAAAATAATAATGCTACGACAATAAAAATGTTCGAAATCGTTATTATTTAATTGTCTCCATGTCTATCCTCGAATGACAATTATAATAAAACAACTATATATCTCGTCGTAACTACCACTGAGGAAATTTTGTACAATAACAAGAAAAGAGACAACCCCATATTTCTGATGGTCTCGGACGACCCCTGGCAAATCGTCATTCAACCCCCGTGGGGGTCGCGACCCACAGGTTGAGAACCGCTGCTCTAAGACGTTATAATATAACATATCAGACAGACAGACAAATAAATACGTTTTTATAAATAACTTAAGGCGAACACACAAACAGTCAACGCAGTCACTTCGACCGCAGGCCTCTCTATACGGCGGTGGAGCCTCGGTCCGTATCGTCGTAATAGGGTCTCTCCGTTGTTTTCGGCTGGAGGGAGAATCCGAGACAAGATGGTAACGAGTTTCTTGCCGGTGTGCGAAATGCCCTGGTTGCCTCCCACCGGCTTCCCTCCGGAGGGCAGAGACACTCGCCGCCGAACTGTTTCTGAGAGCCGCCGTCGGTGTTTCCTCGCCGTCGTCGTTGTTGTTGGAATCGCTCGGCGACCGGCTGTTAACCCGTGCGCACCCCCGCCGGCGGCGGCGGCGATAAGACTCGGTCGCCTTCCCGCCGTTCTTCCCGAGCCCGTCGACGGACTGTGGCTGGGCTTTCCGACCGAGGAGACGACGACGACACCGCCGCCGCTTCGGCCCAGCTCGACGTCCGTCGCGGTGGCACGGGCATTCGACGCGCGCGGTGGCGGCGGCGGTGAGGGGGGCGGAGGCGCTGTCCGCTGGTCTTGCGCTGGTCTTTGAACGACGACGGCGGCGACAGCACCGCCGATGTCGACGCCGCCGAGAGGTTTCATGGGCTCCGGGGTGGACGAGCACGCCGTCAGCCGCGCTCGCGACTTCGGCGACGCCCGGGTTCCGCTGTCGCCGTCGCCGTCGTCGTCTTTGGAATTCTCTTCGACGACCAGAGGAAGATCGGAGCCGCTCGGCTGAGCGAACCTGTACTTCTAGAAACATAGAATTTCCAAAAACAGCCCCTAATTAATGTCAAGCAACACTCACGTTAAGCTTCAGTTCCTTATAATTGTCTTCACAATCACAATTTCGCAGAGTCACGTCAAATTAGACATTAACTGATCCATTTCATCGAACTGTAGAGTATGATTCTGAGTGAATTGGATTCGAGGTAATCTGCATGTGTCGCTTTTATCAATAATAATATTGTTTCATTAAAATGACAAATTTAGAATGGTACTCACCCCTTTACGGTTCCAATACAGTCTGTAGCAAAAGCTGTCAACGAGAAAAAATGTCTGTTAGAAATCAATCAATCAATCAATTTTATTTCTCAAGATTATACAGGTTATACAGGTTAAACATACAAAATTAAATCATTTCTTACTAAATAAAACTGAAATAAAATAAAATAAAACTAACAAAACAAAATTGTTTCAAGTCTAAATTGAAACAAAATGTTTCACGTCATTTAGATTCTAAATCAGGAGCAACAACCATGATATTGAAAATCTTCTGTTTTGTTTCATGGCGCAAAACAATGCGTCGTTCGTTGGTCTGTGTTTTGTTTCAATTTTATTTCAGTTTTATTTCGGGGGACGGGCTTAAAAGGGGTTGGAGGTTAAAACCCCCCTTGGTTGTCCGATCAAAAAATTTTAAATTGCATATTATTGGTATTATTATTCTGATATCTTATATAATTCGCTTAATCAAACGCAAAATATAATGAAACGCAAAATAATAGTTGACGACCTATTTGCTTGTCAGAATTTTTGGCAAAGTTGGGAATCACTTGTCAGAATTTTTCGAAGTTGGAAATCACGAGAGCCATAACCCTCCCTCCTCTTCTGGAAATCCTGGCTACGCCACTGGACAATCTAGCATTGATATCCATGGTATTAGATAGGCTCGTTTAGGGCACCATTCTCAGGGACATAACAATTAAACATCTGGTCAGCTTCGAGTCTAAATTAAAATGTTACAGCAATTTCTATAGCGATCTGTTACTTTGTAGATGCTCACAATAATAAATTCAAGTTTCAAGATACAGTTTTGAGTTTTAGACAAAAATACCTGATAGACAAATAGACACAGAACAGCGCCAGAACGCACAAGAAGACACCTCCGATTACAAGTATCACCGGTATGATGGTGTTCCAGTTTAGCGAAGCTGCTTCTGAAAGTAAGATGTTTTTCAAACTGTAGGACAGACAAATCTAAAGTTGTTCAAAAGGCTTTGGTAAAATATTTGACGAAGAGAAACATTGTTGACTTCGATGATGTTATTCTATGAACATAGGCCTTCGCTGGGTTAAAATTATGATTGTGCGCTATTTTGGCAGACCACGTTTGAAACGATCGCGTTATATATTTTATTTTTATGAGAGATGAAATCAAGCGTTAGAAAAAACACGCAATTTAGCCCACAAATAAAATGACGCATGTCCAGATATTTGAATTTTTCAGAAACTATTAATTATTCGACTGTTTCATGAATTCCTGCACCGTTTAAAGGACAATGACGGTTTCAAATGATTCTAAAAATAATTGTACGAAACAATAGCGCTAAATAGTTTTAAATGTAAAATAGAAGTGGCAGCTGTTTTTCTTTCTCACCGCTGGCTTCTCTCGATTCGTAGTCCACCACCATTTTCTTCGTGTGACATCGTCTTCCCTCGAATTTATCTGGACATCTGTAAATTCAGACAAAAACAGAAGCCATCCTAAACGACGGTAGCTATTGACTTGTACTTGATACTTGACACAACAGCTGGTTATTACGAAGACTTCGTAATGTTTTATTTTAAAGTCTGTCAACTAGAAAAGTTTCGAAAATCAGCATACACGTAATGTCATATGTCTCAGTACAGACTGCAGAATGATGGATTCCAATATTTGAATAAAGGACATGTAAGAGAACGTTGAACATAGAAGACGTGAATAGCCTTCTGTATGACTTTCATACGTTTTAAGAGAGCACAATGTATTTATAGTCAATTGGTAATTAAAATAGTTTCGCTACAATAAAACGCCAAGCTTCATTCGTGAAATATTTTCACAGTGACTAAAACTCCTACGGAGCGTGTTTGATACAAGAATAGTCAGCCCGCAGCGAGCACCACCGGATAATAACTAAACAGTAGATATACTTTTGATAAGGCAGGTAGACAAAAGAATTCATGATATATAGGCCAAAGATTCTTATGCTTTCTGACAGGATATGCATACTCGTGCGAGCCATAGGGAGGCTCAAACCAATACAAAACTAAACTTATGTTTCCTCAATACATCGAATTCCACAACCCACTCAAAATGCGGGCGACTGGCTGTGAAATTGAAGCAGAATGTTTGCACAAGTGACTAGACGAAAAGACGGAGTTTGATTTGACAAAATAGCGATCACGATACATTCTGATATTCGGGCAATCTTTCAGAGTTATCTCATTAACTCCTTATCTGCCCACGCTTAGGCCTACGCAGTGAATGACATCTGCGAATATATACTGTATTCTAAGTGGTCAAAATTTCACGCACTCTGCGATCAAGCCAAGCCAAACGACGATTGATCTTTAAGAGCGCCTAAAGCGGAATCAACAGGTGGTTATACGCAGAGATGTCCATGGGTCCATTTTTTAGAACCCAACCCATGAAACCTCCAACCCAACCCAATCCAATCCATGCCGGCAATAGGGTTACGTGACCCAACCCAGCCCACCGTAAAACATTCAACATCGTCGTCGTCATCATCAGCATCATCATCATCACCCCCATCATCATCATTATAGTTGCTTTCTGCCAGCTCATTAGCGACAATAGCCAGACACGAAACTTCTCCATTTATATTTTCCGTTTAATCTCTTTCCATCGATTAAAATGTAATATACTACAATTTCTTAAACCATGACTTAATTTCTGTCCCAACCCACCATTAATATGAAAGTGTGACCCAACCCATGGGTTAACCCAACCCATGGACATCTCTGGTTATACGATTGATCGAGGCTTATCCGCGGGCTTATCTGCGGGCTTATCCGCTGGCTTATCTGCTGGCTTGTATACGTACTCGCAGTAGTGCATGGCAAGAGACCGGAGTCGGTAGCAGGTTCCACCGTTGAGACAGAACGACTGAACGGCGCAGAGTTCCGAATGGGTCTTCGACTCCGACGCCCGAACCTTCATTAGGTCTGTCTCCGATAGGCCTAGTGAATCGTAGTCTTCTTTCATCTGTTGGCATTCAAAAATCGAAAAAGAAATCATACTAATTATCATAATTCAGAAATGAAAACTCTTCTACTGTATAGTCGAACTAATAGGCTATCCTGCATGCTTCAGGTATCAACGCGTGTTCACTGAACTTAATTAAACACATTGGCGTAAACACGGAGGGTCCGATCTGTCTTCGGCTGTTAGAGTTGGGATTAGCGCAAAGCCGATGAGAAAATTTTCTGCGGGAGTAGGGGTAGGGGGTGTCAACAGAATCGACATACGTGGTTGTATTGAAGCTTTTGGCCGCTCGGTAATAAACGATAACTTAGGTCTTCAAACTATGCACCACAGCTCACCTTCTAGCTAATTTTAGTATAACTCGAAATTATATCTGCGACTGGGGCTTTGCTCAATATATAGGCTACCCCCGCTAGGAGAACTAATGACATTCTCTCAGTTGGGGATGGAGGGGGGTGTCAATGCTCTGCCATAAAGTCTGAACAACAAGCATCCGGACTCGAGATTCGAATCTAATACTGTCACAAAGTTTTTCGGCTGGCCAGGCCGCGTTCAGAGATCTCACCGCGCACCCTCCTATTCCTTAACGCTGGCTACGCCACTGTTTTAAACGCTACCTGACAGAGTATAACGAGATTAAGTGATTGGGACAGCGTCTACTTCCATAATAATAATAATAATAATAATAATAATAATAATAATAATAATATAATAATAATAATAATAATAATAATAATAATAATAATAATAATAATAATAATAATAATAAACAAGGTTTAAAGTGGTTCAGTAAAAATCTGCGAAGCACAGCAGAACGTCAGACGCTGTTGATAACTGAAACAATCTCATGTTGAGATTTTCACGGGAAATTCCCGATGACGGTGAATTTCACGAACTCTGTCTTGCTTATTACGATCAAATCATGTGCACATGACGGCCGATGAGAAATAAAACTATCCTACTCTTGGCGCTTGTTTAGTTTTTTCCCAGGTCCAAACAACAAAGCGAAACAATTTGTCACCCAATCATGCATGAACCCACATGAGCATCGCATGCTGACGCGTTTAATATACGGCGCCGTTCTGTGACAGTCGAGAGAAACCCTATCCAGAGAAAAAATTATTGAAATCTCTTGAATTTTTTAGAATCGTTTTCTTATGTGTCGTCGAAGACGATAAAACTACAGCTTCATTGTCCCTCATTGGCGACCAGATCCTCCTCTCGAATTCCTATAGCGTGCTCGAAATTTGAGCATTTTTATTTCGACAATTTTGTTCAGAGTTTTTTGCCTTTTATCGAGAGCCCTGATTCCAGCAACGTCAGAATGAAGTCGCTATATGACCCCCTCTTCCCCATTCAACGATCCTCAATCTAATATCCGAAACTCAGCATCGGGAGTTCAGACACACGAGAGTGGGTCGAATCCTCTTTGGGACTGCATTAGCCTCGTTCCCATCAATTTCTACCAGATGTGTAAGGTATACAATGCATTAGAAGAAGAAGAAGAAGAAGAAGAAGAAGAAGAAGAAGAAGAAGAAGAAGAAGAAAAAGAAGAAGAAGAAGATGATGATGGTGATGATGATGATGATGATGATGACGATGATGACGACGACGACGATGATGATGATATAAATATCCTGTGTAATTTTTACCTTCTTGGTAGACGTTGTTGAGCAAATCCGAATGAGTTATGATTGAGTTCTTCTTGTTTCTTTCGTTGCTAAACTCAGATCGAATAAAGAGCTCAGCGTGTCTTTTCTGAATCCCAAAATCACGAAACAACTCTCTCGATATGCCTTGAACCACCCTTCTTGATAATCGTATAACCCTTAGAGAGAGATTTCGTGTGCGTGTGACTTGAAAACGAGGTCAACGCTATTTATGCAACGCAGCAGTTAAAGAAGCGCGTAATAGACCTGCAGGGGCCTAACAGGTCTACCTGTGAGGTAGGGCCGTTAGGCTGCACATAGGCGTAAACTTCTGTCAGACAGCTAGGCTCTATCTATAGCCTACCACTTGAGAGGATAGGCTAAGGAAGGACAAAAATATCGGGGTTCAACCACCTCCCACTCCCCACTTTTTCGTCCAAGTTTACACCTATACTTATTTAGCTACCTACCACCTAGCACATGCAGACCGCTAACTTGTTCACATGAATTCTGACTTAACCTATTCTGCTGATCAAGACCACTGTCGGCTTATCGAAAAAGAAGTCAGAATGCTGCACGAGAAGCGTAAAACTGCGAGGGTGCTTTTGAAGTTTTGAAGGCGACGTCGAAAACTGCTACATGTAGTAGGCCTAGATGCGCATGGAGAAGAAAAACCCCATTCACGGGTTCTCGATAATTAATGCAGCCGCCCAGGGCGCAAGTACACGACTGCACCTGTAAGGAGGGTCCCGAGAATCCTAGAGCCCAGGTGTTGCCTGCCAACAATGGAACAGGTCTGACTGAGTAGCGAAGATCTCGGATTTCGTGGGCTTGATAGTAGTAATCTTCGATGTAAGGAAGTCTGCCGGTCGACGGCGGTCGCTCTTAGCACAGGTGTTTCCGGTAGACATGAAAGAATTCTTCCGAATAGACCAGACTGTCACCTGCGAAGACTTCAAAACCAAACTCCCACTCAAATCCCTCAATCACGTAGACCATTTCGAATTCAGGGCCTGCTTTAACGTGCAGTGATACACAAAATGCTCAATGATAAAATGCAATTTTCTGTGCTTGGTGCAGTGATAAATTTCCCGGAGGACCGGTTTTGCTTGCTTTTTTTGCGCGGATGTCCACAAAATTTCTGAGTTTAGTGTAGTGATAAATTTGTCTTAAAACATGATATTGATGGTGACGATATGCGGAAATATGCGGTCATGCGGAAATACGCCGGAAAAGTGCATCATATTAAATTTTGGCCAACGCCGTAAATTCGATTTCAACAAAACGATGTCCGTTGCCTGGAGAATCATATCCACGCGATTAATTAATATCGCTATTAGGCCTACTTGGCCCACTTATTTTATAATGTGTCAACTGTATCATCCAATTATACAGTATTACTATATTACTATAATTATCATCCAATTATCATATAATTATCATCCAATTATCATATAATTATCATCCAATTATATTACTTTTACTATAATAATTATCAATCACATAGTTTGCAATATTGTAGGGCTTAACTTTGTAGTTTGTTTAAGAATGAGTTCTTCTCAGTTCTTAGTTCTTACTCAATGCAGTTCCTCGTTTCGAGAGAATTCAAGCTTCGTTATTAGAGGTCTTTCCATTCTTTTCTCGCTTGAGTAGGTTTCGTGGGAACGACGGAAAACTTAGAAGTGTCTCGTGTTTGTTTTGAGCAAAGCGCAAGTTGACTCAACAGGAGAGGAGACGGACAGCGCGTAGGCGCCACAACCCGGACAATGACGAAGACACGGGAGAGACCGACAGAAAGACGGAGAGACAGACAGAGAGAGAGAGACAGACAGACAGAGAGACAGACAGACGGTTGGACTAAATGGACGCAAGGAGGATTTTGCTGAGCAAGCAGAGTTGTTAGGCCTACTCATCCGAGTCACGAGCTCGACAAACTATGCTTTTGGAAGAGGTTACAGACCGCCGTATTTTATACCAATGTCAGACTATATAGACTAGGCCTACTGTATGAGATACATACGTAAGCATGTTGGATTATTATTATTATTATTATTATTATTATTATTATTATTATTATTATTAATTATTATTATCAATAAGATTATTGTGGTTACTCGTCCAAAATGGACTGTATAAGTATCATCATCATAACCTACTCTTTCCTCCATTCTTCTCTGTAGAGCGTGCAAATCAGCAACATGCCAGTAGCAGGACTACTGCTGGTAACTGAGACCAAACAAGCAATTTTACTGGTAGTTGGTGGCGGTGTAGTTATAGACCTACATTCAGCTCAAAAGAGTTGTATTGGTCATATAAGCTCTTTTGTCACGAATTGCTTTCAGTATGCTGGCCTAAAATGCTAAAATACAGCATATGCCTGTGTAATAGCAGTCGGCTTGACTTGTAGAATGGCATTCAGCGAATTCTTGGTTGTCAACTTAACGCTCTGCGGAATTTGCAACTGTCTGATAGAGCGCACGGACACATACATATGGGGTAGAGAGCTATATTTGGTCTTGTGCAGACATTTCCCATACTGGATCACTGCTGAAACAAAAATAAACTGCAAGAAGTCTGGCCAACATTTTTAGAAACGATCAGATCTACGGCGGAAGCAGCAGCAGCAGCAGCAGGGCATGCAGGTGGGCAGTTGCGGCTCAACGCAGGCATGCAGACGGCGATGACGGCATGCACGCCCTGTCACGCACGACGCACCGCTCCCGTGTCTGCATGGCGGCTTAGAGCTTACCCGAGGAAGGTGTCTAGTCCGGTGGTTTCCGCCCAGACAGTGCGACATGATATGTAACGTCGTGTGGCACCGTCTGCGATAGGATTAAGATTGACGCACGCATTACTCACTACGAGCGATTGCAAAGAAATTTTCCTACAAGTTGACGGATCTTGGTTCTTAACACTTTGACTAAGAATCCCTAGTAGCCTATATAGGCCTATATCCGCTCTGTGCAATTATTGTTATTATTAATGTTATTAGGCCTAATTATATTATTATTATTCTTACTAAGTTATTGTTATTCGTGTTTCTTAAATGCGCCTCTTATAAGTAGACCTGCAGGTCATTATTATATAAAGTATAGGAAAATTCAGAACAAACATTATTATTATTATTATTATTATTATTATTATTATTATTATTATTATTATTATTATTATTATTATTATGTTGAACTGACAATTTGTTATTGTAGGCCTACTATACCAATGTCATACTCTTCAAAGAGGACGTTGCTTAACTTTTGTGTTCTGACGGGAACCGGCTGCGTAAAGCCAAGTAGGCCTATGGCCTATGGGCCGATATGTGGTAGGCCTATCCTAGGAGGAGCACAGATAGGCTACAGTTGCAACTATTGCGGCATCGTTGTCGAAATCCTGCTGGTCTACATCGGTGCAAACTGATTTATAGATTTGAATGCAAGAAGAGAGAAAGCGATTGTACTCGATTCTTTTTCACGAACTTTGAACCGGTGATGTGAACGTTACGTCCAGCACCGAAGTCAAAAGCCCTGCAATATTCTTTCCATCTATCGACCACTCTAGCAGCACTAAACAACGTTGTCTGCTTCCCCCAACCCGTATCCTCGGGTTCCGTCGTACTATTTGTGTCGTTGTAACGGTCAAAAGTATACGGTTAAGGTGCGGTTCAAATCTGCTGTTATTCGGAAAGAGGCATTTAACCCCTTAACTGGGCGCGACGGCTCAGAGCCGTCCAGTTTACATTGAGTTACAGATTTATTCCCCAGTTAAGGGGTTAACCACATCACGTCTGCTTCTGACGAACTCAGTTTCCGCCACGTGTTGACAGGGGCGCGTTTGTACTAGTAGATGTAATGTTCATCCGGGTTGATTACTTAGAAAACGAAGCTCGCAAAACACCTTGGTCTCCTTATTAACCATCCCCACTCTGAAGCTCTTAATAAATTGGTTGGTCTTAACCCACTTCATGGAGTGGCTCTTACAGTATAGGTCAACGTGTAGTTAGCTATAATTTGCCGTTCAGGAACTTAAAGCTGACAACTACTTAATTATCTTCTTTGAAGCATAGGCCTTTGCTTGAAGCTATGGAAATAGGACATGGTTTTTAACGACGGAGCACATGGAGGCTGCGACTTTTAGGAATTTTCCCCTTCAAATTCCAACGCCAAGATTAAAGGAATAAACATACAAAAAATTCAAATGTCAAAAATCATTTAAAAACTTATGTGATCGCTAGAATTAGCCAGAGGATCAAAGATGACACAGAACTATGGATGATACGGATCACCTCCAAAGATCAAAGATCCTGTAGGCCTTCTACAGAACCAGTCAATTCTCTGTAAAATAAATTATATCAATTAACCTGTCAAATGTCAGGGGTGTGATGTCAATTAATTAACAACCGGTTCGCTGACCCAATTGATGAAGGCAACGATTGCAACGCCTTACACCAACGCCGATTTCAACGGCCCTTTGGCCCTTCGTCTATGTTTCTGCGCTATATAAATTGTCTTATTAACCTAACCCATCAAAGGCTACTATATTATAAAAACCTACCAAAGAAGTTTTTAATTAGAGAAACCTCCCACACTGAATCACCGAGGCCCATCGATATTTACCGGATCAAGGTCAAGCTGTCGCTTTCAACTGCGTCCTCTTATATATTGACGCATTCCTTTAACATCAATGCCTCAGTTTAAGAGACGATGATCCTCGATGATCATCCACGAGGATAGGCTGTACACTTCAATTAAGTTCTTGTTTTAAGTCGCTTAAGTCGCTTGATTCGCGAACAAGTTCTCAAAGGTCATTAACAAATCCAAAATTTCTGGATTCACCTGACAGTGGTTTTTCACGGTTCCGCTTTGGAGTGCCATCGATTGATACCAAACGGTATTCGAAATGGCTTTATAGAAGTGCGCAATTATTATTATTATTATATTATTTTTATTATTATGAGTAGTAGTAGTAGTAGTAGTAGTAGTAGTAGTAGTAGTAGTAGTAGTAGTAGCAGTGGCGGCTCCACTGGGGGGCCCCCACTATTGAGTGTCTGTTCCCCCCCCCCAGTTGGGACCCTATACTTAATGCTACATACATTAAACAACAAATGGTTGGCCACCCATGACTAGAAGTTGCCACCCCAACGCCCCCCCCCCCCCACTTGCCAAATCCTAGAGCCGCCACTGAGTAGTAGTAGTATCAGATGCTATTGTTCCGCTGTCCGTATATTCGAACACAAACCGATACTTTCTCCGATGCCAATATGGCATCGCAGAGGCTTATGATAATCGTTATCGGCATATTTGTTCGTCCATAGAATCGCGTTCAGTGCTCTTTCTATGTTGGAATTTCTACCAAAGTCACGTGACCGCTTCTGTCTCCTCCGCTCCTTTCGTTCGACGATTCCGTCAGAAATGTCGGATTCTCCAACGCCGTAGTGTCGTCGTCGTCGTCTTCATCTACTTCGTCATATCTTAAATCAAATCAAATATCCGTTTATTATTATAGGCCTACAATTACAAAAACATAAGTTACTTGATGATGACGACGGTGCCGCCACCTATCACCACCTTCAACACCACCACCACCACTTACACCACCATCGTCATCACCACCACCACCATCATCGTCGTCATCACCATCATCGTCGTCATCACCATCATCATCACCATCATCATCATCATCATCCATCATCATCATCATCATCATCATCATCATCATCATCATCATCTATCATCGTTCGAGCTCACCTCAATGCGTTTTCGATCGACTCTTTCGATTCGTTTCCGGCAATCGTCAGCGTCGAAGGGGACTGCTGGGGGAGACGATGAAAGGACCCTCCTTCTCCTCCTCCTCCTTGCGGAGACCGCTTGGACCCCGCGGCGGCGGCGGCTGCTGCGCGGGATGCAGCCGCCTTGTTCATTCGACCGAACAGGTGTCTGAGAACCGCCTCCTTCTGCTCCCACGTCAGATCCGATATGTCGACCTTCGACGACATGGTCAGACTAAGCAGAGAAATTAGCATTGTTCACGTCTTCGTTAGAATACAGAATAGCGCAAAATGCTACGATTGCCAATTCGACTCCATCATTCATCTCTCAAGTGAATACATACTAGAATATATAGAAAAAATAAGCGACACTGACTGGCTACTGCTGCTGCTGCTGCTATAGTAACATCCCTCCTTCTCTTAGGGTTTTAGTAACTTAGTAGCTCAGTGGCGTAGCCAGGATTTCCGGAAGGGGGCTTGGTTTTGACCGTGACCAACTTCGAAAAAATCTTGAGGTCGTCAAAAAGTCGTCACCTCTTACACCGGTTTAACCCCCAAACCTCCCTTGTGGCTACGCCACTGTATAGTAGCTCGCTCTCATCTGTTCTGATCTTGTGCGATCAAGAAGGCGTTTGGCGTTTGTCCTCTTTTGAAGACAAGACTCAGAGAAATGGCGTCTGTCGTTCTTCCAGTCGCCAAGTCTCGTCTGACTCTCGACTCTGAAAGCGTTTCAATTAATGACGTCATTCGGACGCTGGCAGATTATATAGCGCTAAATTATCAAACGGACCGGAACCAGAAAGTTCGTCCTTAGAATTAGTTCCGTTTCTCTATACGATTTTCTCTCGTCTGCTATATTATATACAGTAGAACTTCGCTATAACGAACTCGGTTATAACGTACCGCAATTATGTACGGTTCCGCGTGACGCGCTACCGTATCGGACAGTATCGGACAGTATACCGTGCCTCGGATATTACGTACTAAATTTTACAGACCTGCTAAGTAAGTTATAATGAAAGTTCTACTGCAGACCTAGTTACAGTATATGCTAAAAGAACAAGAAACAGTTCGGACCATCAAGTCACTACGGTTCGCTTTAATTAGTTACTTGATTGATTGATTGAATGATTGATTGATTGGTTGATTGAAAAAATTAATTGAGTTTACTAGTCTAGATCCTGTCCATTCCTGAACATTTGAGTTTTATTTTGGTAATCTATTGAGATGTTACATTTTAAGAGGACGGTGAAAGTGAAAACCCCCGTAATAACATTTCCTCTCTCTCTCTCTCTCTCTCTCTCTCTCTCTCTCTCTCTCTCTCTGCTCCTCTTCTTTTTTACCTTTGAAGTTCTATTTTCTCTCTTACGAGCTTCAACGCCTCCAGGAAGAACCTTTCTACGTCCGTCCGTTGGTCGAGTATGTTCCTGGCGAGCGTCTTCACTCGATTCGTCTCCTTCGTCTTCAGCTGCAGGGCCTTCTGGAGTCTTGCGATGTCCGAAGAAGCGGATTCCAGCTCCTGTTTGCCTCTCTCGTCCGCCGATCGCCTCTGACTTTCGAACTCCTGAACGGCCAGGCTCAACGCCTTCTCGTGCGCTGAGACACTCGCCTGCAACTAATCGAAAAAGAAAATAGTCAACACAGATCTAGGAATGAAATCAACTTTACGAACACACCCCTCTCCCTCATATCAAGCCTATTAGGCCTATATATCACTTAGCTGATAACGGTCGAATGAATATTACGGGAAAGAAGTGGGTCTATATACTTCACAGCACTTAGAGGCCTTTGAAGAATAGTCTTTATCTATAGGAGAGCCTATGTACAAAGTAAAACTATAGAATGACGAAAAACATGTCTAAATTCAAATTCGATCTTAAAATTAAGATCAGTTTTGGAAAGGTTTCTCACGAGAAATATACGAGAAGGATGCTTGAGTGACAGCGAGGAACAGTGGGTTTCAACACAGGACAAATCCTATTAAACCATTTAAAACCCAGTTATGCTGATTATGATTATGATGATGATGATGATGAATATGATGATGATGATGATGATGATTATTATTATTATTATTATTATTATTATTATTATTATTATTATTATTATTATTATTATTATTATTATTATTATTATTATAAATGTTGACACATCCGAAGTGTTTGGAACATATCTTGTATGACTTCAATTGATTGAATATAAAATGCACAAGTGAGAGAGCTAGAGAGAAAGAAAGAGATAGAGAGACAGACAGACAGACAAGACAGACAGACAGAAGCAGAAAGATAGACTGACAGAGACGAACAGTGACTAAACCTCCTTGATGAGGTTCTTGTCGTGACGCGACTGAGCCACTTTGCGACGGATCAGAGTCTTGTCCAGTTCCCTGTCGCTCCTCAGCTGAGCGTTTTCTCTCTCCGTCGTTCTCTTCCATCGCTTCAGCTCTTCCACCTGATCCACGTAGAACTGGAGCGACTTCTTCAGACGAACGTTTTCCTTGTAGACGGATTTTGTCGTCACGTCGAGGTTCCTGACGCAATAAACATCGGCGCTATATAAGTCTCTGCGCATGCCCGTATCTGTTCGAGCTTATTATTATTATTATTATTATTATTATTATTATTATTATTATTATTATTATTAGTAGTTAGTAGTAGTAGTAGTAGTAGTAGTAGTAGTAGTAGTAGTAGTAGTAGTAGTAGTAGTACATGGTTGTTAACATGATAGTTCATGGTTATGTCATTCACAAAGTGAAAACTGGTAAGCGCGGAGCTGGGAAGATCGTAGAGATGAACAGCTTGCCCAAGGTCGCTACGCAGTGGTTGGTGTCATCATCGAACCCGCTACCCTCCGGTGCATGGCGTGTGCCAAGAATCCTACCACTAGGCTGCTTTTCTTCCGTGAGCCGCGAATATATCGAAAGGTCGTCACAGAAAGCTGCCTTCGTTGCCGTAAAATTATTCTTCCCACTCAACTCTTAGTCAAGATTCACAGGACGATCACAGGACAAACGAAATTTAAGACTCACGCTAGAACCTCGCTGTGTGCCTGAGTCGCAAGTTGAGCAATTTTCTCGTTTGCTTCTCTCTGCAATTTCACCTGCGAAGAAAGAAATCGAGGAATTGTCTAATGCGCAAGTGACCATTGCAACATAATCTCAAGTTCTCAACCAACGAAATCTCAAAGACGAAGTGAGCAGTGCGTCGTCGAATCCAGTGCGCCTTGTAGGCTAAGCACTTTGAGGGGCAAAGAACAACGGCACAAAACATAAAAAACCGATATAGTGGGGACTCCAGGGGGAGGAGACAGGAAAATCCGAAAAGCCTTCAATGAAAAATCTGTGAGTGCTGGGATTTTTTTGGGGTTTTGATTACAGTTTTAAAAACACTATGAACTTGCAGTTTTAAATATGAACTTGCAAACAAGTAAACTGAGCGATTCGGATATCCATTGACTGGGTATTTAACTGTAACTCAATGCAATCCCAAAAGAAACTGCATATAGACTCGACAGACTTTTTCTTCAAAATACCAATTAAGTCTATAAATCAAGTTGACCACAATAATTCAGGAAATGTCGATTCTATCGTAGAAACATAAATAGCCTACATAAAGAGACCTATATTTCGAAAGAAGCAGAGATTCAGAGAAAAACCTGTATACTGGCGTTTCTCTTTTTATGCAGCAATATATCGTCTATATAGTTTCTATTCTGTAATCTTGAAGTTCGGTGTAAGAAAAGAGACGATGATTTGTTAACTCGAATGCTGTTGCAGACTGTGCTAAATGTCAGACGGCGCTATATAAATTCTTTATTGCGTTTATACATTCCGGCCGAATGTGGCCTAAAACCGATCTTCTATCGCGTCGTAAGATGGATCGACTATGGACAGGCCTACAGTCGTAGCCTAGAGCCCTAGACTGTGCGTTTGAACAAATGCCAAATATCTTCTGGATCACGCAATTTTACCTGCCTAAAAATCACGATCAGCTGTGACCACCACCACCCCCACCACCACCACCCAAAAAAATGTCATCACAGGAGCACTTACATTCAGCGTTCGATTTGCCGGGATTTGGAGAGTTTACTCCCTCGCCCTCTACTGATAGGGACAATTCAGACAAACCTCCGTTTGAGGTCGTCCAACCCCACCTTAATGGGGCAAAAAATTGGGGAGTAGTTAGACCTCTGCTTTCTGAAAGTCGCCCACTGATGCTAGGTCAAATCCAGATTCCGTCACTTACTTAATACGGGCTTGTAACTTGTCGCGACTACATCAGGTACAAATAAAATCGTCACGTCCACAAATTAATGCGAGGATTGTTGACGGTTGACGGCTTGCTTTGTCCCTATATGACGTCGTCAACTTGTACCGCCTCCCCTCCACTTCGAGTACCCTCCCTCTCCAGTTACGCCACCGTTCATAGTCACAGGAAAGCCAAGGTTATAAAGTACAGAAGACACAACCATGAAATACCTTTTCGTTCGAAAACTTTTCTTCGATTTGAACTAAATTTTCCTTATATTCGCGATTGGCCGCCGCCATCAGATCTCTCGTCTGAAACATGCACGACTGCGTCACGTGATCACGTGCCGACACTGCTAATCTATGTGAGACATCAAGTGGGGGTATGTTTCAACTTTCAAATGCAAAGCGTTAAAGCACAACCATGCACTTTAGATGGTCGAAATGTGAATTCCAAAAAGCAATAGTTTCCTCAAATCGTGTGCACGTAGGCCCTAGTTACGATGTTAAAGTGATTTAAACGAAATGGCCACGAACATGCATTACAGCTCTATAGTGCCTTGCAAAATTAATCTTAATTCGCAATAACGCAAAGAAAGCGTATTCCGACCATTTTGCTCTGAAACTCCACTAACAATAGGAATCTATGCACTAGATAATATTCTACCCAGCGGTTAAGAGATTTTGCCGTACTCGTAAGATTTTTAACACGCGTAATAAAGGTATGTTCCTGGCAAAGTTTTAAACAAGATAAACTTTCAAGAAATTTCAATATCTATTTCTCTTCTTTTGTTTTATTTGGCAAAAATTTAAATAATTTTGCCTAATATATTTGCATATTTTCATTTGAATTGAAGCGGAACCATTTCTTCAAAAACTCAGAAGAATCTTTTAAAATAGCGTTCACCAGATTGATTGCTTAATGCATTTTTAAAAATATAACATGCTATGATTAGGGTCACGGTACGTTACGTTACAAAGCCGCTGAAGTGCGCCGCGGTTCCAAAATGTTTGAGAAACCATGCATTACACTATAGACTTCCACGAATCCACGTGACTAGTGCGAATGATGCTGGTGTCTAGGCTATTATACCAATAATCAAACAATTAATTCTACGGATATTCCAAAAGAATTGACAGATATACTCTCAAAGCATTCGTGCACAGTTTGATACTGATAAATGATGGTTCTGGAAAACTTTTCAAGATAAGCC
This sequence comes from Metaphire vulgaris, assembly GCA_018105865.1. Taxonomy (NCBI): domain Eukaryota; kingdom Metazoa; phylum Annelida; class Clitellata; order Crassiclitellata; family Megascolecidae; genus Metaphire; species Metaphire vulgaris. The sequence continues at coordinate 20,134,112 of CM030834.1, forward strand.
TAATAGTCCATAAAGCTCTCTCAAAATAGTAATAATTCTAATTGGGCAGAACAAATACCGTATATTCCCTATTTGGCCCGATCAATGTGTCCTTGATTGGTAAAGCGTGAAGGCACTAACAAGCCATTTCGTGAAAGCCAGATAAGAATTTCTAGAATGGTACATGATATGCAGTGTACGATGTTTAGACCGTTAACCTCTTCGAGTTCTTTTTTCATTGCATTCTGTTTGCGGTTGAAGTCTCTGACGAGCTTCAGTTCCGCTCTGGCAAATTCCAGTTCCTTACTCTTTCGAGTCAATTTCTCCGTCAGTTCATCCAACTGGCGCTGGAATTCAACTGCCTAAAGCCGGAAACATTGACGATTACCAACTAGACCTACTACTAGGACGCCAATATATATTATATATATAAATGACGTCACGCGATTTTGGCAGTGTTTTACCCCTTCCCCTCGCCGCATGTCGTCACAAAAGTCAGACCCTCAAATATGACCATAGGCGGATTTTATTAAAGGCTAGGGTAGGCTTAAGCCTACCCAACTAATCCCACCAAAACAAAAAAATTGTTTTTTCCATCAACACCAGGTCTGTCGCGTGCTGGACGGCACGCGTGCTGGATGGCACCCCCAGCAATGTTCAATCTAGACTCTTGGACTCCTCCGGGGAAACTGAAAAAGCCGGGGGGGAACTGACAACGCCGGGGGAATTCTGCTAGGGACCGCTGTTAGTCCATGTAGTATTCCAAAATTTCCGGGGGAATTTGAAATTTCCGGGGAAAAAGGAATTCCCACCCGGAAACGGCCTAGATTAAACACTGCCCCTCAGACCTCCATGCTAGCCTACCCAAATATTAAACTCTAAATCCGCCTATGTGTGCCATCAGCTGATATTATTATAGTGGCGCCATAGAAGTTTTTTGATTGATTGATTGATTATTCGCAGGTGCTACCATATGTTCTTTGCCTGCATCACCTTCCTGCTTCACAGTCTTCAGCTGAACGATCAAACTTTCAATCTTCGCACAAAAAGAAAAACAAATGCATTAATTTTACCCGAGCTGTTTCGTAATAACGGCAACAATTTCACACTTAGAAGTGAATTATGCAAAGTATGGAAAGACTGCAAAAGAGTGATGACAACGACGACGACGACGACGATGATAGTTATGATGATGAAAGTCAAAATTTCGATCACTAGGCCTAGGCTACTACTCGTTTCCGACATTTAGGTTTAACTGTAGTAGTAGGCCTAGGTTTAGGCCTACAGTAGTTTAAAAGCATGCTTGTTATTACAAAATTCAGACCACATCAGTGTTAGAGTTGTGAAATTTGAGCTGGGGATTGAGGACTGAAATTCAATGAATGATAGAAACTGCATGTACCCGATATGCGATTTTTGGGAGGGTTGCAAAGTTAGTTGGGGGGGGGGGGGTCAACCCCCAACCCGTCCCCCGGCAACTCTAACACTGGACCACATGTACCGCAAATGTTTCTAGGCCTAATTAAGTAGGCTTAGCAAACTGAAGAAGATAGAACAGCATTTTTACCTGCTTGTCTTTTTCCTCTTCGCTCTTTTGCAAATATTCTATTATTTCCATTGTCTCCGCTTCGGTGTCTCTGCTCTGCAGCGTTGTCATCATCATCTTCTTCTTCTTCTTCATCTTCTTCGCCTCAAGTTTCTCGACTTGCTCACTGAGTTCAATCAGAAGCTAGCGGGCATTAGGCCTATCGCGTAGTCTGAAGACGGACGCGTGGAATGCTTGCTCTTTCGCTATTAGATCAGTTAAGTGTTTTTTTATAGAGGGAGGGGTTTACTGGTCACGGTCAGTCACTGCTTACTGTTTAGGCCCTAGTCCACTCTTTGACTGGCAATGAGAAAGGGAACTTGGGAAGTGGCAATCTCCCCTCCCCCTACTGACTCAAATGTCCCCTGGTTCTGTGACAAAGAATAGGCGAAAATCAAAAATCAGTTTTCAAATGTCATGATTCCAATAGGCTTAGACCTACACTTTGATCTGTTTAATAGCCGGAATAGTTAAACGACTGCTGAAAGCTACTGAAATATAGGCAACGGTGGCTGCTAATAGGCCTTAGATACCCCATATATTAATTAGTTATATTTGAAGTCTAGTTAGTAGTTTACTCACAGTCTGCTATTCGTTTCTCTGTCCTTTGCTTTTAATTCATTATCCGGCATCTTGTAGGCGTAGGCCTAAGCACGTTGGACTCTAATCCTCAGTAGAGACCAGGACTAGAAATACACGAAACTACTTGCAGCGATTTTCATCTAAAATTAATAATATGGACTGCGATGAATTATATCTACGATAATAAATTGTCTAATAACGATTCAACGTCCGTGGTATCGATTCCTTTGTCATGGACAGCATGGAGAAATAATTAATATGCGATCGTTCAAGTAATCACATTCCTTTCTACATTCGCGTGTTTTCCATCCTTTGCATGCACAAAGCAATAAATAAGCGAGACATAACTGTCACTAAATATGGCGCTATAATAATAATAATAATAATAGATGCTTTTAACTTTAAAATTAAATGAGAATTATATTCATACAATTACGTCATTGCAATAGTTATCGGGAAAATTATTGGCTATTATGTAGCGCCTTAATTATATATAGAAATTTGGAAATAAGTGTGGTATATTTTGCTGAAACAGCAGGAATGAAGTAAGCCTGGAATCACCAGTGATCAAATAAAATTTCTTTATGGCCTATTGAATACTTTGAAATAAATCACTTAGGCCCAAGAATGCATTCTCATTCACAAAAATTTCTAGTTAATTGTTGCAACTTGCAGGTCTCTGAAATTAGACTGTGTCACTGCGCCACTGATGTACCAAATACCTGGACACAGCTCTTACTGTTGGATCTGTCAATTCGTTATGCAGGTTTATCTTTAAATTTGAAATATAAATTTAAAATGCTTCTTATTGCAACCTTTCAGTCACTCGGTCTCTTTTTGTTTCTTGCCGTTTTCTTTAGTACTGTAGTACATTAGTGATCTTCTCTTCTGTATTAGAAACCTTACGCTGTACTGAATGAAGTAGTACTGCATTTAGTAAAATTTTATGAAGTTAAAAAAATTTCAAAACAATTAATGCCTGGTAAAATCATTCTATTACCTCAGCTGAACAAATAACAAAAAATAATCCTTATGGAAATTAATTAATCAAATAATGCTAAGAGTGTCATGCTTTAAAAGCAAAATATTGAAAGGTTATGACTTTATAAATGGAACACATCATACGATCAGACACCAAATGCCATCACTGTAGCTTTTTTAATATCAAATATATAAACATGGACAAGACCAAAGTTCAATACTGTATATAATTACAAACACCTTCACGCATTGTTTGTGGCTGAAAAATGAAGTAATCACAGCTCCTATTACAAGCTTCTGATATAGGAATTTAAAACTGCAGCTGTGTTTTCCATGATTTCACAGAAGCTGCGTCACCAATAGCGAATAAATACATAGAACAGACAAAAGTTACATTTAACAATACAGTCAAAGTCGTGTTCAAGATAGAATTTTAAATTGTGCTCAAGCTATGATGCTACATTCTATGCATCTGGCTCGTCTGGTTTAGGTTTGAAAGTGTTTGGTCGCCCGGTATAGTTTCTGCAGAAAAAAAGACAACAGCACTGTCGTTTAACGGCGCTCAGAAAAAATCCGCACACAAAATAGCATTTTAAGCAAAATAAAACACTCTATTATGCACCACAGAGAAACAAGTATAGTCACAACAAGGCATTAGAACTTTAATGCTTTCTAGCAGAATTGTTGACATCCCTTCTTGTGAAAGAACAAAGCCGATTTAACAAAGAGTTGGTTACAAGTTAAACAAAACAGAATTCAATAATACCATCAGAAATATATGACCAACATAAACACAATAGTATTGGTGAAACATTTTTTATGACTAAAGACTAAACCTTCCTTAGTTCACAGAACTCACCATCACTGTAGCCTAGTCTGTAGGGCCTACATAATTGGGTTCTGGCATAACGAAGATATTTTTAAAGAAATTGTCTGGACTTCCTATCAAAATGAAAATTTTTTTCAAACCTGTAACACCACTCGCTGATGCCCCAGCCAGGAACGTTATTGACTTTGTATGTGCACATCCGTTCATGAATTCTTGACTCCCAGTCCCACCCCATGTAAAATATTGGTCGATCTAAGACAAGGCCCTCAAGATGGTATTTTGTGTTGCCTGTATAATATTAAAGAACGCACAAAAAACATTCTAATTAATACTAAAAATTTAGGATATTCTACTATTTTAATTTTGTATATGCTTCCTCTGTGAAAATTTGAGATCGTAGAAATTGGACACATAATATAATCTAATAACTAAATTAAAAAGACTATCTCAATGTTCATATATCGAGGACAGGCAAACGCTTTTTAGTATTGATGACTGCTCTGTGATGAACATTTGGAGGCAGAAAGAAAATATCACCAGAATGAATTATGTGGAAAGAGATTTAACTAAAAACAGCAGTGACAGTTATAGGCACCATCATGCATGCAGAGCAGCTCAAAACCAAACAGGTTTCAGTATAACTTGATTCAACCAGGACAGTAAAGCCGGTCAAATTCTTCATGTCTTCACCTGCTGTGAAATTGATGACAAAATTCGTTGGATCGTTTCCGTCTTCTCCCAATTCGTGCAAATTAATGTCACACGACTTCACGCGCTCAAGCTGTCCATTTGGATGAAACACATATCCGATGATCAACCTGAAACCAAGACCAAATTCGTTACATGTAACATTTTGAGATTGCAAATGATAACAGTTTCACCAACATTTACCAAAAACAACAATAGCAACAGCAACCTTAAACTTCTATAGCACCACTTCAAAACAGATGGAGGCAATTATCAGGCAGGAAGCTTGACTGAAATCTATGATAAACAGTGATATAATTCAAACTTGAGTTATTCTATATATCCAAAGTATAGTATCCCACTATACCAAAAATATAGTATCCAAAACCAATGAATTAGACTGTTCTAATGGTCTACAACAAATAAGCATTAACTAATAACCATGTTAAGACCAAGGAAACTGTATTTGTCTGATTTAGTCATAGACAATAATATGAAAAAGAGCTCATGCAATCATCAGCAACATACAGCCAATACAAGCTTAAGAGAGAGAAAACTTGACTGCATCACCGTGTCATAGTACGAGGCATACAGATGGATCCAATACAGATGGCTTTTCCATCGTCTAGATGAAGATACTGGATTGCATAGCGGTGCAGGTCACCCCAATCACGTAGATTTCCTATGAAGGAAATGCCATGTTCATAAGTTCTACATTTAAAATGTTCAAAATCCTATTAAATTGTCCAAATGGCTACAGTTGAAGACATAGAAAACTCACACACACACACAAATCAACTAAGTCGAAAATTAATTTTAAAATTCAGCATAGGAAATTCCATTAAACAGAACCAATGACAAAGGTTCAAAGCAACAAACTTTCTGTGCCTCAAATCTTCTCAAATTCCAGTTCAAAGGAAATCATTAAAAGCCACTTTATGCAGCATGTATTATTCTCTATTCTCTGCGTCTCATGATACAGTGGTATGCTCTTACCATAAGAATGATCTCTGACCCCTTGAACTTGTAACCTTCGCTCGCCGTAGCCACCGATATCAACGGAGCCGGATATTTCACCAAACTGTTCATAATGTGTCTGATGAGCTCTGGAGGATAACAAAGATCACAAATGTCATGAAAAATAGAACAATCACTACTAGGCTGCACCTAACAACTGATCAATTGTCTCTTTCCTCAACACCAGATTTCAGCATTAGCATAAAGTAATACAATGCCAGATATGCTATGGTAGGATATATTTACAATGTCTTTTTCACGATATTCCATGCAATTCACCACAATACTGCTCTATGGGTACAAATTTTGAAAGACATAAAGTCAATTTGCTAGTCTAGTTAAATGTTATCAAGCTTACTTATCTAAATAGCTCAACCCAAGACTCGACAGCAGTAACCATACTAGAAGTACAGGTAAGACAATGCAGCAGACCTACACCTGTGCCAATTTACACAGGGCTTCCTCAGGGCAAAGCAATATTGAAATTATGATATAAGGGTTACAAAGAACTGCTGGAAAATGTAATGCAGATTCATTAGTAAACAAATAGACACCGTGTTTCATCACTCCAAAGCCGTTCTCAATCTACTGTACAACATTAAAAATATATGAAAACAGCAGATTGCAAATATCCAGGGCACGAGCCTAAAATTCCCGATGAACAATATAAATAAAGATTTGCTCACAATTTTAGGTCCTCAAATCGTTCACGAGACCAAACTTCACGTGCAATTGCATCACAGAGAATACTTTGATGCAGATCGGTGTCAAAGTCAAAGTGTGGAGTGTAGGCCAGCCAGTCTAATCTAAAACTAACAGGAACTTCCTGTCGAGAGCCATCACAACGAATCAGCCTGAAATTCAGACAGACAATCTACAATTAATTTATATTAACAAATAATTATAATATTTGCCAAATGTAAAAGCACACAAAAAGCAAATTCTATCACATTAAAACTGATGGTCAACTAGACAGCAGCTCCTAGTGACAAACCTCATCAAACCCTTGAAGGATAATCTCCAGCGCTTCATTGGTTCAACCACTTCAATGTGTAGACCACCTGCTGCGTAAGATAAAGGCTTCTCCCCAAGCAGGCATGTATCAGGGAGGCTTGGCAATTCCAGCAAACCAAAGTCTGGAAACTGATAAAATATTAAAAGTTTAACCTACCACATGTTTAAAGAATTCAATATGGCTTAAATATGAACCCAGAATGCTGACATAACTAAGTCCTTAATAATAATAATAATAATAGTAGTAGTAGTAGTAGTAGTAGTAGTAGTAGTAGTAGTAGTAGTAGTAGTAGTAGTAGTAGTAGTAGTAGTAGTAGTAGTAGTAGTAGTAGTAGTAGTAGTAGTAGTAGTAGTAGTAGTAGTAGTAGTAGTAGTAGTAGTAGTAGTAGTAAACTTCTTTAGCGCCATTGTAGTAGTACATCAGCACCAGTCAATGGTTGCTTCAGTAAAAAATCAGTCGTGATCTTGTCCGTGGTGAATCGAGGTTGTAATCCATAGGTCAGTCCATAGTCCATACTTCCAAATTCTGGCTAAGGAGGATATGCAATCAGGCATAGATATGTTTTTTTAGTCTAAACCTGAAGGTAGTAAAGTAAGGCATTCAGTATGGCAGACCTGTACTGGCAGAGAGTTCCAAAGTCTGGGTCCGGCAACAGATAGAGCACATTTCCCAGTAGTGGTCTTGCAATAGGGTAGTGACTACTGGTATTAATGTACCAAGTCTGAACAATGATGAAATGGATGAAGACAGCAAACAATATTCATTATGATATAAAAGTGCTTTGAACAATGTTGTAGAGTCAAAAATTAATATGTTAAGCTCAATTGATATGAACACTAATTTATCTGACTATAGGCATTATTACATAAACAGCAACAAGACATTGCAAAGCAATTTCAAAAGTACTGATGTTGAGGTCAGAGACTTATATCAGACAAGGCTCAAGACCAATGTTCAATATACCATGGATCTAGAGAAAGCTAACACCCACAGGTTGTGGATGACCTGTAGTGGCGGTCGAATCATTGGGATTTGAGTAGTCCAGCCCCAAGTTTTTAGTTTTTGTTTGAAAAATCAACATGGATGACCAGTGAAATTAATATGTTAATCATATATATATATATATATATATACAGGTGTGTACAAAAAACCCCCAGCAGGAAAACAATTATTTCTTTAAAATTTCTAAATAGATTTCTATCAAAATTTGTGTGTGTGGATTTGTGCGAATTTTACTTATGTTTACTTGTAAGATAGTTGTGTGATATCAAAGTCAAACCATTTTTACGAATCAACCGACAAAATTTTATTGATGGGCCAGTAATTTCAACTTAAACCACAATTGTTCAAAATGGTTATCGGGCATAATTGCAAACCCTAACCCTCCCTAATTGCAAAAATTGTTCGATGACCAGTCTGAATTTGCATCTTATCTTCATTCAATATTTTAATTTTGAAAGTTTAAATCAAACTTTTATTGTTATGTCGAATTCTGTGAATTTAAAAACATGTTTACAAATTTGCATTCGATTTAAACTTGTACTACTACTGCAACAACAACAACAACTGGTAAAAATACCACCAAAATTGACATGAAGCCAAATTTATGTGTGATATTTAGTGTCATGTGTAGTAAAATCAAGTTTGACTTTGATATCTCACAAAATGTCCACCTTACATGCAAATGAGATGGAAATTAAGTTGGGAAAATATGTGTGTGGCAATTTTGATAGAAATATATTTAGAACTTTTGAGAAATCATAGTTTTCCTGCTGGGGGTTTTTTTCAGGACACCCTGTATATATGAAAGCTAGCTGACAGGCAAAACTTACTTATGTTTTCTGAGTAACTTTGACCTTCATCAACTCCTAAATAAGTAACTGGTGAGAGCATTTGTATGATGCACCTGACATAATATTAAAATACCAGGTTAGAACACCTTCTTCATCACTTCCATCCCAATGTTCATAACCAACTGCTCAGCTAATATAATGAGATTCATGTCCACGAATTTCAAAAGTATACCAAAGAAACATTACATAACACCATTTGTTTTAAGCCAATAATACAAATAAATTATTACCCTGATATATAGCAAGGTTTGAATTAAGTTGTCGTGACGACGGGCAGTTGCACCAACAAAGTAGCAACCATCTTTGCTTGCACCGTTAAAGTAAACAGCATCTACAGCCTGATTGCAAAAGCAAAACAATACTTGCAATCAGTTTTCCACAGCATAGCATGCACTCTAATGCCAACATCACTGTCAAATCACATAAAATGTGGATAAGTGTATGTAGGCAAAAAATGTAATGTTGTGCTCTTCTATCCATCAAAAACACGAGTAGCTGGAAAATTCACCATAACAGAAATAAATTCAAATAATCACAATAAATATTAAATTAAAGAAATGATTCTTGTCTGTAATTCATGTTGTGGTCCAATCAATATCTATATATGTATCTCTATCAAGAACATGAGAATTCTTTGAAAGAACACTGCCTGCCTTAAACATTGGCACAATACAATACAAGATCCAGTGGCGGCTCCTACACTGGGTTCCCCATAATTAGAAGTTGCCCCAACTTGCCCTGATTGAGTGCCTGGCCCCGACGAAAGTGTCCCACTGTTGGGACCCTGATACTTACCTCCCCTCTCACACTGTACATATCTTTAACAACAAATGGTCCCCTCGAAACGATTTCAAGAGAAGAGGAGGAAGACGCGACTCACCCCTTTAAACTTTAAATATAGAAAGCACTGACATTGAAGTCTAGGTTTTCACAGACCCACATGGCATTCTAAGTAGACAAGCCCCCTCCCATCCAATAGACGAACACTATCTAGGACGCTGAACTGTATATAGCTTAAGCCTGGAACCTCCACTGACAAGATCATATCTACTTATTAAATCCACCACTGGCAAAAATCCACAAGAAACGCAAGATCAAAGCATAATACATAATAATACATACCTTACATATCAAATACAAATACAGACCTTTGGATGCTCTTTGGGAAGCTCTTGGATTTTGTCCATGTCCTCGACAGAGTTTCTCGACCTCTTTCCAAATCCAGCGTCTCCTCTTTCGCCTTTAGCACTACGACTGTTCTGCCATTGGCGAACTTTCAACAGCAGAAAAAACGTCCAGTACTTGAGGTAGTACCATTTGTTCGGCTGACTGTAGACGCCGATCTTCGGTGGACTGGGAATCAGTGCAAATGCAACCGCCGATCCAAACAGCGCCACTCCAACAGTCCCAGCCAGATATTTTACCAGTGTTTCCGCTGGAAGATCCACCAGAGGAGCTAACCTCTCCATCTTCTAGTGTTCCACGGCACAAGCAATCACAACTCACAAGCGAGGATTAGGCAAACCATTGAACTAGGCTCATGCGACAGTCGACACTCGACAGTCGACAGTCCTAGATTTCAGCCTTCGATGCTGGGGAGGGGTGCATCGCCCCGAGAGACAGCAGTCAAATCCAAAATAATCTTAAAATTTTGAAAACAAATTAAGCAACATACAATTACTGAACGCCGGTAGAAGAGGCTTGAAATTAAAAATAGGAAACAACTGGGCACAATTATGTTTGGTCACTCTCTGGTCTTGCCTGTTTTTTATTATTCTCCTATAGACAAAATGTTCATAATTTATACTTTTGTATGTATCAATACATAACATCCTAAATTCAAAATCAGCACAAAAATTCTGCAATATGCGATTAAATAATTATTTCAAGCAATGAAAGACTCAATAGTGTAATTTAGCGCTATATAAATATTTCATGGTTCATGTATAGTTTCCGGAGTGAGAGTTGCGCGTTGATTTTAGTTTTATTGTTGTTTTAGTGTATTTAATATTCTTTTTAGGTAATTCGATTTATTTATTTGCGATTAATGCAATTATTAGTGTAATTTTTGTTCATGATAATCTTTTATGATGCATGTATAAGTGTCTTACTACTTAGTGCTGGTGTTGATACATTGAGCTCATTGCATTTTTTGTAAACAGAATTTGCCATAGTGTGAATTTTTTGTTAATTACCTTATAATAATTCAAGAAAATTGAACCCTGTTTGCCGAAACTCTTGTTTTGCTAGTTACAACTGTAAATTTGATAATTTTAGTTTAGGAATAGAATAGAATGCGTTTATTCAGCATATTCAACAACATAAGATCAGCAACATAAACAGAAATACATAATACTGACGCCAGAAATAAACAGAAATATGTAATGACGCAAGAAACTTAACTAATTTATACTAGCGAAGTCAAAAATAAAACTGGAATACAAATTAATTGGTAAGTAACTAAAATAGTTAAGTTTATAATTTAGCACAGAAAGTGATAGTCAATTAGCTCATCAGAGGTTGCTCATACTACAATGAGTGAGGGATAACCTAAAGGATAAGACTCCCGTAAGGTGGTTAACCCAATATGAAGTTATACTTAAATGGCAGAAAAAATTAACCTGAGTGACTAAAGTGTGATGCACACTCTGTATAAGCCTTGCACATTGTGATATTAGTACGGTAAATGTTCACTTATTAATATAATTTTTGGTATCAGTATTCAACATTGATAGGACTGGTTTTCTTTCAGACAATACAAAAAAAGAATGAAACGAAAGGTGCCAGAATTAGATATCTTGGATGGACGAAAAAGCAAAATTCAAAAGTTTGTTGCTTCAGTACATTTCAGTGAACTTGTTTTAATGCATGGTATTACATTTCTTTAAAGTAATGTAATGTCATTGATGGCCTTTATCAAAGCAAACTAAGGTCACAAAACTTTGTGGGCGCAAAATTATCGGGAAGGCACAAAATGTTTGGGGGTGCAAAATAAAAATAACTGACAGGGCAAATATAGAAAGAATATAAATATAAAAATTCTATTATATTATATTTATGATTTCCCAACGTCTGTCTGTTTGTTTGTGGATAGCCATGTTCTCACTGAGCGACACACTGCTGAAGATGAAAGTGATTGATTGTTTGATTGAGCAACAGTAGCAGCCAGCAAAGTGGGGTTAAATCTCAAGTGCTTTTATGTCACCAATAGACTAATGTTCACTAATTTCAGTTCCATATATATTAATATCACTTCTGTATATTGAAAATGAAGATTGCAAGAGACTGTTTTGATGTTCCTTTCCAGACTCTCATTTGAAACTGTCGAAATAAAACAGGATAAAAACAGTGATGAAGAAAGCAGCAGTGATGATGATGATAGCAGCAGTGATGATGAAAATGAAGTGAAAATTGAACTGGATGTTAGTTGTACAATTTGGTATTATTTAACATTCTGTTTTCTTTTTTTATTTACCTAATTATTCTTGTAATGTAATTTGGCAAGTGAGACAATGCCTTACTAGACCATCATAAAATTTAAGGCCTGGCATTTCAAATGATTAATGTTCAATGCATTATTGCATGGTGAAGATGGTTTGCCAAAATGGGACACTCCACATTAAGCCGTTAGACTTCTAAATAAAATATAAATAAAACAAACCAGTTTGTTAATAGGTAGGTAGATAGTTAATATATAGATTCTAATAATATGCATTTGTAGCATTGTTATTGTACTGAAAAGAGTTCAATTGGTTGATTTTTTTAAAAACACTTTTCTCTGGTTAACCCTTTCATAAATGTGGCAACCATTCCACCGGTACTGGCACAGGTAAAGTAAAATTGCAACACAGAACCATCTATCGTTACATTTAAATACCATTGCCATGTTCTGGACTGCCATGTATTATTGATATACGTGGCTCTTTGACCCAAAGGGTCACGAATAAAATCTAGGTCTACGAACCCTTCTTCGCCCAAAGGGTCCAATAGCGAAAGGGTTAATATGTACTTGTGACATATTGCTTAATGACATTTTAACATACAGGCCACAATAAGACATTTTAAAATTATGTCTTAAACAGCTATGGAGAATGTTTCTTTATTAATGAGTTACACAGTTGACTAGATTTGAATTTTTAAAACTAATTTTCAGAAATGGAATAGTCTATGTAATGTAATAGTAATACTTTTATGAAATATAAACTATGAAACACCCTCTTCAACTACAGCTCTCGGAAGGTACTGCCATTCAGAACTTGTGTAAACAATTAATTCAAATCAAAGGCACACGTGATGATAGTAGTAGTGATGACAATGATGATAACTACAAATAATAGTAGTAGTGGTGATGACAATGATGATGATGACTACGAATAAACTTTTCTGCTTTTTCAAAACTAATCTTTGACAGCCTGGTCACCAAAATACCAAACTAATGAATAGGTAATTTCTACTAAATTTTGTTTTGGTTTTAAACAAATGAGATGTTTTGTTCTTTGTTATGAAGGAACCAAAAGAGTTGCTGAACCTTAAAATTCTGCACAATGATGAGAAGCGTTGCTCCAAAATAATTACAACACCCTTTCTCACAAAGTTTGAAATTGCTAAAGTCATTGGCATTCGAGCTCAGCACATCGCGTAACGACTTTCAGAAATCTTTATTTATCAACTGCCACCAAGTTATTATAAGTGAAGCTCGATTTGGTATCATAATTAATATTGAGAATGTTTGTTTGGATGATTTACAGAAGCTGAAAACATTTGTGCAAATAATCTGAACATAATCTATATAAACAGCTGTGATGTTAGACACTGTATATTATCATACTGTATATTATTTGTTTCATTTGTCTTTATATTGCTCATATGCTGCTACATGTAAATGACTTATTAGTTGCTATAAGTTGCTAGAATTTAATCTTTACCTATTCATTTGGAAAGATTGTGTGCCTTAAACACCTGTGTAGGAGAGACACTGAACAGGAAACCAAGTTCAGTGCATCTTTTCACTAAACCATAGTTTTTCTACAAAAATTTATTCAATAGAATGTTTTTTTAAAGTTTTAAATTTACGTGGACTACCTAATTGTAGCTGTACTATACGGAAATTACTTAATATTTCTTCCTGGTTTTGTAGGATGGGTTCACCCGTTGCTGTTGAAACACACGGAGAAACCAACCCAATAATAATTGCAAAAATGGAATTGAAGTAGGTTCTTGTAATTATTTCATTATTACATTAGTCATTGTATGTTTGTAAAGAGACAATACTCAGTTTTGGCATAATGTGCTGCATTCACTTACAAGTTCTCATTCTATCCCTATGCCTTTAACGGTACTTTGTTTTTCTAATGAATGACAAAGGGATGCAAAAATTTCTAAGTAAGTAAGTGAGTGAGTAAGTAAACACAAAATTTCTATAGCGCTGCCCGAAAGCTTGGCGCAGTGCACCAGCTTATCCACAAGTGCTCAATCTAGTATCTATCCTCTAAACTGCCACTTCATCATTTTGAAAATGTTCATACAGTATTTCATTTATTCATGTTATGTATGACCTCCAGCTGTTGTGTTGTGCATATCTGGCTTTCTGTTTTGATTTAGGGCACAAAAGATAGACATGATAATACGAAGATTGCTGCCAAATGGGACATATGAACAGCATCACGTTCGGGACTTGATATTACCGGAGACACATTTCCATATAAAATAAAATGTCAATCTTTAGCATTTTGCATATTGAGAAGTGTTTGTTTCACTGGATTATACATGGGCGTCCGGAGGGGGGTGCAATTGCACCCCTGGAAAAATTGCGTAGTTATGAAAAAAGTAAAATTACTCACTCTTTCGTCACAAAGCCTTGTTTTGCACCCCCTGGAAAAATGTTTCACTTTTTTCGTCACAAGACCCTGTTTTGCACCCCCTGGACAAATTCCTGCGGACGCCCATGGGATTATAGCAATAAGTGAAAATTTTCGGCACAAATTGGGTTTTCCAGCACTTTAATCACATTGCACATTGGCTCAATTGTAGTCTTCCCTCCGTGCAGATCTACCTAGCTTTATAGATCTGTCTTTATATTTTTTCCTCTTTGTTCCGGAATGACTTCGATAACAATTTTTCCAGCATTCGCATTTGACTCCATGATTTGGTGAGCTTTAGCAAGTTCCTCAAAGGGCAGCACAGACGCAATAACTACTTTCAGTGTTCCTGTCAGGAAATGCGGCAATGCCATTTCTTGAAATGAAGTTATAAGACGAGATTTGTACTGAAACAAAAGCATTTTGCATTAAAAGTCTTCAATTAAATCCGATTCAAATGTCATGCATAGTATATATGGGGCCGTCCATATAGTACGTACACACCGAGGGGGGTTTGAGATTTAGGCGATTTTGCACACGGAAGCGTATGAGGGAGGGGGGTCACGACTGAAAAATTTATAAATATAAATATATTTAAATATATTTAAGGCTGGTAGATTCACACAAACATTTGATTTGAACAAAATTACTTTCTCATGGTCAAACAAAGGGTCCTGACTATTGTTCCCACGATTATTTAAATAGGGCCTAATATAAAAAACCTTAAATTTAATAGCAAACAAATGTTTTTTGACTATGGCTAAAAATTAATTTTCACCGTGTTGGGGGGAGGTGTTCCTAATTTGTACGTACGCATGTGTGTGGTAACAAAAATGTACAGTCTGCAACAGAGGGAGGGGGATGAAAATATGACCTTATTTGCATATGTACTATATGGATGGCCCCTAACCAATTACAAAAACCTATATTGAGGACTATTTTTAAAAATTCCAGTACATTTACTGTATAGAGTAGTTTTCATTTACTTGTACCAAAGCAATTTTCGTTTTAGGTATTTATCATATGGCAAATTTCATGTTCAATAACATTTAACATTAATAAATGTTTTTATGCAAACTACAATGATATCATTCACAACATTTTAGAACAATATTGGTTTTAACGTGTTTTCCAAGTACAGAGTAGTTCAGGATTACTAACAATGCTAAAATGACATTGTCTGACTCTTAATAGTTTACTCAGTGAACACAGCTTGCACATCACTTCAAATTTTGCTTACCTCTAAACTCATTTTCTGCATTGAATAACTGAGAAGACATGATATACTGATACAGAAAGTTGGAAAAAAGTGCAAATTAAAATTAATCAGAGGTGTAGGCTACCTCACAGCTTCTTGCTCTCAGTGTTGATCCAATAACTGATAGGCGCTTCCCCATAATACTTCGTATTACATCTCCATTCAAACTGGTACCACCTACAAAGTAACAATCGTTAAAACGGTCAAATAACAGTGTCACATTTAACGGAATTAACACTGAAAACCACATTCAGTTAGAAATGCCAAGTTTATGTATTGTAAAGTCTGAAAGAAACTTAAATAATACATTAAAGCAATGCTTCCATTATGGCAAAATTATGAAGAATTTTGCTTACCCAATGTTCCAAATAAGATCAACCGTCCCTCCATCGCAATGGCATCTATGTTCTGTTCCCACATTGATCCACCAACACAATCCAAGATCACGTCAACTCTGCGACCTACATTATAAAGATGTTACGTACTAGTATTGTAATACAGTCAAAATGAAAACACCTGCCCATGTTTTTCAGTATAGCCCTGCCTTGCTGTTTCTCACTGATCTCTAGAATGACATGTCTTTTTCAGACGGATTTGAATTATCATTGATTGATACCTTTAGAGTGTTATACCTGGTGCCATAAATTGCATAACTTATTATTTATTTATTATTACTACAAGCTGCATGGTAAACAACAGATAGTGCTGACAAAATGTTGAAGATCAACCTATAAGATTTGTCCATTAATATGAAAAGTACAAATAGTACAATACTGTGTACTGTCTGCACAAATGACTGTCTGCAACAAGACTTAGAGTTAATCTGTGAAAACCTCAGGTTTCTAAAACGTAAATAGGATTGGTGTCTAAGTTCCTTATATAAAAACAGGCCAGTTAAAAGTTGGATTTCACAGTTTAAGATTCATTTTGGCTAGTGACAGTGTAATCAGTTCTTTCCACCATTCCTTTCTATTTATCATGTACATGCCAAAAGCTCTTGTTCATTGCTAGCTACTAAAAGGTATCCTTTTAAAACATATGCACTAAAATATGGCACTTTAATCATGAGACTATTGCATCAATTTCCATTAAAAATGAAACAAATGGACAAACAACACAAAGAAACCACTTAAGATTAAACCACTAACCATTGGTGACATTGAGAAGTTTTTCTACAAATGGCCCTTCTTTGTAGTTGAAGCCTTCTAATGCCCCAAGACTTTTGGCCAAGTTGATCTTTTCCTGAGTTCCAGCTGTGACAAATGCTTCGGCACCTGCAAGCTTCGCTAACTGCACTGCTGCTGTTCCAACACCACTACCCCCAGCATGAATCAGTACGCTCTCACCTGCCTTGATATGAGCTATTTGAAACAAGCAAGCAACAGCAGATATTCTAAATAAGATTTGTTACTAAAATTGTGTCCAGATTTTGAAACTTAAAATTTGATGACTTGATGGCTCAGTTGGTAATGTGCCACCCTCTGTCTGTTGTCAACCTGGGTTTGATTCCACGGCACTCGTATGTCCACTGGAGAAGAGTGGAAGTTAATACGGTTTGCATAGTATTTTGGTCTTACGACTAGTTCCTTATTATAAAGACACCATATAAATGTAATATTCACATTTTATAGATTCACATTTAATATAAATTGTAGCCACAAAATCATTCCTGGTTTTTTACTCAATGAGAAAACAAGAATATTACCAAAACTTCAGTGAGTGTTGTAAAACTATGGCAAACGATTTTTAGCGTAACAGTTTGATTCTTCTTTTGAGAGCAAGGGTACGTAGGCAAACTAACCGACGAAATGAAGAAGTTGAAATGCTGTCAGCCAAACTTCAGGAATGGCAGCAGCTTCTCGTAAAGATAGCAATGCATGTACAGGAAGCAAATGACTCTCGTGAACTGCAACAAACTCAGCATTACCACCACCTACAATCAATTGTCGAACGACAAAAAACGATGTGCTGGCAATACGGTAATTAAAACAATTATTGCAGTAAAAATATATATGTAAACAACATTACATACAGTTACACATCTATGATTCATAATTAAAAATTCTATTAAATCATGCATTAAAGCATTTATATAAACGATGACTGATGGGGCCCAAATGAACTTACCTCCAACCAGGGCCATAACTCGATCTCCAATTTTCCATTTTGTTGCACCAGGGCCAAGTTTTTCCACAGTTCCAGCAGCTTCCAATCCCAAGATGTTACTCTCTCCAGGTGGAGGTGGATATTTGCCTTGTCTCTTGTGAATCAGAAAGCAGTGATAAGTAATCGCAAGAATTTATTACCAATAACAGTACTTAGTTGGTTATAGAAAAAAAACTGTGCAGTATTTTAAGAGTTGTCTGATTAAATAATTTTAAATTAAATAACTGACTAAACTAATCATATTAATGCATAGAAATATAAAATCATCTTGTAATTGCTATAACCCCTGCTTCAGTACTAAAATGAACAAAGAATAATAATAATAATAATAATAATAATAATAATAATAATAATAATAATAATAATAATAATGCACTTCTATAGCACCATTTCTAATACTCAAGGATATCAATCGATGGTACTTCAAATCCATCCGCAGAAGACCAGGTCATTCCAGAAAAATAAATTACACCAAATACCATAGAGGCATAAAATAATGTACTAACTTTCTACAAACATCCAATAATTTACCTGCAAAGTGTCAGCTCTGTTGATAGCACTATAGTAGACTTTCAAGAGCACATGCTTGTCTTTTAAGACAGGAACAGACGTCTCTCCAATTGTAATTTGCTCAGGTTTTCCTGGCTCACTTACTAGAGCTGCCCTCATACTCTGGCACTGACACCTGAGAAAAGTTAACATCACTAAATGAAGAAACCAAAAGCTCTTAAGGTAGCTGCTGTGTTATGTTAAAGCATAAGCTGTTAGACATTCTGCCGTTCTACGTAAGCTGAATTGAATATTGACCCCGTATTGAATTCAGACTCAAAAATAATTGTTAATACTTGAGATTCACAATCAATCAATCAATCAATCAATCAATCAAATCGGCATATTAAAATCAGATCATAAATCCAAGAAAAATCAGAATTATAAAACAAAAGAATAATTGTAAAAGCATATGTTATTGAGTGTAGAGCTGTCAGCTAAGAATTAACATTAATGGTGAGATATCAAAAGGAGAGGGAGTAGAAGAGGAGCAATTCTCTGTAATAAATCTGCTTTCCAATGCACTAAATTCTTCATCACGCAGAAAAGACAATTGAGTTTAGCGTAATGCATTATGCTATGCATTGCAATAATTGATCAATCTGACTTTTGCACGAAAATAAGTTTTGGTGTGAATAAGTGGGTGATAGTGAGAGAAAATAAAAATGAAGTAACTCTGCACATAAAAGCTAACTCAGGCTGCATACAGAACAATATAAATGTTATACAAAAACATATCTACTTCTCAGAGGCGGATCTAGGGGGATGCAGGGGGGTACAGATGTCCCCGGGCGCCGAGGTGGAGGGGGCACCAAAATTGATTTAACGTAGGGTGTTCCACTACGGGTGATGACCTTTCTATGCTTGTCAGGGTATTCGCAAAGATGAATGAAAAATGAACAGGCGCCAAAATGGACAGAACAGTGCCATTTATTTGCTTCTTAGGATTTCCGCCAAGTTGAGGGGGCGCCATCAGTATGTTTTGTCCCCGGGCGCCGGACACCCTAGCTCCGCCCCTGCTACTTCTGTCCATCGCTCTTATTTCAAAATTCTGAGGTACATTTATGGAGAATAGTGAATACTAAACTGAACAAAGACAAAGTACAATAACTTGACTTAAAGAGCTTTTCATCATGCAATAAAACAATCAGGTTCAGCGTTGTGCCAAAAATCTGCAAGGGTAAAGTTTTGGGTTAAAAAAAACTTTACCCAAAACTTTAGGTAAATTCATGCAGCTAATAAATGCTGAAACCAATACTTGAGTTAAAACTACATCAGTATAAAGGCACACTCAGTTAATTACCAGAAGCAACATAAAGTCATCATTAGAATCAGTTCAGTGAATATGCTTGCTACCATCATCTTCCAGGTTCTGTGCACACTGCAGTATTCGGAAGAAATAAACTCTATAAAAACACTAGATATTAAAAGTCTCAAGAAAATGACCTTTTACCAAATTAACGACTCTGCACATCAGCACTGAACATAAAACTGCACTTCTGAGAAATTTGACATACCGGTAAGCAATGATTAAGAATTGATACTGACAGATTATGAGTCTGCACACGATTTATGCATAAAAACCTTTATGGCACGAACTGTCAGTAACCTTCTAAATAATTTTATCACAAATAAATCTCGATCAAGATCCGAAATGAATCTGCTCTCTATCATCTATCCGCCATAACCGGGCGGTGGAAAATCATATTGACTCTTTGGATTAGACAATGGGGATTACAACTCAAACAAAGGAGCGATCATCAACTGATGTCAAAGGCATTACTAATATTAGTAATATGGCGCTATAAATGATAATGATGTTATCATATCCTTCATTCCCATAACCCTTTTAGTAAATACAATGCTTTTAACTTTAATGACGTGTCGACCAACTCAGCGTCACTGTAAAAATTATAGGCCTACACTGACTAACCCAGTCACAATCTGAATTATCTGAATGATTTCTGAAAATGACCTGACGTTTCACAATAGAGGAGATTATTTGAAGTACCATCAGCATTGGCGTAGCGAGGGCATCCAGCGCCCGAGGGCAAAAGTGTACCGTTGGCGCCCCTAACACTGCTGACGAGCAAAAAACGGTCGTCGCACTTGTCTATTCTTATTTATCATGCTTTCACTTACCCAAATAACCGATTTTGGCGCCCCTCACCTCGGCGCCCATGGGCGCCGAGGTTAGGGGGCCCCCTCGCTACGCCTCTGACCATCAGTATGATGTTGATATATCCGTGTTTTTAAATGATGCTATATACGTGAATTATCATCATCGGCAGCGGTAGCACTGTAGCAGCAGCAACAATACATTATTATTGTTTTATCCAACCCTACTTTTGACTCCTCCCTAAATTTTGAAGCTCACATATCTCAACTATCAAAACCTGTTATGCTCACATTCGTGATATTGTTTTGATATTAAAACTGCTTCCACTATTGCCACTTCAATAGTTCACTCTACTGCAACTCACTGTTTCACAATCTTCCAAAGGCTTCCATATGTAAACTCCAATCGATTCAAAATGCCTTAGCTCGTTGCAGTAACTAAATCGCCTAAATTTTGCCACATTACACCATTACTCAAATCTCTCCACTGGCTCAAAATAACAGAACGCATTGAATATAAAATAATATCGATGACTTATAACTCACTTCATACATCAAAACCAGTCTACCTAAGAAATCTGATAATTCCACAACAACCTGGATCTACTAGATCCTCTTCACATGTAACTCTCCTTCGACCTCTGAATCAATCATCTCTCAAAATTTGCAATCGTGCTTTTTCATTCAATGCGGCACCTGAGCTTTGGAACTCAATTCCAATATCCCTTCGCTGTCTACATCAAAGCCAAATAACAAACTCTGAGTCACAATTTTCTCCCCCTTCTTGCAACATCTCCTCATGTTTTTCTTTCTAAACTAAAATCATTTCTCTTTATAAAATCATTTCCTCCATAGCTATAGCATCCTGCCCACTTGCCCTTTTGATTAAATGACCCGGCATGAATGACCCACCTTTGGCTATAGCTACTTCATTTGAGATTGAGCGCGTAGGAATAAGGAGCTACTTCGGTGCATCTTTTGAAAGCGCTTTAGAAATTAACGAGATTTTACTTACTTACTTACTTACTGTATCTCTGTGTGTGTTATACGGGTGCCGGGAAAAACAACTTAATATCAACAGTACAAAGCATGTCATCTGCAAAAATCCAATTCCTTTTAAATGTTTAGTAGCGCTTCTTACGTCGGCTTCGACTAAACTCCAAGAATTTACGCCGAACAGAAGAAATGAAAAATAAACTTTGAACCCGTGTCAATGTTTGAACCACAAAATATGTCAATAGTGTACGACCACTGAACTAATAATTATTACATATGCCCGATTTTTAAAGATCGACGAAGAAATTTTAGCCGCCATTGTTTGCCTATCATTTTGCGCTCCCAATCCAACCGGTGGAATTTGTGTATTATGACTTATATAAGTTATACGCAGGGACGTCATTTGGGAGTGCAGAGGTCGTTGCCCCTGATTTTTAGGAGAAAATTTTTTTCTCGAATTTTTGTTTTTAAAAATTCATTATATTCTCAATTTCATTGTGTTCTCAATTTTTTTATAATTTTATTACAAACTCTGTTTAATGCAAACTTTGTTACAAACTTTGACTCTCTCGGACTTTCCCTAAGTAATCTTAAGACACCTATTCACCATTTGACCGGGCTTATCCACCATAGACTGTCACCCGTTTGTCCGGCCGGATAATCTGGATTTGACCTGAATCTTTAGTGATTTGGATTTGGTGTGCCATTGGTTGATGCTCCTGTGCATTATTAAAGTGGCGCTATAGTAGTTTAAGATTAGATTAGAATAGATTAGATCGGTTATACATAGTATGTAAATCGCTCTTGTCTTTAGCCATTTTGCCATGCTTATTGCGCTATATAAATTGTCCAGCTAATAATAATAATAATAATAATAATAATAATAATAATAATAATAAATAATAAAATAATCACTGGTATGTACTATGTAGTATCGTATGTAGCATGTACTATGGACAAAACCAATTTGCATGCTGCATAGGTATTTTAAAAAATACTGCCTGCCTTGCAGTCGAAAGTCTTGCCACTTGGAAAACAATGAAATGAGTAAATGACGGCCCTACTTATAAGGTGTAGGCCTAAGATCTTTGAAAATAGCTCTACTAAGACCTAATATATTATATGGATACCAGATCAGTTGGAAAGAATTTAAGGACACACAAAACACATTGGCTTTCAGACTTTTCAGAACGTTAAAGGAGCACAAAACACTAGTGATGATCTTTTTGACGGACTTTTTTAGGAAGCTAAAGATGTAAAAAGCGCAAAGAACAAATGATGACCTTTATAGCAGTCAATATAAATCAATAATAGCAAAGTCCTTTTAATCTCGAGTCATGTCTGAAATCAGTAATCACTATTTTAAATAAAATTTAAGGACATTTTGTCCTTTTTAAGTTATTAAGGACAAACGCCCTTAAGGACGGGGCCACGGAATTTAAAGAGTCCTTATCATTTAAGGACGTCTGGTAACCAGTGGTGACGCCAGACGTTTGAGAATGGGGGGTTATGGCGAGCACGTTGAGAGGGTCTGGGTCTTGGAGACAGAACGTTGGAGACAGAACTTGATTTGGGGCTTGCCCATCATCTGTGATTGCATTATTTCAAGAAGTGATTTAATTTAAAATACTTGAGCCATTGGTAACTAGCATTTATTACAATGTGCCAACATTACTGACAGATCTGTCGAGCTTGACTTTGTTGAAAACTGCTGTTTTTTCTCTCTATCGGTCATGGATACAGTTTATATTCTTATGTAGCAAGTCCAAAAACCAGCACTTAGTACACACACCCTTGTAAATATTCATTTTGCGCATTTCTTGACTAAAATTTGAATTGTTTCAGGTCCAGTTCATAAAAGTTATAAACAGCATAGGCCAACTGGTTGAGCATAAATCATACTAAACTAAGTGTCTTGCAAGAAACTACAATCCGTTATCATCATCTTCAGATTCCTGCTGAATAGAAGCCTACAAATATTGGAAGCAAATTCATCAAATGTTAATAATAGAAAGTGAAGTTACATGTGATTAGCTGCAAGTTAGTTTGGCAAAATTTCTTTCACTTTACCAATGAACAAAACTCATGACAATTCAACAATAAATTTGAAAAATCTTCTGAAAATATTTTAAGTCGGGTAAAATTAAAAATGTTTAACTTTCATAAACCTCTAACCATAATGTAACTCTTTCTACCCTTCCACTTCTCTGGGAACTGCTTGGAGGCTGGGACATTGTTGCGAATCAGGGACTTTAAGCCGAGACTAAATTAATTGGATATTAATAGCAATTGTGGTAACAAATTTTATATAGTCCTCACTGGAGTAGAAATGGAAAAAGCACTATATAAACCTTTACATTACAATGACAACAGCATATGCTGCAATTTATACTTTTCCTATGCAATAGTAAAGTAAACTGTACTAAGAAATTAATTTCTTAGTCAAACACTAACCTTTGCTCTGTTCTGGAAAACTTGATTGCATCTATATAAACCTGGTGTTACAATAATGAATACAAATATGCTATAAAAGCATACTTTTTAACAGCAATGCAATAGTAAATTTAAAATGTACTAAGAAAAATAAAAATATTAATTTCAATGTATTAATGTGCAAAAACAGGGACGTCATTTGGAATTGAGGGGCATGTTTGTGTTATGTGCTGATGTGCAAAATCTGAAGAAGTAACTAATTGTAAAAAGGACTGACAAGCAAAAAAAGTTCACAATTTTTGTCAAACTAAATACAAAAATTGCAAAAAAATGAAAAATTGCAAAAAAAACAGATGTGTTTAACAGCAATAGGCAAGAAGACGATAGCCTACCAAAATGTATGCCCTAATGAACGACAGACAGTCATACCACACAGATACCCAAACAGACAACCAATTGGTCGCATAAGCACAGGACAGGACAGCAAGGGCTTCAAAAGTACAAAGCAAAAGCACTGGAGAAAATGCTTATTTGTAAGCTTTCAGCCTTTACAAACACAAAAGAAATAAACTGCATATTACAATATGTCAAATTGTTTATGATTTTTTTAAAAGAATATTTAGCAAATAAATATTTTCATAATATTTTTCTCATAAAACATTTTTTCTATTTGATATTTGTTATTCTAACAACTTGCTTTAATTTATATAATAAAAATTCGATTTGTAATATAGATGGTTACTCTTTCTAAGCAGTAACTACAAAGTCTCGAACTTCTTCTACCTGCTCCAATCCAGCTCATCTCCAACTCAAACTTCTTATCTTTGACTTCATCATGAACAGTGAACAGACTATAGAACACAAGAGACCAATGAGAGCAAAGGATATCACTAGTAAGCTAAGAAACCCATTATATATGCATTATCAGCAAACAAAATAGTTTACAGCTACACTGTACACTGTTAATGTAAAAGAGCTGGCTCTTTCCAAAGATTTTTGGATGAGTTGCAACAAAAACTTGTTTGTCTCACACAATTTTTAGCACCATGCATGAAACAAAATTTTTGGAAGATATCTGGTTATTTAAAATTCCAACACTTCTCTGGACACACCACCATATTTCGGTTATAGCTATTTATATTAGATTAAACTCCTTTGAATAAACAGCTAATATGCCACAAATAATGCTAAAACTATGTAAATACATAGAATTTTACTTACTTACTTCCTTTTGTTCTTCCTCTCCTTGCCTTTCCATACTCTAACATAGTCTGTTGCTGTACTTATAATTGTGGAATTTTTTTATTGTTCTTTGGTAGAGAAATATATAGTTTGGAATTTTGGTCATTCATGAATGAGCCGATCAATGTTTTATCCAGACTCCAGGTTTTTGTGTGGACAATTGACTTAGCTGGAGGGAAAATAAGGTTTTTAGCTCAGAGACACAGTTCAATGCAACAATTTAAAATAATGAAAATAATTATCAGATACTGCCTCAGCCTCAGAGCCTGTAGTGACATGAACTACATGGCTATACTAGAAAGATAAATGCAATTATAGGCATATCGTGATTTCAATCATCTTATTATGAAAAGTTTAGAGTCAAGAACTACAAAAATGATGGGATAGCCTGGAGGGCTTATAGAGAAAATGACTTTAACATTAATACGTAAGTCTATATAGTGTTTATCAATAACGATACATAATGACGTCAGACCAAAGACATGTTATTGACTGGAGAGTCGATACTCAATATCACAGGGAAAGGGCAAGACAATGTAAATGTCAATAATGCAGAATGCCGTGCTTCAAGTCGTCTGCTTTCTGCTAAAAATTTGATACTTTAAAATTTCAAAGTTGTGTCAATGCTTGGATTTTTAGGGGGAGAGATTTCTGTGGCATGGGGGTGGGAATTTCTCCTATCAGGCCTGTATAAGACAGTGGATCTGACAATGACTCCAGACAAAATGTAAGGCATGACGAAGGTTGAGACACACACATTTAAAAATGACAATACATACACACAAAGATACAATTCAGAATCTGCAAAACAGTTCAAGAGTCGATATGCAGATTACTCACATTTTAGCAGCCTCTGTGACCATCTCAGTCATAGACAAGTGTTTTATCTGAAAAAAGAAACAAATCCTAGAATTTCTGAAACAGTTTGACATTAAAACGTTTAAATGCAACTGCAAACAAATTCCCCAACATTACACGCTATAACCTGTTGCACCACAAAGAAGGCAAATATTTCTTTTACTTTTTTCAGTTTCTGATGTGAACCTTATTGCAACAACTGCTGATAAATGATATTACAGATCACACCAGGCAAGGCTCCATTAAACCCAACTTTAAGTCACACAATACGCTGTCAACAGGTACAGCATCAAGAGAATAGATGCCATTTACCTATCCACGTTAAATATGAATGTGCATAATCTGACCTTTAGTTTTTCAATCTCAGTCTTTGCAGCCTGCATTGCCTTGCCAAAAGCGCATCCATAGTAACCCTTGAAGATAAAATTACCGGTAATTAAATGCGTTTTCAAGACAATAAAAAAATCACAGAACATGCTTTAGCTAAAATCACTGATCAGTAATACAAGCTGCATCCAGAAATTGTTCGTTGTTATTTGTTAACATAGACACTTCCTGAACGATAGTAATGAAATGTGACAGATCACAAGATCACAAGTTCAATACCAATATTTATGATGACATGTTAGATACATTCACGTGGTAAAGTTGCTAACATGATAAGTTCCCGAAGGTTCAATGGTGAAGAGAAGTGGACGACCTTCCTCATAGCTGCTCAAAATGATACTGCACCCAAATGGTCGTACAAAACTGTACAGAGTGTAGGCATGCATGTACATTGACACTCTGTCTGCCAAAACCTGAAATTCAAAAGAGTAACTTTAGAAAACCTTCAGTCAAAGAAATATAATAACCAATAAGCAAGACCTCTGTATGATAATCTAGAAAAATAAAATGGCTTTGAGATAGAATACCGCCATGGTCCTTCATCATCTTACCCGACATGGAATAGGTCTGTCGTAAGTGGCTCGAAATGATGAAGCCTCCTTGCGAGCAATTTCAACAATCTGGCGTGCATCAGCAAGAAGGCCGGCAACAGTCTATTAGTCCAACACACAATTTTGAGTAAAAGTCAAACAAACATCCAAAATACTATGATAAATACTGCAAAAACATGAAACATGTTGAAATTTGGCATAATTGATGCCTACTGAATAAGAAGAGAATTAAATCGACACTCCTGGCAGAAAAATGACTGCAACAAAAGCTTTCCAAAGGATCTTGTTTCTTGGTCATTTGTTTTTGAACAATTTGAACGCTAGTGAAACTGGAGTGGTCCAACTGACTTCTCCAGTCCTTTGAAAGTTATAGCATGAAACTAAAAAGACACCAGTAATGGAAATGCCTTTGTGTTCTACAATTCAGAACATTGAATTAATCTGACAAATGTAAAATTTCAATGCTTTCTCTCTACAGTTGCATTCATGGCAACTTGATGAGTTCAAACTGCTGAAAGGTTCTGCAGACTGAACCCATTCTCAGTAGCTGCTGACACATGGCAGTGAAAAATTTCCAAAAATTGGCAGGAGTCATGTTTGATCCTCTTCTGCATTTTCCATAATCAGCACCCCTAATTATTATTTTAAAGAACAGAAAATGTAACTAAATATTTGAGCTTACAAGTGGTAAAAAAGAAACAGTTTTTAAATACATCTGTTATTTGATCACAATCTGAGCTCTAGTGACATGTTAAATGTCAGCATAGGTAGAAAAATTACTGCTGCTGCAATTCAAGTGCTAAATACAGAACAGGCTGCAAGTAATAAACTAAAGACATTCACCATTCCTATGTGACTATCAATTTGAAATATTCTTCTGTTTGCCTCAGCTTCAAACAGGTTCGAATCAATAAGATTTTCCACAGCAAGTATGACACCATCTTTAGCTGTTATTCCAATAACAGTACTGAAATGCAAAAAATGATATTTTGTGGGTACTAGTATATTAGTATATTAATATGCTCATTAACTACAATGTTATACTGGTATTTGCATAATTTGTTTAAAATGTGTATAGTGCCACAAAAATCGGAGGTCCAAGTCAAAGGCATCAAGAAAATGAAGAAAGCAAATTTCAGAAGTTAATAAGTAAATAAGCAATTGCTGTAAGTTTATTGATATGCATTGATAAAGAAGAGTTCAATTTAAAAGAGGCCAATAAACTTTAAACTAAACAACAAAATAGACTTATCATGCTGTTGCACTTTTAAAATACTTAGAGTCAGTGTAATGCATAGGCATACACTTCTAATAGGCCAGTAGGCTTAAGCCCCACATTTTGAGATGCTACAATAGAGATGGGGAGGAAGGCATAGGCATTGCCCCCACTTTTTCATCCAAGTTTACACCAATGGCATACTGTGGAGATTAGAAATACAGGTCAGAAGAGATTGCACGCATGTTACACACCCACTGTTTTCAACAGCCTTCTGTGCATATTCCACTTGAAACACTCGTCCATCGGGTGAAAACTGTGATGACTGCAGATCATACTATGAAAAAGAATGTTTAATTTTGAACCCAATATATCAAGCAATATAATAAGTCAATTGACTGTAATTCATAAACAGGAACAACCCTTGTACTGCTGTAGTACAATTACTGAAGGATTTCATATACCGGCAACTATAATTTCGGCAGGAATTTGCATTTACGGGTAAAGCTCAGTGGAGTGTCATGAATATTTACCAATAAATTAAAGCTCAAATGGCACTGCAGACAACTCTTTTTAGTATGGCACTGACAAACAACACAGGTGATCTGGCTGAGCAGACATTTGGAGGTTAAGCCATCTTTAGTAGTGCCTCCACAGAATAAATAAATTTATTACTTACCGGTAGGTTATGTAGCATTGATGCTTCAATAAATTGGGCGTTTTGGCTATCAGTTGAAAACTACATCTGATTACAATTTATTCTGTAGACTGATCAAGTCCAGAGACATATGTGGAAGCTGTCTGGCTCTTATAGGTAGTCGCAAACTTTGAAATAGTCTGACTTCCAGTTTCTTTTTAAAATTCAAATACTTGTTAAACTGTATTGCATACAAAATGTCAACCTCATAACCCGAGTCAAATTTCACAATAAAGCGGCACTGCTGTGATGCGACCCCCATTGGGGTCTAAAATTTTCCCCACAACTCCAAGTCTCCAATTCTCCTGCTGAAAGTCTAAAAGTTTGGGGCGGGAGTAGCAAAACTGCTCTCCCACTGCCACATGGAAAGTGATCACTGCTTCTACTGCAGACCAAGATGCAGATCCTCAACATTTGGAACAAACTTTTCTTCTCTGCATGAACTATATAACAGTATTATTATTATTATTATTATTATTATTATTATTATTATTATTATTATTATTATTATTATTATTATTATTATTATTAAGGGCAATTCTAGAGTGCAAATATATGCACATCAGCAGATGCGCTAATGTCAGTACTGTCAAACATGTGTCCCACAGGCTGATTTTACATAGACCCCGGTGCTTAAGCAATTTTCCCATCAATTTGTGTGAGAAAGTCAATGGCCTAACCAGGTATTCAAGTGAGTTGAATCAATAGTGTTGTATGCTATGGCCGAGAAGTGCCCCATTTTGAAAGCCGTATAGTAAAATTTAGAAGGACAATATTAATTACTCTATAAAAATTTCAAGCAATGAAGATGGGGACAAACGAAAATGAGGTTGTTGAATAATCCTTCCATTAACTTCTCCCACATGGTATCACATCATAGCCGCCCCATCCATGACCGCCATGACCGCCTACCAATTCATAATCTACGTCTATACAAGCGCTATGCATGTCCCGGTCAGCTTATTATTACACTACAGTTTATAATACAGAAAACATAAAATTTATTTCAAATTCAACATAAATAAAAATTATATAATTCTGACGCAAAGAATTAATTTTAAAGTGTATATTACCCCAGTTCCAATGGAACTCATTTTATTTAGAATAAATCGAAATATATCAAATTTATTTGGATTCACTAAACATTGAAATGCGAAAACTGCTTTTGCGTCCCTACAGAGTTCATGGATCACCGATATCGATGAAGTCTTATTCATAGCCTTTTAATGTAGCGTTGACTTATGTAATTATTGCAATATTAGCAGTTTTCTTTCTGTTCCTTTGTCTTAATTTTCTTCAGCTAAAAAGTTCAACATCCCTAATGTTTGTTTATGCTTGTGCAGATATGTGCTCCTTTTGTTCCAACTTGGCAGTTGAGCGCGAACTTCGTGCAGTATGATATAGGTCATGGAGGTGATATATGTCTATGAGACTATGACATCGTTACAGTGGCGGCTCCACCGGGGGGCCCGTGCCCCCTATTGAGTGCCTGCCCCCAGTTGGGACCCTATACTTAATGCTACATACATTAAACAAATGGTTGGCCCCCATGATTAGAAGTTGCCACCCCAACGCCCCCCAACTTGCCAAACCCTAGAGCCGCCACTGCATCGTTGCGAAAACTATCATATTCATTCCATCCCATTCATCTGTATTCCGCCTATGTTTAATGTTTGTGGGAAATCATTCTTATGAAGACATCTGGCGAGTTATTTTTATATGTCGTCGATTACGCAGCGGAAAATTATTTTCAACAGTGGCGTATATGTCGTCGATTACGCAGCTGTGGTTAGGTTAGGCTTAACCAACCTAGGAACATAACCCTAGGTTAGGGTTGAGTGAACGTGCCGGCGATTTTTTTTTTTTTTTTTTTTGTATCAAACTGTTCTTTGGGGCAATTCACGCTTGAAAAATATCTCATAATGGGCATTAGTGTAGCCACGAGGGGTACAACCTCTCTATACTCGGGCCGAGACTGGTCTGGTTATGAGACATGGACTACAGCCGCAGTCCCACTCACCTTTTTTACGCTGACTATTGACAAAGGGGCTGTCCATTGACGTCAACAAAAGGGGAGGGTTCTAAAAGTTTGACAGTTGATGACAGAGGAGGAGGATCAAGAGAAGTTGACGTCAACAATTTAATTGTTTACAAATGATCAAAAAATAGGAATTTCATGGAATACTATTTATTGCAATGGTTCAACCACCATATTTTGACACTTGATGAGCATAAGAATGGAAAAAGGGGAAAAAATAACCTTCTAAACTTTTTAGGGATCTTAAGGGGGCAAAAGTTTTGACATAATAATTAGTTTGAGTTGTTGAAATGAACCAACCTTGGTAGTGTTAAAAATGCAATTCTCTCCGGCAGCATTAAGACCTTATGAATTTCAACTTTAAAGAAGTGACAAACTGTACACAACATGCAAGAAATAGATTAATAGTAAAGCCAAATGAATTACTGCATAATAAGGTAACTTGCCATTCAACAGCTGAAGGATACAAGTAGCATTGACCAAGTCAGAGAATGTAACACATCATACATTAAAGTTGGGTTTGAAAATCAAGGCAGTTGCCAATAAAACTCTGAATCAAAGGATAAAGGCTGAGTATTTTAATACAACTCAATAGAATTCATCATACGAGTATTTAACCTTAATAGAAAAAACCTCACCAACATAACAGAACTGGTTTAAACCGTCAGCTGAAACGCATTCACTAGCCTAAACATTATAAACATGGTAGAATAATAGATTTCAAGGACGGTATGCATAAACATAAACAAATCATTCTTTAAACAAAATACCTTTACTGAATTAAAGCTAAAAATGACAAATTCAACAAATGATGCAAGCAAAAGTCAACAGCAGTTACATAAAATATAAAAGACAGCAGACATGCATAATACTTATTCACACTGCAATTTCTCCCATTAATTATGCCATACGCATATTTTATGCACTATTTACTTTTGTGCAAAGACATCAACAAAAACAATCGATCAGTGCATTCAATAAGGTAAAAATAACTCTTAAATTATCCAAATACTGCACAAAATTTTGAAATGCTAAACAGGACAATTATGCACAATTAGCTATTAAAATTTGAGCAACAAAGTTTTTTATGTAACCAGTTGCCAATTAAGGCAGCTAAGAAGAAACCATATTGCCACAAATGGGATGGTATTTTATAACCAAAAAACTTGTTCAATAGCATTAATTGGCTGTCCTTAAAAATGTCAACTTTCTGCACACTGCCTGGCTTCAAACATTAATTCTATCAACAGTCAACTTCTTAACATAAAGACCAATGCTCCAAAGAGGAGCTAGATAATTGTTGATCAAACTCAAGGTCCAGAAATGATTACATGAAAGACTGTTGTGATAGACGTTCCTAAAATTAGACAGTGAATAACAATAACTCAAATAAGTAAAAACGTAAACAAACACTATGCAAATTACAAGTGCAGCTCTTCAAGACTTAACTTGCATTTTTTAAAAAACCTAACAATGACAAACACCAACCAACAAAAATTATCAGAGGTCTAGAACTTCAAAAGCATATCTCTGACAAGATGTTGACAAAATCAGCATCTGGTGTTTCACATATATGAATAAAATAATCAGTCTTTAACAAACACCGTTGAGGACAAAGGAATGGCAAATTAAATGTGTTGATTTCTCTCTAAATATCATATCTAACTATGACTGAGCAATATAACCAAATGCTAAGGCAGAAGCAAAAAAGGACCACACAAATGCTATTAAACTCAGGCACATCTCTTTCCAGATAACCATCAACTCAGAATGTGTGACTAGAAGAGACAAGTGTATTATTTGAAAATCCATAGAACTCGCATAAAACAATAACTTCAAAATACTGATAAACATATCTATGGCTAATATTCGAACATCACGACAGTAAAATGACTCGCCATTTTACATAATAAATCTAAAACATATTACCCAATGCAAGAACTATAAAAGATAAGTGGCATTTTAGTCCAATCTTAAGAGAAAAATAAAGAGAACATATTCTAAGAAACTGTACACAAATTGCAGAGAGAAATCTCAATTAAAAATAACAAATTTAACACAATTATAACTTTAAAAATACCCAATAAGCACAACAATAATATTCAATTTATTGACAAGATTTACTTTTCCCAAGAACCCACTCTCAATGATTGCATGACAACGCAAATTCAAGCATTAACCAATATTTCTAATAATTTGCATACAGTCAACTACAGTTAATTAGATAGTTCAACAGATCTTCTAGCTATTAACCCAACCATAGGCAGAAGCAAAGAAAGAGAATGGTAGCTCAAAGAAAAGAATAATTTTTTTAATATATGATATTGCACAAATTGCACATCTACAGTACCAGTATGCAAAAATTTCAGACTACTGGTAGCTATGTTTTATCTGCTAAAAAAAAATTTCTTAACTTCAATGGGGGTTAATTTACAAATTTATGCTGCATAAAATTCACCAATCAAATCACCATTTTTAACCCTTTAACCACCGGAACTGACTATACTCAGGTTACATTGCATATACCAGTAGTTACATAGTACCTGGAGATTAAGAGCTAAGATTGAGAAAAAGATGCATGCAAGGGCTGCATTCACTAAATAGATAAAAAGTTGTGCACCTTCGCTGCTAGTTTAGTTGAATGTGAGGACATTCATCAAAGGAGGCAATTGCAGGATATGTCGGTAACGTATCATAGGCAAAATAAAGCAGCTTTGCATAGAAACTGAAACAACTACACACAAAACAGTCAAATGTCTTTTTTCTGAAAGTAATCCAAAATTCTACAAACTGACATTCTTTCAACCATATGTCCCGAAAATTCTCACGTGAAGTAAATCACAAGACAGGCTAATATTGCAACATGAATATCAAAATATAACTCTATTCATTTCAAAATTCAAAGCAGAGATTAACATCTGTAACATTCACAATGATTACCAGTTCCAGTGTAAAAGCATATAAAAAGAAGGCACATGTCAACAGCTCACAATTTATTGCATTTTATATGTAACACCTGAATTTTGAAAAATGCCTTGGAGTAGAAGAATATATCAAAGAATACTATCGACAGAAATCATCTAGAAAACTAACCAATAACAATTGCATCTTAGTGTATTTCTCATTTGAAATCTTCTCTTAAGTTGTTACCAATTTGCAATTACATGATCTTTTGTGGCACAACTCCAAATCCTATGCACAAATAAAACTATAAAACCAGAATGGCAAAAACTACCAACATGAACATGACTATTATAATAACTCCATTCCAGCTTTTGCTCTTAAAATAATGTCTCACAAAATGTAGACTTAAATTTAATAACAAGTTCATTATAAAACAATTCCATGTGGAAGCATCACACTGCAGCATAAAATAACAGACAGAATTCTAAAAATACTATGAAAGTTACTGACACTTGTCAGATGTCTGAATTTAAACTATTTAATACTACGGCTGACAACAATTTAATGACTGACAAATCAAGGCAAAAGTTTCTGTCGATCATCATCTCAAAGCGCTTCTTAAACTGACCGCTTGAAGCGGAAGCAAAATGGCCGATATAGAGGACAATAAAAAGGTAACTGTGAGCAACGTCAGTGGAGTGAGAACCCCTTTAGATTTCAAAGTTTGTCACTTAAAGAATTCGAGAAAACCTCTTCGATTCTCTGGTGCAGCGCAGCCAAGATGAGGTCGACCATACACAAGGTGTTAGAGACCGGCACCGTGTAGCCGGAACCGATAACTCGCTTGAGGATGGGAAGAAAGGAACCAGTCTCTGTTCCCAACTTTCCACGGGACTGTCCTTGCAAAGGACATTCAGCGTGTGACGTAGATTCCAGAGCAGCTGGACCATTGATTCGGGTCTGAATTCTGACGGTGGACTAGGAGAACAGGCACCGTTGTGGACCGATCTGTCCTCCTCAAACAATGCGCCATTGTCACGAACCAAAAGAGATCTCGGCTTAACTTTACCACCATCTGAATTCCTCTCACTCGCACCGTCGTCATGCAAACCGCTGAATAATTTTCTTGAATTCAGAGCAGCAGTTTCTGTTAACTCGGTCTCAACTTCACTTGCGTGTGCGTTTGGACTCGGTTTCTTGTTTCCGTAAATCTGTCTGTGAACATCGGGAGGGCTTGAAGTGACACCTACGCCCTCTGACCCGCTCGGGGACCTCCGGGAAATTTCTCTGTCTTTGTTTGTGTGCCACAAGACGAGCGCCTCCGTTAGAGCTTCCTCGAAGGTCGAAAAGCCGCCGTCGTTCTGAGTTTTACAGACTTGACTGCAGAATCCGGCAGCCCACTCCTCCGAAGACGACATCATCCACTTGATTTTTCCGAGTATATCGACCATGCTCTCCGGTATGTGGCGCCGGAAGACATCTCTCGTCACAACTACCTGAGGTCGTAGATAAGCATGCAAAGTACTCAAGCTCTCCTTGGGATATCCTAGAAAGTAATTGTTGCTGTGACGTTCCAGCCACACCGACAGCTGATCGGCGACAGGCATGTGGCGTGGAAGTGGAGAAAACAGAAAATCATCGGTCGATTCCAGCCGATTCGGGGTCAACGCGGCCCGAGGAAACTGCCCCGACGCTGGGCTACAGCCGGCGTCGCCCGCCACGGAAACATTCGAAACGCTTCCGTCGGAACTCCCTCCTCCCATCGACGGCGAGTTGTCCAGAGAGCGAGAAACGCGGCACAGCTCGCCGTCGGGAATCTCGCTGCAAGATCCAACCCTCGGCAGCGCTCCTTCGGAGAACGACCCGATCAAGGGACTGCTGCTGCACTCCGATCCTTTCGGCAACTGCTCGCAGCCGTAGTGATTCCGCGACGAGCCGAGATGTTGGAGATGCAGGTCGCCGTCTTGCAAAGACGGACGGGGCCCCCTGTGCAGAGCGTGCGCGCCGCTCT
The DNA here is from genome assembly GCA_018105865.1 of Metaphire vulgaris. Classification (NCBI taxonomy): domain Eukaryota; kingdom Metazoa; phylum Annelida; class Clitellata; order Crassiclitellata; family Megascolecidae; genus Metaphire; species Metaphire vulgaris. The sequence continues at coordinate 20,169,922 of CM030834.1, forward strand.
GAACGGCCGATCGCTGGTCTCTGTGTCGCTGTCTTCTGGGGACTTTTCTAAACGGAAGCTTACCACCGCCTCTGCCGCCGCCGCCGTAATGTGCGCCTCCGACGGTCAAACGTTTGGCCGGAACCGTGTTGCTGTTCAAGTCCATCTGCCACTTCACGATGTTGTGCATTCGATACTTGCCAGAAAATTCCCGCCACAGCCGACCGGCCTCCAGCTTCACCTCGCACAGACTGGTGAAGCCGCCATCGCTTGCCGGCAAGGACAACTTCTTTCGAAACTCCTGAGCCCAGAGTTCTGCCGACTCCATCGCGAACTGAAGGTTCGAGTCGTATTTCATGGCGTTACGGTGGCAGTACTCCTTGTAAATCTCTGCCGTTACCGCCATCTTTGGCCGAACCAGAGGATCGAGTTTGTTCAGGGCGTCTTCGTCCCAGCCGAGAAAATAATTGTTTTTGTGGCGAGTGATAGTTATCTGCACTTTGTCCAACAGCGACATGTTATGGTCGGAAAAGCTGGGAAAGAGAAATGAAAGTCCCCTCTCCGACCGACGATATTCAGTGTTAAGCTCGCTGCGATTAGAACTGCCACGGATTTTAGCAGATTTCTTTGGCGGAATCAAAGCTGCGAGACTGTCGACTCCAGCAGCGGCAGCGGAGGAAGTAAAGCTGGGCGAAGCATTGGCATACGGATAGACCTGATGGTTCAAGACTGGAGAACTTAGCGAAGGATCCATAAAATTCATCTGATTGGCGTAATAAGCTGCAGCAAGAGGCAGCTGATACATTAAAGGTCCAAGACGTGACATGTTCCAATATGAAAAGGTGTTGGCAGCCAGTGGAAGCCTCGACTCAGGCTTTATCTCAGGCTCTTGGCTCATCTCCATTTTTATGCCCATCTCTCGATTCGTAGCTAGAGCCTGCCTCAAGGGTGCAGTTCTTCTGTTTTCTAGATCAATTCTGTCTTTTTTTGTTAGATTGATGATGTCTGAAAAATCATTCGAGTCCAAGGGATGATGGAAACTGTTACCCGATTTCTCGCCAAAATCGCTGAAATTTCTCGATTCCAGTTCTCTGCTAATTTCCTTCGTCGTTTTCTTACATTTTGGTTCGTCGACATCAGACTCTGTTTGTCTCTTGAGAAAATTCACTGTTAAACTGCTTTCTGTTCCCTGGTGCTCCTCCTTCTTTCCTTTTTCAGCAATTTCACCCTCCACAGGTACCACAGTACAGACATACTCAGTTTCATCCGTTATGTTATTTCGTGAAATTCCTATCTCACTATCTTGATTAACTGTTTTTCCATCGACTTCCCTGTCGCAATCTTCTGACAAAGCATCCGAGTCTGTGCAGAGAGCATCGTAGCAGGATCCAGAAGCCGACGTCTCGTGCTCCGTCTTGGAGTCACCGTCGTGTGTCCTGACGACAACGGACCTTAGGTCACGATTTCGAAGATGAGGATGCCTTGCCTGATGGCTGCGATAGTGCTCACTGTATTTACGCCAAAGTTCAGCCGCTGCAATCTTCGCCTGACACAGACCTACACGAAAACACAAATGGCAATATCTGGAGACAACACTGTCACATAGGATAACAATTATTATGGCAAATACAACAAATAAGAATTCACATATAACCATTTGTTAGGAGCACGTTTTCATCATATCACATGCAGCAATGCTTAATATAATAATAATTATTATTGTTATTATTATTATTATTATTGTTATTATTGTTATTATTATTGTTATTATTATTATTATTATTATTATTGTTATTATTATTATTATTATTATTATTATTATTATTATTATTATTATTATTATTATTATTATTATTATTATTATTATTATTATTATTATTATTATAGCAAGGTTTAGAGTGGTTCAGTAGGGTCTGCCCTGTGTAAGAACCACTGCAAAGCTACAAAATAACATGCAGCAAATAAACTGAAAATTTATTCATAGGCTCTATTTGGCATGGCACAACAGGCTACAATCATGCAACACTGCACACATTGTATGCCAAATTGTATCAAATTTTACAAAGAATCCAAAGACATGGCATCATAAATACACAGTTAAGAAGAGACTAGCAAAACAAAAGACCAACTGAAATAAATATAAATGGTACTCTAATACACAATACAAATTGCATGATCCAATCATCCACAAGCCACAGACAGACCGCCTAATGCCAGACCTGTAACACTTAACCAAAGGGCCCATGGTGAATCTGGTCTCAAATAATTTATTCCCAATTAACAGCACTACAAAATCCCTTGAAGACTGTCTGCAGACAGTCCAGCACTGAATTCTGCCACACTATATTTTGTGCAGCCATATTAGTAATGCATTGATTTTGCTATTATGTTCAGTAAATACAAAAAGAAGAAATTATTGACTAGTTGACCTGATGGCATTAGACACCAGATTAGGGGTCCATAACTGACGGGGTAGAAATATTATTTTCCTAGATCAACTTCTTGTAGGCCTACAGGTCATTCTGTCACAGGTTATCTCACATAGCCACATGCTGATAATTTCAGAGCTAAATCGAGTTTTAAGTAGACCATATTGCTGTTATGCAACTGCTTAACACAAGTAACCATGTGATGCAATCCCACAGTCACAGTTTCCAACCAGTTTCAATAAATACATAACAATTATGCACAACAAATTCAAGCAGATGAGCAATGTCCTAGAAACCGCTGGCTAGTAGTGTCCAGCTGGTCTTCTAGTCTTCCATCATATCAAGTTCTAATCTTCACCTGTGAATCCACCCTCTGTTGGTAACTTTGCCAGATTTTCTCGAAACCGTTGCGCCCACGGTGCGTCCGACTGCAGACAGTACTTCAACTTAACATTACGACAATATTCACTCCTGTAAAACCAAGCACAAACAGGTCAGCAAAACTAAAACATAAAACACAGCAGCTGGTAAAGCACAATGCAAATGCAGGACTTGATGGACACTTGGACAGTATCCTGTCAAACACAGAAGACAACTGATATTTGTCTCTTTTGTCGTCTCCTTATTGTTTTATTGTTATCAAGGGTGGTCCCACTGCTACACTATAATGTGTCAAATAAAATATAATTTCAGCTTTAAACCAGAGAGACACTCCCCATTATGCAAACAAAATATTCAACCCCATATCATATCTCTACCGCATTTCTCATATAAAAGCACACATATATATATATATACACATACAAATATATATATATATATATATATTGCTATCTCAGCCTTAAATTTAAACTGCTTGCAAAATTGCAAAATTCAACATGGGTGCATTTCCATATTCACTGACAAAATCTACAAACCGAATATCTGGCTGGCAGTATTTTTTTCTTCTTTCCCTGTAGTTAGTGGCAACTATGTTGAGCAGTTTCTTGCCTAGGCAGTTAGAAGGCAATCAGCATGGTCTGTACCTAGCATTCCTTTATGGCCCACACCAACAATATTCCTCTCATCACAAATACCCATAAATTGCATCATTGTTAATGCCAAAAACCAGTGGTCATGCAGCGAAATGCTAAGAATTCTTTCCACAAGTCCACAGTTCTGTCTATTCCGCCCTCCTTTCCTCTCCTCCTCCTCCTTCTCCTTCTCCTTCTCCTCATCCTCTCATTCTCTAATTATGATTACCATAAACACTTTTCAGCATCATTTCCGATCCTCATGACAAATATTTTCTAGAAAATTTCACATACAACTCTCTCTGCCATTATGTACATAATATCTGCAAATGAAACTGACAGCACAGCATCTGCCCACCCAGTCATGAAAATATCAAACCTGGTTGCAAACAGTTATGGCAAACGAATAACTCATCCATTCCTCCGGCTGAACATTGCCATACAAAAAATATGTTCTCTTCATCTCCAGAAATATGTTCTCTTCATCTCCAGAACAGAAATAGAAATCAACACCTAAACAAAATGCTGCTGCAGGTGTCTCTAATGCCACAGCAGAAGCTCTTCCAGTTTCCAAGTAGGATGAAGGTCATGGACACGACTCTACCCGATCATTACATACATGCTGGTGCATCATACTGATTCTTAGTGTTTCCATTCTGTTTTTAAGTTTTTCCACCAGGTAGGTGTGTGTGTGTGTGTGTGTGTGTGTGTGTGTGCAAATTCATTATAAATTGTCTATATATAAAAATCAATTTTGTAAACATGTTTTCATTAAAGCCTTTTATAAAAGATGCAAATATCCAATAAAGACCATACCATGATATCTACTATGTGGTATTTTAAAAGGGCCATTTTACTGGAACAGTTTCCTTTCAGGACATTTTCTCTGGCGCCATCCAAACTAATATAATATTTTTAATATGAGCTCTAATTTACCAAAATCAACACAACCTGACCTTGATGTACTATTGCTTCAAGATCAGTGAATACAACCATTGCTGCTTAATAGCTTCATAGCTTTTCATTATTTCTAATTATACTCAGCCACTACGGGTCAAGAAAATGAAGCAGTAGTGGCAATATTTGTCCTATATGCTAATCATGGTCAATCTAAGAGGATAATGATTATGGATGAACTTGACTCAGGCATGTCAGATTAATTATATCTGACCAACATTCAGTCAGTCAAATAAATGTCAAAGTTCATGACGCTGGGTTGGAAAGAACAAAGTCAAAGAGACCAACGCCAGATAACAACAAAAATGATCAAGAAAATGGTGCTAAAGACATTTTAGTACATCATACATCACACCGACAAACCATGAAACAAACCAACTACGCTGATACATGTACTAAGCTACTGTTGTGTACAGCTTATCTTAGCTTTCTGATTAACACATGACTACCTGCTTCACAGTCTCAACGGGAAACTCTTTCCTCTGCTTCCCAGTCAGTCAGTCAGTCAGTTTCCACTTTCCAGTTAATCAGACTTTTAAGAGACAAACTGCCAGCCACATCAAAGTTCACCTTAGGGCTGCTCCTGCATCAACTAATCTCAATACCTTCCTAATGAGTAAATAATTACACAGTGACAAATCATCCTACTTCTGTATTGTCTAAAATTAGATTTTTAAGGCAGTTTCAACAGTGTGTATAATGCATAACATGACAAGTCATTAATACACCCTGAGTTCCATTATCGTAAGCAAAGCAAATAGAAACCTGTGCATCGGTTACATCATAATGCATCACCGTTCCTAAACTAACGCATGCAAAACAGGAAAGAAATCTCACAAAGCAATAAATTGAAGTCATTATGTTCGAAGACAAAGAAACACAGAATTCAACCAACTGTCACCACAAGAGTAATATGCATGCCAAGACATTCTGGTGTACACGTACACACACAGCAGTCAGAGCACAGGAGATTTGTCAAGTACGGTAGATGATTATACTTTGTATGAAAGTGACTTCAACAGCAATTGTTAATTACAATATGATATATATATACATATACATATACATATGTATATATACATATACATATGTGTATATATATACATATATATATATATATATATATATATATATGAGCCTGGTGCAAAGAAACAGCAAGGCCTTTACCTGTTCATGTGCAGCTTGTAGATGTCACGAGTGATGACCGACAGAGGCCTGAGGACTGGATCCACCATTTCCAGTTCCGCCTCTGTCCAGTCCACAAAGTACTTGCAGTCGTGTCTTGCAACCCAGATCTTTGCCTTTTCCAGAAGACTCATTTGTTCGTCGAGAGGAGGAAAAAGGAATCGGATTCCAACCAATTTCTTGTGGCTGCCCCACTGCATCTTAAGCAGATCAGCTGCACGTAAAACCAGCACATCACACTGCAAATCATGGCCAATTTTTTCAAAAAAGCAGTGGGGGCTCAATAATGGCTCTCGCCCGAAATTTTATATCACCAATGCGGTAGTACAGCTATAAAACCAAAATGTTACACCCCATCAAGGTGACCCTCGACGAAAACACAAAAGAAGAAGCCAATCAATTACACAAAAATGAAGTCATACACTGATTCAAAAAACTTAGACAATAGTTGTTATTATAATTAAGCCTAAAACTTCTCTAAGGTCTTCCATTATTATCACTTGCATGAAGTGCATTTTGGCAAGAATTCTATGGTTGGTTTACTGCAGATCATCGAATCATCATACACTTTAGTAAGTGCATAGAATAAATTGCATTGAAAAGTACACACAAGTAAGTATGCCTCAAAATAAAAATTCTAGTCCCAGTCAGTCAGCAGACAGTCAATCACAAATTGTCATGAAGTTCAAATCAATACTACATCAGCAATGACATAATGGCAAGAAACAGATAATAAATCAATCAATCAATCAATACACAGCAGCTAAAACAAAAAGTATTGCCACATAGGGCCAAAACATAACATGATTGAGGACATGGAGTCAAACACACAGAACCTGATAGTGACTCTATTCTGTGCAATTTCTTTTCTATTTCCATTCTATCCATCATAAAACAGGGTTAATGCTTTTTGAACATAACATGAATGAGGACATGGAGTCAAACACACAGAACCTGATAGTGACTCTATTCTGTGCAATTTCTTTTCTATTTCCATTCTATCCATCATAAAACAGGGTTAATGCTTTTTGAAGTAATTAATGACAAATAATTATAGTTTCTTACACATGGTTCCTTGCTCCCCCAGGGCGCATGATGATGATGACACTGGTGGAATGCAGGTCAAATCAACTGGATGATTTCCATCCAACTCAACGTCATCATCTTCGGCTGAACTGTCCCTGCTGTGAAGAGAACAGGAGTCCCTCATAGCTGATGCAATGCCCCTTGAAACCGAGGATGCATCCCTTGAAGGTGGCGGCGCATCCCTTGTCACTAGTGACCTTGTGCTGACCGAGTCCATTAGACTGGTCTCGCCACAACGATCTTTTAGCTGCTGTGTGTAAGGCCTTAGACCATACCAACCAAGAACCTCCTCAAAAGTGTCCTGTGCACTCACCTGAAAAACATAAGAGAGAAAAAAATTTTAAATATGAAACAAAATTATGACAAATGCAACAAATACAAAAGTCTAACCTTAAAAGCCTCATCGTTTATTTCTGGAGTGTATGGTATACATACATTCATATACATACATACATTGTACATACATACATACATACATACAGTACATTTACGTGTGTGTGTGTGCTGGTATCATAGAAAATCAAAAGTTGCTAAAGTTGACAATAAGAATGAGAGATAAAGAAAAGAGTAAAACTAAACTGATATTTTAAACAGATAATTATGATTCTGCAAATATATATATATATATATATATATATATAATGTCCATTTATAACTATATATTATATATATATATATATATAAGATTACAAAATTGCCAGTGTAATTCAGCAATAATAGCTTCTTTGGCAACAATCATGATGCTTTGCAAGATTGTATTTTGTAACATACATCCAACACAACAGACAAACAGCCTGAAAAGATTTCCACCATGTAGCTGCCAAAAGATTAATTATCAGCAAGCACCAAGTACGAACTTGCACTGGTGCAAACAGTTATCCATGTTTGACTGAAGGGGGTTGGGTTGTACCCAGATGATTCTTATATATTGAGCAGGCATACACATACCACTGACAAAGACACAGAAATACAGTTACGGCTACTCTACTCGTTGAAACCAGACAAAACAACCTTCACTAGACATGACATTAACAGAATCCAGTGACAAAGTCTGCTGACAATCCTCAAGGCCCAAGTGGCTGATTCACTATCTGTGTCGTTCATAATACTACACTTCCCCATCCATCTTCAAATCTATCTGTTTACAGTTCCTGTCTTGATTGCATCAATAGAAACAAACTCTGACTTGTATCACAAGTGTATTCTGAACATTATTGATAATATTTAGTTATTGAAACTGACACTGATCTGGCCCCAGACAGGCAAAAACAAAATGGTGCGATAAATGTATGATAACTCATCAGCACTCATGAATTAAGTTAATAGATAACAGTTTTTAAGAGTCCTAAAGTCATTGATTTTCTTAGCTTCTGTTTTCCAATTTTCCTTGTGCATAAATCCCAATTTCTTTCAATTTTTAAAAATATTCTCTGAATGAAATATGACATAGTAGAAAATTTATTAGAATTGGTTCAATTGGAGAAGGCCTTTAGATTTAAACAGCATATATAGACATAACAATTAGACGGCTCGGTCAATGGGCTCAAAATTCAGGTTTTATATTTTCTACTGAAAATAGCTGACGACTAAATAAAAATATGAGTATAAAAGGAATTTCTGGCTCCAAGATTGATCAAACAAATTTGGAATAATGCTGATATACAAAAATAATTGCCTTAATTTTCTTTTTGCCAAATCAGAAATAATATTAAACACCACTTTCACTGATTTGTATGCATGAATTATATTCCTAATAAGAATAATCAAATATATTCAAACAAGAAATATGAGTTTTTTTTAGAATCCAGACCCTCTAGGCCTACTGACCAATACATTGAGGGGTTATAGCCTAATTTCTCAAATGCAATAAAGATAATGAAATTGCACAAAATATGCACTCAGCATTCAGTACAAGCACATCATGACAAATTATACCTGCACTGTCAGTAATCAAAACCACTGATAATTTTATTAGTCCCCACGTTAAACGATGAATAATGAACGCGATCAGATGACAAATTAAATGGACCAAACTCGTGCAGACAAGAACTTATAGGCCCTAGAGAAGCCTATTACGGAACACGCACGCAAGACGAAACTCCGGGTAGTGCGTGCATCAATGACTAAATCCCAATCGAGCAGCATCCAAGCAGCACCCAAAGTTCTTTTGCTGCAAACGATGAATGATTTTGCGGCAAGAATCTGCGGGAGACTTCACTTAATACGATACAAATCTCTCAGCGGTTCATTATTGAGCAATTTTTAAAAATACATTTATCTTGTTTAAGTCCGACATCTGAATGAGCACGTACCGCGGTCTCCCCTCCAGTACCCACCGAAAATGCGCCGTATAATGTTTCTAGGGGGGTTCTAGACTAGTAGAAGGCCTATAGGCTAATTATACATAGTACATCTAATATCTATGAAATAAGTGCAAAGCGCAATCCAGCATTCATTTTTGATTCAAAGAATTTAGCATCAAATAGGCTACAACTCCGTCTTACTTTAACTGGCGCAGTGAAAATACATCATTGTTATTATTATCAAATAATTACTTTTCTACATTGAAACATTAACAACGATGTTCGGTCCACTAACTACTAATTTCTACGGATCAGTCGTCTTCATCGCCATCTTTCCTTCAGCGTTTCCAACTGAACACAAAGACTACGGACGAGTGAGGTCGTGACAACTTTCGATGCGCACTATACAGCACGCGCGGCGTCAAGTGACGGTCCCGGGCTCCGGCGTTGACAACTTGACATCTGTCTTAACCGATCGATGCGCGAACGACTGAGCGTCATTTGAGTAAACGATTACGCCGTCGATAACTGACACCTGGGAGTATAGGCGGTTAAATCTGGCATCGAGACGCCGATTCATTTATCCAATGCCATGTGCGGTGACCATCGGTGATTGGCGTAAATATTCACTCAAGCCTCGATAACCAACACCTGAGCTCAATAGCATAGGCCTCAACAACAACTACATCAGCATCGCTGTTTTCATGATGACCTGTCCACGCGGTTTAGGGGTCGTCCATACATTACGTAACGCGGTTAGGGGTAGGGGTCCGGCTATTTGTTACGAAGTGTGACGACGGGGGTCCGTAGCCTAAATGTGACGTAACGCAACAAAAATTAAGTGATGACCTTTGACCTTTTTTTGCTTGTCAGGGATTTTGGAGAGGAAAAAATACAAGGATGACCTTTTTGCTTCTCAAGACTTTTCGGAAGACGAAAATGGGGTCGGCACGTTGTTACGTCATATTTTAGGGGGGTCTGACGTTTTGTTACGTCGCGTTACGTAGGAGGAGGGGTCAAAAAAGTGCAAAAATCGCGTTGCGTAATTTATGGACGACCCCTTACTGGAATTAGACTTATTTTGAAATAGGCATAATGTACATAGAAGAACAAATAAAACAAGTGAAAGACTTCCTATATCTGGGATCTAGAATTACAGAAGATGGCAGATGCTATGACAGTACCAGATGCACACCGAGCCGCACAAGAGAGGACTTCGTGGAGGCAGTTAACCCATGTCATCGCCCAGCGCCAGTGTGGCGGAGTGGCATGCATAGTAATCACCAATTAAGTGATTTGAGTACATGAGCGATATGGTCATAATTCGGAGTCTTCATTAGGCTATATAGCTCGAGCTAGAGAGTTTGTTATTAGGCCTACTTAACGACGTTGAAGAGAGGATTTAGAGATACTGTACATAAAAAGAGAAAGTGACAGTAGTCCAGGCAACTGGATACCAGAGCACTGTCGCAGTGGCGGCTCCACAGGGGGCCCGGGGAGCCCGTGCCCTATTGAGTGCCTGCCCCCTCAGTGCCCCCCTGATGGGACCTTATACTTAATACTGCATACCTACTTAGGCGGATTTTATTAAAGGCTAGGGTAGGCTTAAGCCTACTCAACTAATCCCACCAAAATTAACAAAAATTGTTTTTTTTCCATCAACACCAGGTCTGTCGCGTGCTGGATGGCACCCGTGCTGTATGACACCCCCAGACCCCCATGCTAGCCTACCCAAATATTAAACTCTAAATCCGCCTATGCATACCTAACAACAAATAGTTTGCCCTTGATTAGAAGTTGCCACCCCAACGCCCCCCCCCACTTGCCAAATTCTGGAGCCGCCAGTGCAGAATAGGTATATAAACTTATTCCACTCGCTGTACTGTATAATGGCGATGAAAGTCAGACATAAGTGTCTTCCGGCAATATATTGAATAAGAAACAGTTATATTTTAGATTAGCTATTTAGCGCCTGCTAGATGGCGGTGTAGGAGTTTTATATAAGCAACTAAAACAAAACTGTCATGTATCATGTCTCATATGACGATACCACTACATGTAGCTAACCACAGACGTTGCTTACACTCATAAAGTCTACGGCGCCTAGTCTAATCGTCAACTTCTATAGCGCCACTTCATAATGAATAGAAGCATCAGCCGATGGCACACGAAATCCTCATAATCGCTCAATCCGATCCAAGTCGAATCCGGGATATTAGAGACCGAACAACCGATGGCGTCTAAGCTATTTCTAGTGAATCTAGTCAGTGGGTCTAACGATAACAAAGTCAGCTATAGGCCTATGTTATGTCCCATCAGATGCTGTAAAAAGCGTATTACGACAGTGTTGATAGCTGGGCAAATGTTTCTCTAAAACATTCATTAATCAGACCTCAGCAAACACGAGACGCTATGAACTGTACAGGCGGCTGATAAATATATAATGGTTACGCGATGGGCGCAAGAGAAGAGAGAATTTGAAGACCTCAATACGCAGGACGTGTTGCGATTACATAAAAATGCAGGATGAGATGGGAAATTAGGTCTTTCGGCTTTTCTAAAATGCGCAAGTGCGTCTTTAAGAATTCGCGTTAGGTTTATAACCGTGCATGGCAGTGGCGGGTCCAGGATTTGGCATTTACATTTAGGGGAGGGTGGCAATTGCTAAGCATGGAAGACCAACTATTTGTTGCTGTGTGTATGTAATAGTAACTTAGTAAGTATAGGAGGTCCCAACTGGGGAGAGGAGGGGCAGACGTTAAATCAAAGGCCACGGCCCCCGGGTCCCCATGTGGGAGCCGCCACTGAACCGTGGACAAGAAAACACGCAGAAAAAGCGATGCTATACCTTGAAGAATCCTTGAGGCGTCCACATGAGAAGGGACAGATGATATGTCGATGTGAAGAAATTAATAATCCAGCAATAAAAGTCTTGTGAGAGAAAATACGTTTACATCCTCAGCCAACGACGTGTTACTACGACAGAGTCCATCTGAACTGCTCCTGATCGAAAGACTCAAGTCGAAACGCATAGCAAAAGCTCTGTCTGTCTGGCTCTGTCTGTCTGGCTCTGTCTGTCTGTCTGTCTGTCTGTCTGTCTGTCTGTCTGTCTGTCTGTCTGTCTGTCTGTCTGTCTGTCTGTCCCCGATATTGTAATTGCATTCGTCGTGGTGTAAACGAGCGTTCGCGTATTAAAGCAGGAGTCGAATTGTCACCGAATTCTTCTGACGCGGTCGGCGGCACTTTGCATCACAGTCGTCTACTGCGTTCTGCTCTAATCGTATGAAATAACAATACGAGGCGGCGGCCGAGGAGCAACCAACCCCGTTCAGCAACAACGACAACAGCAGCAGCAGCAGCGGAGGCGGCGAATGGTATTATCTATCATTCTAAAACACTGCCGTTGCGATCTCTCTCTCTCTCTCTCTCTCTCTCTCTCTCTCTCTCTCTCTCTCTCTCTCGTGCACAGAACGCGCCACTGACCGCCGTCGGATTAGCATACAATACGGAGGAGACGACACCGTTTTGCCGAAGATTGGATGACACGGATTGTCACACACTATTACAGGAACAATCGATCCGAACAACAGCAGCAGCAGCCGCTGTTAACGAAACGCGAAACGGGGGAGGGGTTTGGACGCGGAGGATATTGTTGCCACCAGCGTGGTGTCAAACAGTGTCCATTTCCCGGGTTTTAGGGTGACACGGATTTAGGACCCGTGTAAAACTGTAAAACACGTGTGTGGGGAGGGTGGGGTGGGGGTAGTGTTGGGGGGGCAGGTAAGTGAGCGTGCTAATTGAAAACAGGCAAGAGGAGATGAAATTCAAAACCTCAGGAGAGAGAGGATTCGACAGTTGTTTTCGCTGTCCTGATCACAATAGCCTCACTAGAAAAGTCCTCGTTGTCTACGAAACGAAATTAGAAATTAGGACTGGTAATGGAGAGGGGGAGGGGTAGAGGCAAGAGGAGAGGTGGGAGTGGAGTGGCGGCGGGGGGATAGGACGGGAAAGCGATTGCAACGGTTGAGAAAGTCTCTGGGCACACAATGCAAACCGACAGAAAGGTAGACAATCAAACTCGAACAATGCAGCCGAAGCAATGGCGATGATTCTGATGATGACCAACCGGATCAAAAACCTAGGAAGTATCTCTAAGTAGATAGCCATGACTATCCTCAGCCCCAGCACCTTGATTTCCTCTCTCTCTCTCTCTCTCTCTCTCTCTCTCTCTCTCTATCTATCTATCTGTCTATCTATCTATCTATCTATCTGTCTGTCTTATCTGTCTGTCTGTCTGTTTATCTCTCTGTTTGTATGTATGTCTGTCCTCTCTTTTCTTTCTCGCATTTTTATTTTTTTCTCACTCGCTCTCTCGATCCATAAAACCTAATTATTATTATCTGTCTCCGCTCCCAAGTCAGTCGTGGGATTCGGGGCTGAGGACGGCGCACGAAGGGGGCGAGGGCACGAAGAGCCGTCGTCGTCGTCGCCGTCCACGGCCTCAGAACCACGATAAATCCTTCAGGGGTTAGAAAGGACAGGAGCTGACACCGACACCGCCGCTCTGCCGTCGTCGGCCCCACCGCCCGCCGCCCGCGAGGGTCTATTTCAGCTCCATCTGCCAACCATCACCGCTCGGGATTTGTCACCAGAGGGGTCCTGAGACGCGGACAGACAGACGAACATCGAAGCGTACTAAGCCGTGTCATCAGCCAGACAGCGGGCGGCAATCCGGTTGTTACCAGCGATAATTAAACACGAGATTGGATTCGGAAATAGAAGACGTCTTAGCCACAGAAAACATCGCAGAGACAACCACACCCTTCCTCCCTCCTGTCCCCTCTCTTTCCCCCATCCACTCATCTCTCTCTCTCTCTCTCTCTCTCTCTCTCTCTCTCTCTCTCTCTCTACCCTCCTTCCGTCTTCTACCCTACGCGTCTTGAAGGTCTCGGCGCTACAGCGACTGACTGCGATAGAAAAATAGGACTTAACGAAGAAGAGAAAATACGAACGGACAAAACGATTCGAAGGAAAGAGGCTGCGGTTGTAGAGCGCAGAACGATCTGGCTGTCAATCAGACGACAAACCCCGACTCCCAGCAACAAGTGCAGACGACAGGCAAAGGTTACCTGACTCAGTAACAACACAGCGATGAAGAAGAAGAAGAAGAAGAAGAAGATGATGATGATGATGATGAATAAAAAGAAGACGATGATGATGATGATGATGATGATGATGAATAACAATAAAAATAATAATAATTTTTTTCAAACTTAGCGCTATATTTTTTCATCATCATCATCATCAAGGCCATCAAGGCCATAATTTATTATTACAAGATCAGCAACATAACAGAAATACATAATGATATAAGTTCAGCATCATAACAAAATGCATAATGGTGCAAGAGACTTAACTAACTAACTTATACTAAACTAGTAACTAGAAAAGAATAATGAAGATAATAATAATAATAATAATAATAATAATAATAATAATATGATGATGATGAGGAGGAGGAGGAGGAGGAGGAGGAAGAAGAAGAAGGGGTTGCTTGTTCTCATTTCATTTAAAACATCGGCATCAAAACGGCATCAAGTCTAAAAGTCTGTTCAGATCACCGTTTAACTTCAACAGCAGGGGGAGGCTGCAAGGTACATTGATCGAACGGCGTCGAAAGGTGTTTCTTGTAAGCCCATATTATTATTATCTCAGCTTTCATAATTGCAGCGCAGAAAATCACTCCAGGCAGAGATACTCGCAACACGCGGTAACAGCGACATATAATCATCTTGTCCCATTATGTTATATTCTTCTTATAGTACCACAAACCCCACGAATTCGACGTAGGTATCATCATCATCATCATCATCATCATCATCATCATCATCATCATCATCATCACCTCCAGTCCTTATTTGATTTGTTGTTCCATGTATAGACTGCTGATGAGTCTTCTGTCCCTCCAATCAGTTCAGAGTCTTTTCAGTGCTTTGAATAATTTAGGCTACTGCATTTAGGCTTAGTCGAATGCCTTTCCTTAGTCCAAGTCCATAAAAACACACACACACACATCTTTCCCGCATTATTCAATGTTTCTCTCACGACTCTCTTCACGCCGCTAAGATCTCTTGTGCCTCTTCCTCTCCGGAATCCAAATTGATCATCTCTCCCAAATAGGTAGGCCTACATACAGGCCTGTATATTTATCTGTTTATTTATTTATACTCGAGAAGACGGGGATGGCGTCACAATTTTGCCCCCAGATATATCGTACCCTTAATATAATATATAAAATATCATTTTTAGACAGAAATTTGCATCTTAAACATGCGCCAATTTAGAATGTTTGAGTCTACTATATTTATACGGCGAGGAAACAGTCAGAAGAAGATTCCAGAACTGCCGGCAACATCAGAGGGCTTTCTAAGCACGTCGCTTAAAAAGCCAGATGCCATCAGAAATAGTCATCATGATCACCAAGAGGCATGCAGGCCTGACATCCGATGATCTTTATCGTTATTAGACGCTGTTCGCGGCGTCAATGCTTTAGGTCTGGCGTCCTTAGTAACCTTGCGGCGAATAAATAGTCTACGCCCAACCACAGCACAGCAATTAAGCCAATTGGGATGGTATTAGGCTACACAACAGCAAGAAACCGGTTCGAAGCGTCTGTGACAACGGATTTGGGGCGCGGAAGATGGCAGAGTGGGTTACGCGCCGGAGCGGTATAGGCTGACGGAGAGGGTTCAAATCCCTTTAGTATCGCTAGTGGCTTTCACACAGGCAGTAATGCCTCCTAAGCGACTTTAGATCACGCCAAGTGAGTAACTATTTCTAACAGTGAGTGAATAGACGAGAAACGATCTGGATGTCGCAATCATAAATAAACTAATACAACTAACAACAGACAGCGAAAATGTTTCAGTTTCTGTTTTATTTTACAGAATTGGAAAGCCTAGGTAAGCAGAGGATGGGTAGAAAAGAAAAAGCAGAGAGAAAGAAAATACACCCAAATAGATGGCGTACACTTATGGATAATCAATCAGAACCAGAAAATAGAGAAACATGTAGGCCCCTAATATATATTGCTTATATATATATATATATATATATATATATATATATATATATATATTTATGTGTGTGTGTGCGTGCGCGTGTGTGTCTGTGTTTGTAGGCCCCCACACTACGCATCTGTTAGAAAATTCACTCAGTTACTCAGTCAATAACTCAATAGGCGTCTATTCTTAATAAGTCGAATTGAAAGCTATGACTAAAGCATCATTCAAACCGGAGTCGATCCTGTTTCGAAGAAGACCTCGGGGTCGAAAAATCATCGGCTGACATGACTGTCACCACGTAATCCGAGCCAGGCTCCCGCGAGGTCTCAGAGCAAGCGCGCTGGATAGTCACGTGATACCTCCGCTCCTTCCTCCACAGATCGCAATCTGACGGTAACTTGTATAGCCTACTGTACTGTTGCTAGCGATGGCATTAGTAATCCTCGTATGAGGGCAGAGCATGCCTAGGCGAACGGGGAAAAACGATAATGAAACTTGCACACTGACTCAAAGAAGGAAGAACAAGGCCGATTAATAATAATTATTCGAAGCAAAACATTCACAGAATGCTGATAACAACAGGCGCTGCTGATAGTGAATTTTACGAGCTCTCAACTGACGATAATTACTCATATTTTTCGTTCAAAATCAATGAAATCAAAGTATAAAACTAGTTGCTGAACGCAGTGGCGGCTCCACCGGGGCGGGGAGGGGGCCCGTGCTCCCCCTATTGAGTGCCTGCCCCCCAGTTGGGACCCTATACTTAATGCTCCATACATTAAACAACAAATGGTTCGCCCCCATGATTAGAAGTTGCCACCCCAACGCCCCCCCAACTTGCCAAATCCTGGAGCCGCCACTGGCTGAACGCCTAGCTTTTTAGGCTACACAGGTCTCCGACGCAGCGTATGTATAATGTACTCCGGCGGATATACATCTAAATATACGAATAACCTTCGAAAGTTGAACATTCGTGTCCAAGGGACCATCAGGCTAACTGGAATGTTCAACTTCAATCGATCGAAGGAAGGTCTGCATGGTCGGTCGCGGGGTCGCTAATCTGGAAGATTACCGTCGGTCGGTCGGGGTAGTAGCCTAAGTAAAGTGGACCTCTGCGCCGATGCGTGCCTCGGCGCCGGCGGCGGGCGGCGTCATCGGCGCAGATGCAAAATTGCGCAGGTATACCGATGTTAATTGAAAACGCCAAGATGGCGCAATAAACGGTAAAACGAGCGGACGAAATGGGATCCGACGAACGAAAATCGACGCCGACGTCTTTTCTTCCTCTTCAAATCCGGTGCAAAGCGGAAAATCTAATTACTCCGCCGAGACACGCGCACACAGACAGACGTGCAGACGAACAGAGGGGCAGACAGACGAGTGGAGACAGAGGGGGCAAAGCGTCGAGACATCCGTTAGGAGTCGAAGATCAAACTTCAAACACGCTCCGATGTCATTCGAAATAATTGCCTTCCTGCGCATAGGGTTTCTATTATTATTGTTTTAGATCCATAATGGTATCGCTGGAGTAGAATTCTATGCGACTAACTCTGAATCAGTGAAACCGAATATTCCTAATCTGGTTTTCTGGTTTCGTTGGTAATAGTCTCGAACAGAGTCTGTCCCACAGAGAGCGCCGCTGTGCGCTTTATTTTCGAGAAAAAAACTAGTAGATCTATTTATGCTAGCGGTTCTCAAACGTCTTATGATTTCTTGCGTGGCGGTCCCTTAGAAACTTTTGTGATGACTCATGGAAATTTTAAAATTTAAATTAACTGTAATTAACCCATGAGTACTTGTCGGTTAATTCACCGCCTGCCGACAGTTTAGAGTTAGCAGTTATCCAAATCGAGTTTTGTTCATAGTTGCCACTATAGCGTTATTTTTTAAAATGGCGCTATAGAAGTCGAACCCCGTGTTGGAACCTAACCTAACACTAACCCTGACCCTAACCCCCTCCATAAATAATAAATTCATGTCCCCTTGGCCCTTACAACGGTTCCTTGTTGGCGGTGAGTTAGCCGACAAGTACCCACATAGGCCTCTCGCTTTACCGTCCCTTCTGAACCCGCTTGGCGGTCTCCTATGGCAGGGGTTCCCAAACATTTTAAAACTGTAGCCCACTGCAGCGGTTTTGTAACGTGTTCGCGTCCCTAATCATTGCATGTGATATCAAAAAAATGGCGAACGTTAATTGAAAAAATCTTATGAATTTTGAATAAATGGCAAAACAAAAGCTCTGATTCAATTCGAATGAAAATACGGCAAATATATTAGGCAGAATTATTCATATTTTGCCAAATAAGACAAAAGGAGATAAATTAATATTGAAATTTCTTTAAAATTATCTTTTTAAACATTTTCCAAGAACATACCTTTGTTACGCGTTTCATGAATTCCTACACCCCTACTAAATTTCGAACATTGCGTCGCCTCTGCCGCGTTCGCATAGAGTCATAGACTCTCGGGCGCTTGGACATCGGCGGAAAGGGGGAGCAGGAAATAACGGAGGTGCGACGTTTCTTGACGCTTAGTTTCAAGTCTATCGCCAATGAAGCTGTTTCACTGAGGGGCCGTCCATAAATGACGTTACGCGATTTTGGCAGTTTTTGACCCCCTCCACTCGTCACAAGTCGTCACAAAAGTCAGGTTCCCTTAAAATGTCGTCACAACGCGTTCGCAACTCATTGATTAACCCCCATCTTTTTAATGTCAAAATTAATGTTTAAATTCATTTATTTATTACAATGAATTCATTTGAAACTGCTCATTATAATAATAGTTGAAGCGAAATTCAGAAACTTTTCAAATTCTTTTCAAAAAATGAATTATCAGCGTAAATACTTTCAACTTTGCGGTAACATAGCATTGCGGTATTAATAACAATATTTAGTGTTTAGTATTATGTGACGTCACTTTTCTGGAAACCCCTCCCCCGTTGTCACGCACCGTCACAAATTTGTGAACCCCCTAAGAGCGTGACGTCATTTATGGACGGTCCCTGATCCCCAAAAGATAAGTGAATTTCTAACGATCATGCAGACTCGTTTGGAGTCGTTCTTCGTTTCTAAAGTGTTTATTTCTCACTTGCTGGCTTTCATTGGGGTAACCAAGATTCCTGAATGGGCGGGGGTGGGGGGCACATAGACATTTTCGGGTAAAACGCTTTGACGACAGAAATTGCATGTCATGAAGTCAGTCCTGACATTTTAATTATTTAATTCCGACAATTAATAGGTAAAGGATGCAGATTATATACTGTAATATTATTATAGGCCCATGGTTCTCTAGGTGCCCGAGCCAAAGATTCCGTCGGAACAAACTCTCAAAAATAATTATTATAACAAGAAGAAAAGTCGTAAAAATCTCTTTAAAATTCATCCTTCTATAGTACGGCGTAGAAAATATGCTAAGAGACCAAGCTCCCAATTAAAAGACCTGTTCCTTTGAGAGACACCAAGACCTCCTATCGACAATTTGTCCACTTTGATTGCTCTTGGATGTATTGAGGCCTGCGCTTGTGTAATAATAGGCCTAATAATAAGCCTAATAATAATAAGCCTAATAATAATAATAATAATAATAATAATAATAATAATAATAATAATAATAATAATAATAATAATAACTTCTATAGCACCATTGCTAATACTCGAGGGTACTGTATCAATCGATGGTAGACCTACTCCAAATCCACATTTGCTTGGAAAGGTGTCCCAGATTTTTAAAAAGGAAACTTTTTGACCGAAGCGAAATATAAGCGATCGGGGACAAACGGATATCGACACACCTCTTAATCACATCGAAGGCTAACTACTTAACTTACGATCAGATCACTAAGTTCTGCGGTCGAGGACATTGAAGGACTTCTACGGAATCGAAGACGGCGGCGGCGGCGGCGGCTCAGACCCGTCGACGCTCCCGGGGAGAGAGCGACATTCGACCGCAGAAGACGACGGCGGCCACTCCTCCTCCTCCTCCTCCTTCTCGTCGAAACAATTTACCAGACGGAGATCGCCAACAAGTAGACAGTCAGTCTATTTCTTCCTCGAGCGTCTTAACATGCGAATACGCGCAGATACACAGAGGCAGAATGTTATGTTATTACAGAACACACATACATGTACAGTCGACAATAAGACTCCTCCCCTCTTCCAGCGCCCGTCCGCCGTCTGGTAAATGCAACAGTGACATCGGATGATAACAACAACAACAACGACGACGACGACGACGGCCCTTAAAACACGGACGGAGGAGCACACTTCGCCGACGCCGCAGTTATGAGCTTACTTGATATTTTAGAGCCCGGTAATCCAAAACCTCTCGCTCCGGAGTACACCACAATGCCCGCCCCATGTAACAACCGCCGCAACACAACCGCGCCACCATCTCCGCCGCCGCCGCCGCCGCCGCCACCGACGCTGCACATGGAGAGCGCAGGTGATCCACTCTGTGCCACTCCGAGGAGGGGGAGGAGGAGGCGTCGGTACTAAATGTCACGGCCGAAGATTTGAAACGGAGTGTCGATGAAAGGCGCTGTAGAAAAGAAGACGAAACGACCGCTTCATCACAGACTTCATAAAGCATCACAGATTCACAGCAGCAGCAGCAGCAGCAGCAGCAGCAGAGAGCAGAGAGAGAGAGAGAGAGAGAGAGAGAGAGAGAGAGAGAGAGAGAGAGAGAGAGAGAGAGACAGAGAGACAGAGAGACAGAGAGACAGACAGACAGACAGACAGAGAGACAGAAAGAGAGAGACAGAGACAGACAGACAGAAACAGAGACAGAAACGCAGAGAGACAGAGGGACAGAGACAGACAGACAGACACACAGACAGCAGACACAGAGACAGAGACAAAGAGACAGCGACAGGTAAAGAGAAAGAAGGAGACGCGGACAGAGAGAAAGAGAGGCAAAGGTAAGGGACACGCGGTGCTGACTAGACAACAGCCTGCCATTTTAGCCCCGACGGACGGCAGCGGCGGCGGCGGGCGCAGTGACACGGTTATCGTAACTGAGTCCATAGATCAGGCGGAGACTCCGGCGGCGGAGTTATTACGAACTGCGGGAACAGCGCTTTTCGACGTAAACGAAAAACGTAGCGCGGTCGATACGCCAAGGGGAGAGAGAGAGAGAGAGAGAGAGAGAGAGAGAGAGAGAGAGAGAGAGAGAGAGAGAGAAGAGAGAGAGAGAGAGAGAGAGAGAGAGAGAGACAAAGAGAGAGACAGACAGACAGACAGACAGAGACAGACAGACAGACAGAGAGGTGTTGTGTTGTTGTTGCTACTACTGCTGCTGCTGTTGATGAGTCTTCGCTTGTGTGTGCGTGAACCTGTTGGATACCGGAATCTTGCAACTGCCTCTCCTCCTCCTCCTTCCCTCATCCCCTCCTCCTCCTCGTCGTCCTCTAACTCTTCCTGCCTGCGTCGTATTTTGCCTAAAGACCTTCGTTCCCTCCCCCTCCTCCTCCTCCTCCTCCTCCTCCTCCTCCTCCTCCTCCTCCTCCTCCCTCGTCTCCCGGACCATCACATTCCACGGCAGCGCAATGCCTGTTCGCCTCGCGAAGGGGAACGCCGGATTTAGCAAGTGGTACCGCGGCAATTAGCATTCTAACCAAGTGTCTGTAATTTAGTTTGGACATCGGCGGCGGCGGCGGCGGCGGCGGCGGCGGCGGCGGCGGCGGCGGCGCGGCGGCGGCGGCGGCCGATGCGCGGCTCGTGATGCCAGCGAATAGGAGGGGTAAGGGACGGCGGAGGGCGGGGGAGGGGGAGAAAGTGGGACATTATCATCGAATATGGAAATGGTTACGGCGGCGCAAACGGATTCGTTATGAACTTGTCGACGTGCCGTTCTTCATCCGCAGCCAACAGACTCCTACTGTTAAGTGTATAGCTGGAACGTTGCAGCTTTTGGAACAGGCCTATCTTCGAAGGTCTCCTAAAATGTTCGCTCTCATACACGCTGTTTTTAACATGTAAACTACGGGGGTCGCGGCCCCCTAGTTGTTTTCCTGGCCCCCGCAGTATTGGGTATTAAAACTGGTGCTATAGAAGTGCATAATAATAATAATAATAATAATAATAATAATAATAATAATAATAATTTTTCATCCGATATTAGAACTTTTATTCTACTACCATTATGGTTGATTTGTGGGTAGCCGGGCAGAATAACCTAAAAA
This sequence comes from Metaphire vulgaris, assembly GCA_018105865.1. Lineage (NCBI taxonomy): Eukaryota > Metazoa > Annelida > Clitellata > Crassiclitellata > Megascolecidae > Metaphire > Metaphire vulgaris. The sequence goes on from CM030834.1 coordinate 20,192,116, forward strand.
ACGGAAAGAGCCAAAATTAGTTTTCATCCGGAATCTCGTAACTGACCCTCTGTGAAAACAGACGCTCGACATTCGACAACGCACCATTTCGACGATCTAAAAGACAATGCGAAAAATGCTGTACGTGTTTTCTTTCTCGCCAAAAAGTTATTCGAATATACGCGTTGCAAATATTTTATACTTTTATGCATTTTACGGCTCTTGAAGAATCCAAGTGGGATAATACTGAAAACTGCCGACTATTATATTATTAGACCTATTCTTTGTTCAGTCGAGTCATGTCGTCATTAGAGACTTCCGTATTTTGCTTCTGCATTTATAGGAATGTCGAAAACTCATTGTGGTTAAATGCCACCGGTCTATACCAGGATAGCAATACAACTCAACAGTGCGGATGTAAAAAAGTTGAATGCAATTTACGAGACCGGTTCCTTCTGATGCGGAGGGGCCTACTTTACCGCTTTCGCAGTAAGGGACCGTCCATAAAGTCCATCACGTCATTTTTTTATCCTTTCGCCCCTGTCACAAACTGTCACAGATATCGGACCTCCTAGAAGTACGTCACAGATCTCGCACCCTTTCAAGGCTCCGTCCATAAATTACGTCACGAGTTTCTAGTTCATTTTTCTGCAACAAAAAACATATTATTAAACTTCCGACAAAGATAACGAATATAATTGAGACCGAAAATTCTTTCTGGCAAAAAGTGCTAATGAACAATCTAAACCGTCTTTTACTAATCAGATGTATTAAAAGGTTTTTGATGGTGACAGTGTGACGTCACGCTGGTCCTTCCTCCGGTACCGCGCCCTCTGTCACAGACTATCATACTTTCTTATACCCCTCCCCTCGAGCGTGACGCACTTTATGGACGGCCCCTAAGTGGATTTCATGGATTTTAATTAGGTCAATAATCGTTATCTTTACCAATAGACGTAGATCATGGGCACGCAGCTTCAAAGATCCATAAAATGTTCTTGGGTTGACTAACAACTATATATTATTATTGATCATCGCTGACTGATTGAACAAGATCAAATTATTTCCCTAAAAATATTGTAACTCTAAAATGAAACGCCTATCCTGCTAACGTGAATTTTAAAGCGCGACCTGCAGCAAAGTGATAAATCCTCTAAGTGTCGAAGGTCGCACAATAAACACCTACACATCTCAGAGAGAGAGAGAGAGCGATAGAGAATAGTTGGACGCAGACCGTACAAACGCGCACCCCACCCCCGCACCCGCCCAACAGAGAAATTCGATACGACCAGCTAGCCAACTCGACCGCCGTGAAGTTTAATAACGTTGAAAAACAATTACCGAGGAGCGTATCCGGTCTTAATGGGAGATGAGAGAAATCGCAGCAGACGAGAATGCCGAGGCGGGCGGTCTTCTCAGAGAAGAAATCCAATCAATTTCTCACTTCTATCTTCACGCCCTCACACTCATCTCTCTCTATCTATCTCTATATATATATATATATATATATATATATATATATATATATATATATATATATAATGTCTATGATTTCATATAAATCGTTATCGTATAAGCACTTACAATGTCTTATCGATAATAGTCTATAACGGACCGAAAGATATTAACGGCAAGTTTCATTTTTACACGATATATAGAAAAAACAATGTTCTGTAACGCAATATGTCTGTTTGCACACTATCCTCCACCAAAACACACGCCCAAAATCTTGCTCGGATGCCTTTCGAAACAAGAACACAATTTCTTGTTTGTTGTGTTTGGACAGCGAGAGGTGGTTTCGCGAGAAACTGTGTACCGTTTAACTAAAAAATTAAGTCAGATTTTAACCCCTTAACCGTATATTTAACTGTAACTCAATGTAAAATGGACGGATATATCCGGGATCCCAGTTAAGGGGTTAATAGCGGTTATGACCTACAGCCACGGTCTTACATGCAGTGGCGTAGCCAAGGGGATTTAGGGGCTCAACCCCCCTTGGCTGCCAAAAACAACATATTTTAATGAGTTTATATGCATTTTAAATCTTGTGACGCGATTTTGGGGGTCAAACCCGCCCCCTTGGCTATAGAATATAACGGTTTAAGAGGCGACGACCTTTTTTGTTTCTCAGCACGGCGCACGTGGTGGGAGGAAAAGAGATGAGAGATGACCTGTTTGCTTGTCAAGATTTTCCCGAAGTTGGTCGCAGTCAAAACCGAAAACCAAACCCCCTTCCGGAAATCCTGGCTACGCCACTGCCTACCTAAGATAGGCGTTGTAAAATATCGGCGCTAAAAACCTAAATCAAATTCAGACTTAGATCCAAGATCAGAAACCCGCTAACGCCAAATGCATAACTAGAATGGCGCCATAGAAGTTCTGTAGTCAGAGAAATCGTTTAGGAACTAATCGCGATGTTTCGAAATCGTCTCGAATCTTTCTATCCAAAGGCTACAACTAAGCTCTTAGTGACTCCATCCACTGTTCCGTCCAATACTTAGCAAGGCAGGTTTAACGTTTTCACTAATTTATTTAACTACTTCATTTATTAATATGAAATAATTGAGACAAATTTCGTCGCCACTGTCGACTCCGACTCTAAAATACCGTTCTGCTATCGTCAATCGGTCTGCGTACGCCTACAGACAATCGACGAATTGACTTTTTAGATTTTTAAGGTTAAAAATGACTTCATCTAGCTGCAAGTACGGAACTTACTGGCGTTCTGGTTTGAATCGTCCATTCCCAGAGGCGGATCTAGGGTATTCGGCGCCCGGGGACAAAGTGTACGTTGGCGCCCCTAACAACTGACAAGCAAAAAAGGTCCTCACATCGTTTTCGGCGCCCCTCAACTCTCTCTTCATATAGTGCTGACGAGCAAAAAAAGGTCCTCGCACGTGTTTCTTCCTCTCACCTCGGCGCCCGGGGAACATGTGAAACCCCCTGCCCTCCCCTAGATCCGCCTCTGTAAACTACAGAGAATGGTATTGGCAGACGTGTGAATGGCTAGCACTTTTGACAGGCAAATGAAGAGAACCTAGTAGGCCTAATCACGTTTTTTCAAAAATTAGGGCATTATCTCTTTTATATCAAAAGTGCTTGGCATTCAGAATTTTTGAAGTTTTTTTTTTAAAAAATTAGGGCACTATCTCTTGTATATCAAAAAGTGCTTGGCATTCAGAATTTTGCCTGTGGTATTCTCTGTTGCGTAAATTGGACATTTTTAAACTACCAGAGGCGGATCTAGGGTATTCGGCGCCCGAGGACAAATTGTACGTTGGCGCCCCTAACAACTGACAAGCAAAAAAGGTCCTCACATCGTTTTCGGCGCCCCTCAATTCTCTCTTCATATAGTGCTGACGAGCAAAAAAAGGTCCTCGCAAGTGTTTCTTCTACTTTATTGTGCAGTTCACTTACCCAAATATCCAACATTGGCGCCCCCTCACCTCGGCGCCCGGGGACATGTGTACCCCCTGCCCTCCCCTAGATCCGCCTCTGTCCATTCCAATAACAAGGCGGACTGCTGGAGCTTGACAATAATTATTTCCGTGACGATGAGGTTAGCGAGTCAGTGCCAACTGCCAAGCAAGCATAGGCCTAGACAGATAAAATGACCGACGTGGTTTGGCAATACATTACAAAGCTTCACTCGGGTCACTTCGCTAGTTGTCGTACGCACGTGGGAGAAATTGCAAACAACCGCTGTTGCTTGAGGGTGGCTGCTGACTTTATACCCCATCGCATTCCCTTTCCCCCAAGTAGGCAACCGCAGCTGAGTCGACTGGGTGAGCGTCTGGGTCAGAATTAGAAACAACCGAAAAGTTTCTGCCATTTCAAGAGGTTTAGACCGTTAGACCCAGTGGCGACTACAGGATTTGGCAAGTGGGGACATGGTTTATTTCCGGGGGAAATTGCCCTTTTCCCTCGGAAATTTCAATTTCCCCGGAAATGTTGGCATACTACATCAACTGGCAGCAGCCCCTAACTGACACCCCACGAATTTGTCAGTTCCTCCGGCTTTGTCAGTCTTCCCCCCCCGGAGTCCAGGAGTCTAGATTAAACACTGGTGGGGCATTGGGGTGGAAACTTCTAAGCATGGGGGCCAACATTTTGTTGCTAGGTATGTAGTAGTAGTAAGTATAGGGTCCCAACAGGGGATCAATGGGGCAGGCATTCAATAAGGGAGCACGGGCCCCCCCGGCCCCATGTGGAGCCGCCACTGGTTAGACCACAGTTGAGTGGCGTTGCTAAGCACCGGAATGCCGTGCCCTCTGGTGTATTCACGCCGAGTCAAGTACCGCCATCTGGCGAATTCAGAAACAATCGCGTTTAGTGAATGTTTCGAGGCACTGGTCTGGTCGGCTTCATTCATTTTACAATCTTGACGCTCAATAGTATATTTCCCAGTTTTCTTCTCTCCAGCCGTTATAATAATAATAATAATAATAATAATAATAATAATAATAATAATGTGATTTAAAGTGACTTAAGAGGCAAAGTAAAGCCTGTGTGAAAACCACTGTTAAAAAGTACGCCCATCCAAGGGCGTAGCGACGTGGGTGGGGGTATATCGGTATATATACCCCCAAAATTTAGACTACCTTAAAATATTAATGTTTTTAAGATTTTAAAAGTTTTAAAGATTTATACCCCCCAAATCACATTATACCTCCCCCATCAAATTCCTGGCTATGCCCCTGGGCCCATAAGCTTTTAATTCCTTTATCTGAACTTAAGGTTGGATCCTTAAAACTTAAAGTAATTGCCACTGACAATTGTCGTGAACTTGGATGAAAAAGTGAGGGGCCAGTGTTTATTCTAGGCCTGTTTTTTTTTTGGGGGGGAATTCCCCTCCCCAAAGTTTTAAAATCCCCCCAAGCGTGGAGAGACAAATCTTGTCCCCCCAAACATTTCAAACTCCTCCCCAATGTCAAGGTGGCTAGAATAAACACTGGAGGGGCCCAACCTCTGTACACTCACCGGGCCCCCTAGAAAATTTGAAAACAGAACAGGCGTTAAGAGATTTCACAGGTACGGTAAACCAGTTCAGATGAATGAAGTGAACTGTATGTAGGACTAATCGTCAATATCTTGTATTGGTCGCGTTCGGATATTTTAAGCTAGTGCAGTGACTTCAGTAGGCCTATAGTTGAGACATCAAAGAACTTTGGTGATTTAGTTATACAGTACTTATACTGCTCGGACTATTGCACTCTTGCATTGATTTATTTGCAAACAAGAATCAAAGTAACTGAACTAATATGATAGATGTTGCACATACTCCCATTAAAAGATGCCCATTAAGCTGTGCTGTGTTTTAGAACATCTAAAGACTAAGTGTTTGTATCACGATAAAAACTCGTGCAGTCAGGAATCATCGTATACTATTTGACCAAGAAAAGTAGCTTATTAAAGAACTACTAAAAGCAAATATTTTAAAACCAGAAGCAAATAGCTTTAGGCAAGCATTCAGCTGTCGCCTCAGTTGAAAGCGATAACTGCAAAGATACTAAAATGCAAAGATACTAAAATGCAATAATTTTAAACAACATTCTCTGCCAGTTGAATAAATATCGACTTTCTTCAGGGTCATCCATAAAGTACGTCACGTTATTTTTTTGCCATTTTCGACCCATTCCTATCACAAATCTCGGACCCCCTACAAAAGTATGCCACAAATCTGGGCCCTCCGCTACAGCATCGTCCATAAGTTACGTCACTCAGGTTTTTCTATTTAACTAATATATATTAGAGAGTTTCTCGTTCAATTTTCTGCAGAAAAACAAATATTTAGCTTCCGACAATGATAACAAATATAAGTGAGACCTGAAGTTTAATATATTTGGGGGGAAGCGTTAATGAGCAAATAAAAACATCGTTTACTATACCTCCCATCAGGTATATTTAAGGTTTTATTTATACCAAGTGTGACGTCATGCTGGTCCTTACCCCCTTCCTCCTGCACAAACTATCACACTTTCTTAGACCCATCCCCTCGAGCATGACATACTTTATGGACGGCCCCTCAGAAGAATTAGGCCAAATGCAAATTATTTGGAAAAGTTATCTCTTTATCAAATTCAAAATGTTGGGCACTTGTAGTTCCAATAATATTGTAAACAATAAATTTTAGAGCAGAGCTGTTTAAAATCTTACAAAAATTTTTTCATTCTGTGCAATTGAATCGTACCAAAGACAAGCAATAACCAAACAACTTTTCAATCTCTTAACAGTCTCAACATAATCAACAACCAAAACATTTCAACCGAAAAAACATGGCAAGCCTTCAATACTTGTTTTGCCATACAATTTTCCTTTCTGGAAACATGCCAAGAAGACAAGACATGGAAAATATCTAAAAGCTGGATAATTAATGACACTCGAATAAAACAAATCAAATCACTGAAAATAAAAATACTGCAGCCATTGAATGTTACAAAAGGCAAGAAAAGAAACGTGAAATTCAAATCAATTTTACTGAGCGTAAATGATAACTACTAAGGTATCTTCTCTTCCATTGAACGCAAGTGCAAAGCACAGACAGCAATAGTCAAGCCTAAAACAACTTCTGAGGGTTCATTCATATAGTACGTACGCAAAAAAAGTCATATTTTCACCCCCCCTTCCCCGTTGCACATAGCGTACTTAGGAAAATCTCCAAAATCCAACCCACTCCCCTCACAGTGCGTACGTACTATATGGATGGACCCTAAAGCAGTATACTGAATATAATTATATTTCTATCTCTGGACTTGAATCAGAACATAATATCCACTGAACTATGGACATTCTGCAGAAAAGTCACTGGCATTCTGACATATGTCCCCGACATCTTCAGGAGACGAGCTCCTAACAGTAACAAAGCTATATCGTAACAGTACACAATTCTAGTCGGAAATTTAATTTTACTCCCCCTCCCCTCCCCCACTGAAAATTGAACCCCAAATTGAACTGCGTGAATCAAGTGATCGAGAAAGCAAACGGTCGAAGCTAGTAGTAGCGGCTACAGCCTGGCAGCAGTCAGAATTGATTCGCACAGTCGCTTATAGTACCACGGATCGCCCTTCAGTTTCCTGCGTTGGACACCAAACGCCGACGGTTGACGCAGGCGGACTACTTCCAGTTCGAAGCTCAGCTGAACCTTGTTGTCTTCGTCCGTTAGGAAACTTCGCAGCTTGTAACTGAAATGACGGCAAAAAACAACACAACTCTTGACTGGAAAATCCCTTAATTCAGACATAGCTTCTGAAGATACTAATAGTCTACATTGGGTATGGGGGTGTGGGTGATGGAACAGTGGTAGGATTCTTACTGTGAAACCGGAGGCTAGTGGATTCGAATTGGACCCCAGCCACTGCATAGCAATCTTAGACAAGCTTTCGCCCTTAATTGTCTGTTATGAAGGCAACGGGAAGCCAGCTCATTGACCTAATCCCCAGGTAGCGCAAAAAAGAGAACTGGACCAACTCATTGTCATTGGCTACAATTTTAAACAACTCTTGATAAGACTTGTTCACAAAACATACATAAATGGCAACTGATTAACAACAAATAATCTACTGCATAACAAATAAGGCAATTTCTCTCAAACATAAGCTGCATGAAGACATACCCGACTTCCTTGTACGGAACACACGTCTCTTCCAACGCAGTCCTTAAATGATGCAATAGAGTCTGAGGACAGTCATGAGTTGTTACATAGATGTTGTGGTGAAGACCCTATTAAACAAACAAGAACAACAAAATCAAGCAACAATATTGATTGAAATTTGTTTATTTCAACTCAACTTATAACATACATACATATACATCTAGTAACAATCCAGAATACTGAGTGTTAGTATACATTTAGTACATACAATGTAAATTAGTAATTTAGGTTCAAAGTGCCTAGATTACCATTCCACAGCAGTATTAGAAATTTTGATTACAATTTTACAGTGAAGAAATAGTATATGTTAAAGATCACTACAGAACAGCATCCACTGTAGTACGATAATTAATATTTCTGTAGACTCGGCAGGGCAGGTCAACCTAAAGTTCACCAGTGAAATAATATTAAGAATGCAATAGGAACAAACATTAAGGGAAACATGAATTACTTGCAAAATTTCAGGTAAAACTTGCACAAGACAATATTCAAGTAAATTCTCAAACCATGCAGAAAATAATTTGCTAAATTCTATTTCTTTATATATTATGACCTATCGTAATGCACTTAATAACCAGAATGATTCAAATATTTCCCCCAAAACCCAAAGTAAAACTCAGAAACTGCACACCAACATACAGGATGGCACAAAAAAACAGACTAGACACATTTAGGTTTGCATTTTATATAGTCCATTTTTTCTGCGCCATCCTGTAGTACGAATTCACAAAACAGACCACCTATACATCTTAAAAAACTTCAACCTTATTAGCAAGATTTAAGATTCTGCAGACAGCACAAAATGTCTGGCAAGACAAGACATACCATAACTCTCTGAGGCTCAGGGCCCAGCTGATTCTTCTGCCTTGGAGTCATGACATGCAGCAATCGATTAATGCCGTGCTCAATGCTGGAAAGTAAGGACTTTCTGTGGTGCTTCTTAACCATGTGTGACGTCTCCAAATTCAGATGAAGACGGTGCAGTTCGGCATCAACCGATCCACATACTCTGCACAGTTTGAAACAAACATTTAAATTAATGACTTCTTGAGATGCTAGAACAAGAATTGAAACTTTCTGATCAAACGGAAAATTCTGAGAATTCAAACCATGATGCAGAGCCATTCCAACATAGGGGCCATCCATATATATTACGTATGCCTGTATATATATATATATATATATATATATATATATATATATATATATATATAAAATATATATATATATATATATATATATTCCTCAGTAATACAGTAATACACAACTATTTGTGAAAGATAATACACAACTATTTGTGAAAGAAAAGGCTGAGCTAAAATCAATATTTTAAGTACGTGCAACATATATAAATTGTCAAATACTCACTGATCAGTGTGGATAGCTGCATGCCCGTGGTCGTTGTTTTTTGTGAGAACATTCAACTGAGAGTCAAATGACCGTGAGTGCGACGTGGAACGAGCCAGGTGATTCTTAGCGAATACGCCACTCCGAGAACCTACGACAGACAAAATAAGCGCACAATAGTTGCCTTTCTTTGATGAGAACCATGCTGTAACAAAAGAGCACGAGTAATTTACAGACAGATTCTTTGGATTAAAAAAATCCATTACCTCTAAACAACAAGATACAAGAAATAGTCAAAAAGAACATAACCCTGACACACTGGGGCAATGCAGAATGAGGCTTGAGGTAAGGATAACTAGGATATTTAGCCACAATGGAGACTAATCAGACAATAAAAGTGGTGGCCAGATTTATAACTAATCAAAAGCCATCTCTAAATGAGCCCCTGTTTTATCGTCAGAATTATACAAACCCGAGTGATTGATTGAATTCAAGAAAGCGGACATCAGAGAACCAGCTGGCAGGATCTTCTGTTGCGATGCTGAGAGGGAGGACCCAGGAGGCACTGTTCTTGCAGACGACCCTGCCGGTGACCTGGGCAAGTCCAGTTGGAGGGCGTACTTCACGCAAGAACGTTTGAACATGGCTTTATGCTGAGCGGCGAGGGACCAAGCGGCAACCAGCCTGCCGAGCGCCGTTCGTCGGACGTGCCCGTGATGTCCACGCAAGGATTTCCTGTGTCCTTTCAATTTCAGATTCTGACGGAAGTACTTTGAGCGATGTCCTCCTCTGGCACTATAGCTCTGCAGAAGCGTACATCCGTTCTTCCGTTCCCAGCACCCGGCATTCCTATGCGCACTTTCGACCTCACTGCAATCGTTCTGGCTCCCGGTTGCGGCCAGTTGATCTTGGCCACAGATTCCCACAGAGAAAAGACTGAGTTCATCCTTCCGATGATGATGTCCAGCTGATGTATTGCACTCCTGTTGTGCTGCACCAGGACCCTGGCAACCAGTATTGCACTGATTGCAACAGCCTTCATAGCCAGCAGGCAACTGAGTGCAATGACCAGAGATGCATTTACTGCCTTTGGTGCCCGAAGGTGGAAAGCCGTCACTCTTAGAACCCGATCCAAACCGGTCTTCTATCCGATGATTGCTTTTTCCATCTTCATCATCACGCTCCAAAATACTGCTGGATCGACTCCGAGATTCAAGGTCGTGAAAAAATTGAGAATCCAATTGGCCATGGTCGGTATGATGCACCTTCATCTTGTGACAGCTTTTGTCATTTAATAGAACAATTTGTTTGTACTTCTCTTCTGTTGTATTAAATGGAACTCCGTTCGATAGCATGCCAGATTCCGACTCTACGACGCTTCTGTTTGTCAAGTTGTCGTCGTGCCACGGAATGCAAAAACTGTCGAACTGCTTGGCTCTGAGATCCTAGAATGAAAGAAACTCGAAATTTTTACACATGCTGCCTAAAATCAAATTAACCACAGCAGTGATGTGCTCGATGACGTAATGCAGCATTTGTATAGCGCCGTTTCTATTTCTACCCGGGCGCTCTCCGCTTTGGAGTCGCGTGACAAAAGAGTGAGACTTAGCTTTTTCATTGAACAGAGTGAGGAGTAAGACGTGATGGATGGAGTCAAAAAATTTCCAGAGAGAATTCTAGTTGCTCTGAATGCTCGACGCTGAGTAAAAACTGCGTGCTCTAGGGACATGAACAGCCTTCCAATCAGTGAAGTGGAGCAGTGGACGTGCAGTTAAAGAGTGTAGTTTGACGAAAGCAAAACCCATACAATTTTTAAATCCACCAGTAAACTGTGCCATCAAATTTGCCACCTGTGCTTTGTGAAACAAAGAAAATAAAAGCATCACACTTGCCTCAATCTGGGTTTTCCTTAGAGATTCCAAGGTGTGACTTCCAAGCTGCATCGGTCTGTCGTTCGTCTTTCTTTTAAGCAAAAGTAAGTAAGTTGCTGTGAGGTAGTTGTAGTTCCATTCCAAGAGAAGCCGGTGCATTTCTTCCTTTGATTTTTCATGATATGCGCTCAGTAGTGTGACGCAGTCGTCGTCGAGAAAATCCCGCTGCAGAGAAAATGGTCAAAATAAGTTGCAACAAACTTTGAATATCTCAAATATGCAAAGATTAATTTTTACCACTTCTGATGTAAATTCCATGAAGCGATCACTTTACTGAATTCTTTTCAATTAATGCAAACAGCATAAGGCTGACTCCAGCCGCATTACACTTGGCTTCCTACAAGTACTGCTTGAAGTAAAGAGCTAAACTAAACTACAACTAAACTTGCTTCCAAACAAGATATAATGAATGAAGATTATAATTAAATAATTTCTTACATACCGTCCACTGACTTTTGCATGACAGAGATTCATTAGAGTCTTTGGTCACCCACGAATCTTCAGTCACATCTTCAATCGTCGCTCGATGATCGATATCAATTTGTAGCAGTTTCTGAATCAAGGCCTTGCTTTCATCAGACAGAAATTCTGGAACATCATACTTCCCAGTCTAGAACATAACATCAAGTATACAATTAACAAATTTTCTGCAACAAAAAACAACAAATGCGCAAAAAGCAATGGCGTACATTTTGTAACAGAAGCACCCAAATATGTCTTTAAAATTTCAGCGAGATATTAACTGATCAGTTGAATCATTTTAAAAATAATATTTACCTGAATCTTCTTGTAAAGACATGACGTATCTTCAGCTTCGAAAGGCAGACAACCACATAATAATGCGTAGAGCAATACTCCCATACTCCACATATCAGACTAAAAGCAATCACATAATTGTTATTAAAAAGGTAAAATTAAACCATCAAAAAAAGTAAAATTAAACCATCGAAAAAAAGCAAAATTATGACAACAGCAAACAAGTAAATGTGCTGCTATAGATTGGTGCATATTAAGTAAATCTATAACAATAAATGGATACAGAACAGAAGACTGTAAATAAGGCATTAGACCAAAAAGATATGGCTAAACTAATAAAGACTTATTTAATAGTTATTTCCAACTGCAAAATGAAACTCAGTAAGTTGAAAAATAATTTCTTTTTATATGAGAAAAATACTCTCTCTCTCTCTCTCACTGATGTCTGACCTCACTTCCAATGCCTTGCTTTCCTTCAATCAGTTCTGGAGCAGCATATGCAGGACTTCCACAGCAGGCATCTAGTTCATCCATTTCCTTCTACAGAAACACAAGAATCAAATATGTAAATAAAATTTAATAAATATTCTATTTGATAATCCCCAAAACATATATCAAAATGAACAAGAAAGTTTCAAAATCTAGACGAGACTCTGTTTTGTTGCAGGTAAAGCAACGGTGAAATTGTCAAATCAACAAGAAAATCCACATCAAAGCCGCAAAACGGGGTGGAAGATGGCAGAGTGGGTTACGTGCTGGAGCGTCAGGCTGACGGAGCGGGTTCAAGCCCCGTTAGTGCCCCCTAGTGGCTTTCACACAGTTCAGTAATGCCTTCTAAGCCACTTTAAATCATGCTAAGTCTATGCTAAGTTTTTTAAAACAGAGCACACAGATGGAAACAAATGAAGAACCTTTTGCTGGGTACATAAACCGAAATCTATCAACTTCAGATTCTCATCTTCATCCAGAAGAAAGTTCTCCTGTCACAAAATTAAAATGCGAACACATGATTCGACAGAGAGCACTAGAAATATTAACACAGCAATGCACACAGTAGATGGCGCAACATACTTGCACAACACCCAAACGTTCGTTGTGATAAGCAAAATGAAGAAGGAAATCGTTGAGACTGCAACTTTGCTTATCAGTCATGCCAATGAGACGGCGTCTGTCACACTGTATGTTTTAGTGATATTCGATGCTAGCGGACAACAATTAAACTACAATAACGTTGAATAACCGATAACATAATCATGAAGTGCCAATTCAACTCTGCACCTGACAATCAAATACCAGGAGACACATTTGAATAGACAAAAGAGCTTCTGATTAAATACTCACTGGTTTCAGATCACGATGAACAAATCCTTGATCATGAACATAGGCAACGGCAGACAGAATCTGTCGAAAGAAGCGTCTTGCTTCGTTTTCTATCAGTCGAACGTTGTCAACAATGTAGTCAAACAGTTCGCCACCAGCACAATACTAAAACAAAAACAGCAGACACACTAAATTGATATGGCAAAACTTATGAAATGCCGGTATATAATAATAAATTCAGGTTTAGGACTTTTAGAAGCTCTTCACGCCGATCTTACACAGCTGCTTTAACAGAGCCATATACAAAGAAATCATCAAATTAAGTGTAAAAATTAACGACTTTGTTAATTCCACCTACCAGTATATGTTGGTTGTTTTAAACCAGCATGGTGATTGCATGTTACTGAAAGGCACCAAATTGAAAAATTATGTCAAAATAAGAAGTTTTGCTAAATCTGCTAAGAAAATTTTGCTTCAACCTGGTTTCTAGGAATCACATTTTCACATGACTAGTCATTTTACAGACCTCCAATATCAGGAAGAACTTGTCGGATGTTTCAATGACCTGATACAGCCGGCATATGTTCTGATGTACCAACTCCTTCATGGCGTCGATCTCCATACGGACGCGCAGTATGTCGTCCGCAAGAAAGTTCTTGTCCATGACCTTGATTGCCACCTCGTCGCCTGTTAGAACATGGACGCCAAGCTTCACCTTTGAAAAACCACCTGGAAGTAAAAAAACTGCAATGGTTAAATGGGTTCATCCCTTGAAACTATACTCAGATGCTTCTCAAATATAGACACTACGTCCAAAAATTGAGTACAAGCGCAGCAGCCAGTCTGGCATCAAAACTATATATGATGTGTGATACATTTTTTTAAATTTTACAAAAATAATCTAACATTATTACATCAGCTGTGAAATTCTAAACAGAAAATTCTGGTACCACAAGAAAAGAAACAGATGGCTGAAACTACATTAATGAAAGTTCACTTTCTTCGATAAGTTATTACGAGGTCTGTTTCCAATTATTACTCAAACAGAAGAACAGAAATTTTAATAGCTGGACATAATCAGATTCATTTGCAAGAGGTCATTGACCAACTAAAAATCTTGCTAAGTTGCCAGAATGACAATTTCAGCAAGGAAAAAAATAGGTATCGAATTACAAAAGACATCTGTTATTCTAAACTTAAAGCAATTGGTACCACTGCATATAATAAAGGCTTCCAAAATTCAATTGAATAATAATAATAATAATAATAATAATAATAATAACAAAAACAACAAGGTTTAACCCCTTTACTGTGGACCCCAAATATAACTGTCTATTTTACATTGAGTTACAGTTAAATACATGGCATTAAAAGGGGTTAAATTACCGGTAGTTCAGGAGGGTTTGCCCTGAGTGTTTGTTGTTTGTCCTCCATGGAGGGTGCCACAAGACAAATATTGGGTGGGCCAACATGGCCTGTTTGAAATTGGACAATGCAAGAACTAGTGCTACAGTAGGCTATAGATATGCAAAAATTCAGAAGTGATGAAATGAAATAAAACCATATATTCTTGTGTCCCCATCTTTGCTGTGTCAAACCGTACAAGAATTGTCAATATATTCTGTCTCAATTTTTTTCTAGAGCTTTGAAATACCACGCCCTTTGAAACGAAAAAAAGTAAAATCTATTCTCTGAGCTAAAAATCAATTTGAAACTGGTTTCTTCTATTACAGGTTTTATAGACACAAAAATATTATAAAATTGATACCCTGCTTGAAATTGGTAGGGCTTTCTATAGATATGCAAAAATCAGAAGAGTGATTCCACATATTCTTGTGTCCCCATCTTTGTTGTGTCAAATGTCAAAAAATATATTCTGTCTCAATCAATCCATTTGAAACGAACTATAAAGATCTATTCTCAGTCAAATGTCTAAAAAATCAATCGAGAGATAAGATGGCGCTTAAGAGAGCTGGTTTTTTCTATTACAGGTTTTATAGACCATAAAAATATTATAAAATTGATACCCCGTTTGAAATTGGACAATGCTAGTGCTACAGTAGGCTATAGATATGCAAACACTTAGAAGAGTGATTAAACAAATTAAAAATTGTCTTCAATATTTTAACAATGACCTAAGAAGTAAATATTTTCACCAGCTGTATAATTATCAAAGACGGCACATTGTAAGTTATTGACCAAGGCCAAACAAACAGGATATCACTGTTGGGCACATTGCCAAGTCAGCCAAGGATGTAGGCCAGACATATTCAATTGTTAATCAGAGTTCAGATCTTGGAACTACCGGTAGTTGTCATCTTTACAGTATCAGGACTACACTAATGACATTATCAAGCACTGATTATCAATGTGTGATGATTACAAAAGGGCTCTCAGTAGTAGGCCAAAGTGATAATAAATAATGATTATGCACTTCAATATCACCATTTCTAATACTCTAAAGGCATCAATTGATGGTACTTCAGATTCATCAGTAAGAGATCAGGTCATTCCAGGAATCAGTCAGTAAGAAAAAGTGAGGTAGAGCTATGGAAGAAATGCTAATTTTAAAAGATGGGTTTTAGTCTAGATCAGAAAATACTCAATTCTTTGGAAAATCTGTTGGTTCTAGATATATTTAACAATGAATTAGCAAATCTTATTGAATGAGAATGTTTTGGGTGATCTAGCATAGATTTCAAATATTGAGATTGGGTTTAATGTGATCATGCTCACAAGTTTTAGTTATGGCCCGAGCTACAGAATTTTGAATCCTTTGGAGCTCCCACATGTTGCGATATGCTAATTATCATAGACATTTTGCAAAGATTGTCTGTAAAAAGCTGGATGATGGATGCAATAACTAGCAGTTTAATAAGAATTTTTATCATTTCAGAGCTCCATAATAATTCTGAATTTTTAGATTCACTCAGCAGATCATAAAAATGATCTAAGTAACAAGTGGCATATCATGGCTCATCATATTCAATATCCGTTGTAATTATTTGAGTTAAATGAACATCTAAAGTTCTGAACAACTTACCTGAACCGATGGTCTCCATGACTTTATAGAGTCCATTTAAGGCAGAGTAAGTGGACATTTTCCTCTCTATAAAAGAAAACCAGACATCAGATGAACTGCTCAGCAACCGAAATCGTCCAAACGCACAGACGAAATGCCTGAGAGCAAATTTAACCTTCAAATCGTCCCTGGCCGAACCCGAGTGCACAAATTTATGGAAATGCCTGAAGAGAACATTAACCGAATCATTTCAAGACGTTCTTCAAAGGGAGACTACGAGGCATCCTTCTAGGCATTTTTCAACGAATGAACCATAATGAGTCCATTCAGAGACACTGAGATATTATAGACATTTCTAGAAACCCAACTGATCGCTGAACACAAGTTGTACAATGAACATACTACATTGTACAATTTAAATTTTGCGCCATTACACACACTCAAATCACTGGCTCAAGATAAACATTGAATATAAAATAATATCGAATCATTTCATACATCAAAACCAGTCTACCTAAGAAATCTGATAATTCCAAACAACCTGGATCTACTAGAACCTCTTCTCATCGTGCCAACCTCTGAATCAATCATCTCTCAAAATTTGCACAAATTTTCATATGGGCATTTTTCAACCAATGAACAAAGCCAAATAACAAACTGTCACAGTCCATTCAGAAACAAAATCATTTCTCTTTATAAAATCATATCCTCCATATAGACATTTGATTAAATGACCCGGCATGAAACCCACCTTTGATCGCTTTGAATTGAGCAAGGAATTGTATCTTTTGGAACATAGAAATTAACGAGATTTTACTTATTACTTACTTACATATTACATGCCATTTTTAAAGAAAAAATTACGCAATGACAGTCAATTGCCTTTAACCTTTCAACGACATATCCACAACAATAACCGAGATTGGGATAGAAAGACGAGAAATCGCCGTTTAAAGTCAAAACACGAAACGATTTTTCTCTAAACGCAAAATTAAGGATGTGTAGAGGCGTGTTACGAAGGCAGAAGCCCGATTGGCCCTCAAGGCTCGGCCTCTTACGGCCCAACCAGGACCTATACGATAATACGAGATATGAACGTTAATTAACGCTGGTCGGCTTCTGCATATCAGAAACTGTAACTGCCAATCTTCCCGTTGATCGTGGACACTTTTTAAAATGGTAATAACAGATGCTACACTCAAGGACGAGGGCTGTTTTTTGGCTGAATCGTGCCGAGAGCAATGACTTTTGAACTGCCATCAGTGTTTGCAGACAGACAGTTCAGCACGTGACCGTCCCGCTGACTCTCTAGTCTCTATTCTTAGCTCTAATTTTAGCGTGCAGAACAGACGGGCTAACTGCACTGAACAAAGTACGATTCGTCTGTCAGCAGAACATCTTATTTCAGAAGCTCTTCGTTATATTTTACTAGTATCGGAAGGAACAAGAGACATAAGTAATTTTAGTTAACATAATTAGTTTTAATTAACTCCTCGGTCTGTGATTGTAAATTTGTAATCCAAATAATACACCTGTCATGCGATTTGGTCTTTACCTAATGCAATTTTATTTAATCCCAAATTTTACCCGCGCAATCAAAAAGATTACAATGGCTAATTAATTCCACTGATCCAACAATTGTCATGTGCTTCGCTTTTGTTCCATCCGAGACTAAATATCGTTTCTCTTTTTTTTTGTTACGCGATTTTAAAAAAATGCTCCTACATCAGAGTGAAAGCAAACTGAATACTTGTAGCATGAATCATCACGGTTTACAAATACCGATTAGGGGTCGTCCATAAATTACGTTACGCGATTTTGGTACTTGTTTGACCCCTCCCCTTACGTAACGCGACGTAACAAAACGTCAGACTCCCTTAAATATGACGTAACAACGGGCCGACCCCCCATTTTCGTCTTCCGAAAAGTCTTGACAAGCAAAAAGGTCATCCTTGTATTTTTTCCTCTCGAAAAACCCTGACAAGCAAAAAGGTCACCCTTGTATTTTTTCCTCTCCAAAATCCCTGACAAGCAAAAAAGGTCAAAGGTCATCACTTAATTTTTTGCGCTACGTCACATTTACGGACCCCCCACCCCGTCGTCACACTTCGTAACAAATGGCCGGACTCCCCTAACCGCGTTATGTAATTTATGGACGACCCCTTAGAAGCAGGACTGGAAAAAACCTAGGTTTTTAGAAATGAAATGTAGGTTTTTAGGTTTTAATGTTTGGCATGTCAACAAGACTCAACATCTGTAGACCTCTCTCTCTCTGTTTATTCTAGTCACCTTGACATTGGGGGGATTTTGAAATTTTTGGGGGGCACAAGGTCCGAGTCTCCACACTTTGGGGGAATGTCCATCCCCCCAGCCAACATATACAAAATATTGGGGAATTTTAAAACTTTGGGGGAAAATCCCCCCCGCCCCCGAGAAGGCCTATAATAAACACTGCCTCTCTTTTATTAGTCACATGTCAACACCCATAGACCCTTCTCTATATTGTCACATATATGTTCTGCTGTCTGCAGAGTAAAAACACTTAAAGCATTACAAATGAGATTTTTCATTTTTCGATTTAAAAAGCAAAAAACCTAAAATTTTACTTTTTTAAAGCCAGGCTTTTAAAAATCACATTTTCCAGCCCCGATAAAAACTGGCGTCTGAGAAGATGAAACACAATATGTCAGGCACAGGTTTTCTGGCCTTGCTAAACCAGCGAGCATATTGAATTTGTCCCAGTGATCATTATTCTGGTAGCTTGAGACAGGTTCATGGCTCCAATGAATGAATTGCCCCAATAAAACCCAAAATGTTTCACGAGCAGTCGACACTCGATAGCATAAACCAATGAGAAAGACACGGCGAAAGTCCGAAACAGTCCTACATCATTTACCTACACTCGAGACTACACATATAGACATATTAAACATCCGCCCTCTTGTGAAGACCTAATTCAACTGATTGTTGTAGCGGCGGCACGCTTTCTTTGAAAGTAGGAAATTTCCATTGGCAGACGCGCGATTAAATTTAAATGGGTGACTAGGGTTAAAATCTGTGGTATAAGCGTGTACAGTCCGAATGTACACTGTATCACAGCATGTGAACTAATCGTGGTGTGTCCAGGCTGCCCATCCCACGATATCACAGAGTGGATATCTTTTCTTATCATTCAAAAATAGGTTAATAATGTATCTTGTTTGCATAGGCAAGTGCACGCCAGTACCCGGGACATGTCAACACTCTACGCCCTAAGCGGCACAGTCCTGCTCTCGAATATAATATGCAGACGAGTATGGCCAAATTTTAGTTATCGTGGAAGAACAAGTGAACAACTGAGGGGCTGTCCATTAATTACGTCAACAATTTTTGGGCAATTTTTGACCCCCCCCCCTTTGTCAACAACTGTCAACTTTCAGTTACCCCCTATAATTATGTCAAAAACTTTTGACCCCCTCCCAGATCAATGACAGGTCCCAATAACAAGGTTATTATTTTTTGCGGTGATGACCATTTTTACCATTTTTCCTCATTTGCTCGAGTGTCAAAATGTGGTGGTGATGACCTTTTTTGCCATGCTTTTTTCCATTTTAACAAGTAGTATTCCATGAAATTTCCTATTTTTTGATTATTTGTAAAAAGTGAAGTTGTTGACGTCAACTTCTACTGACCCCTCTGTCAACAACTGTCAAACTTTTTCAACCCCACCTAAATTGTTGACGTGATTAATGGACAGCCCCTGAATACAAATTCAATGACCAGTCTAAGAAACATGTTAATTTGACAGACACTAATATCACTGCACAACAAATAACTACAGTGTCATCTATACTAGTTCAGTACAGTGGTGTCCTATAGTTAAACTGCATTACACAGTCTTTAGTTGTAATATGTGACCTGTGAAATCACTCAGGTCCAACTGAACTGCTTCAAAAGGCTTAAGTGTTACTGTAAATAACAACTCACAAGCCTATAGAACCTGTGCTACCGTAATTACAACTGAAAGAGGTCCATAAACTGAAAAATATTCACAATATCAATGATATCACAACAAGAAGACAACATGAACAACAAGATACACGAAATGCATCACGCTAGAGCTGCAGAGAATGCCAAATTTAGTCATAGTTTCTAATAACAGCACGAACATCATTTGGTCAAGTGTGAATTGAATGAATACAGAAAACACAAACAAATATAGTTACTGGGTTCAAAGTACTTAATACATAAGAAAACACTATGGGTCAGATACACTCAAATATAAATATTCGGTTCAGCTCAACAAAGTGCAACGCTAGTCATCCGATTGCACAAATAATTAATTAGTCCTGAATAATGTAACTACCTTCTTGAATGTCTGGAATAATCCGTAACTATCGGAATTCGTTCTTCAGAGTCAAACATTGAGGCTTGATTTCGGCAAAACAAGAGTAATAATCACCCAGTGCATAAATTTCAAAATAACTGACTATGAAAACTGCACAGATAATGCTGTGCAATATACCAATTCATAAATATTTATGATATAAAATAAAGTCAAACAACGACTTGAGTCAACATCTGGCGTCATTTAAGCCCAAAGAGCACGTACTAAAGGGACAGATAATTGCACAGCAGCTTCATATTTTTCACCAAATAATCAATCTTTGATGCTATTTCTAGCTTCAGGTCAGAATGAACTAATTCACCCAGTGCATAAATTTACAAAATAACTGAAAATCATTGAAAACTGCACAGATAATGCTGATTCTGAAAAAACTAGACCAATTCATAAATGATTTATGATATATTTATTAATAAAGAATCAATTCTAAATGTCTATAAGTTAAATGTTATACCAGGTTAAACAATTGTTGTCATAATTGTATTTGTATCTCTCTATATATATATATATAATATATATATATATATATATATATATCAACATCTGGCATCATTTATATATATATATATATATATATATACACCACAAAGATATATACACAATATATATACACACATATATATATAAAGGGACAGATAATTGCACAGCAGTGTATATATTTTTATACATATTTATATATATATATATATATATATATATATATATATATATATATATATATATAAGTCAGAAACACTAGGTAAGTCAAGAGATTAAACGAGAAGGAAGATGCAGTCTGGTTTGTTGATTTACTTACTTACATACCAATTTCATGATCACAAGTCTTGGCACTTGCACTTGTTCCAAATTAATTAAGAAACGTACGGTACGAACCTTCATAAGGTCCTGATTCAGCATCTCTCCCTGGCCTTGATGCTGTTTTCTCAGTGTTTCCATCTGCTTCGTTTGATTCGTCGCTTGTCTCTTCCGCTCCTCGATGAACTTCTTTGTGTTGTTTTCGTTCATCTCACGGATTCGTCTAAGTTTAACCGAGGTAATAGGTAATTTATTTTGATAATTCACACAGTGCAGCATTTGTTTTAATTTTATTCACAACATATTCCTGAAATTTTGGTCTAAAAAGTAAAGTGATTATTATGTTTTATTTTTACCTTACTTTACAAAGTTACTCAACAGTAAATACAACACAGGTACCATAATTTGTGAAAATTGCTGCTTTCAAAATGCCAAAATTTAACATCTGTACCCCTGCTGAATTCATAGTAAAATTGTCTGAAACTCAGTTCCTCTTGGCTAGCAATACCTCTATTATTATTATTATTATTATTATGTGTGTGTGTGTGTGTGTGTGTGTGCATTACATCAAAACTAATTTTCTCTGTTATTAATTTTCTTTGCTGTTTCTGTTCAGAAGACAGTAAATACTGTACCTGTCTCTTTCGGCTCGATTTTTTATTGTTTTGTCAGCCATCATTGCCTTAACACAGTCCATCGATTGTTTTGTTTGTCTTGTCTTCAGTTCTCTGTTTGCCCTGAAAACAGATAAAAATCAAATGAGAAATGCCAACTCCAGTTTTGACCAAAGGACTGGGATAAGCATCACAGTTTTACAGTCTGCTGCTGAAAAGTAATGCAAAATGGAACCAGTTGAGGCCGGTTTCCATTTTGCATGTCTTAAGGCAAACCGAAGTAAAGACTTGATATTGACTTGTCTGGGTGAAGTCAAGTCGCTGAATGCGTGCGAGTGAAAGGACCAAAAATAATTTCAAGCATTGGACCCTTCACTTTGGCATGTGTTGCCTATCTGTCTGACCAACCAACAGTTTATTCATAAGCTGGATACAGTGAATAGCCAAGTGGGAATTGCCAAAAGTGCCCAACGGATCTCTGGCCAAAGACACAGAGCAAATGGGATAATTGCCACCCGTAAGCTTGTGAGAACAAAGACAAAAGATAACGTTCTTACCTGTCCTGTCGTACTTCAAGTTCTTTCACCTGCGATTCCTGCCATACTTCGATCAAGATTTTGCAAAGGTCCATCTGCTGCTGGAGATGTCCTTTCTGCAGCTCGTATGACTCGGTTATCTGCCTCAGTACCAAGTCGGACCAGACCTTTGTCTGGTCAGCGATCAGTTCCCTCAGCTGGAAAGAGATACCACGGTGACGGTAAAACATAAATGCACATATCTACATTCTTAGATCATGGTGACACTGCAACAAGTCTTATGATGTATACAGTGCCTGTTGTTTGGCCTGGCCCATCGCCTTAGACTGCTCCCCCGCTGATACGAAGGACCTTTCCGGCTTCATATGTCTCTAATTTGAATTGGAATTGGTGGGTCATTATCCGCTGATTGTGGTGTCATCATAGAGTTTGATTTATTGGTTGATTTCAATAAGTGCTCAATGAGAAAAAAAGATCCTAGCCAGGTTGTATTTGGTTTAGTGGTTGTCTACTCAAATGTAAAAAAAATTGTATAAGATAAACTACCTGTATGTCACAGCAGCAGTGACTACACTGCTTTTATAAAATATTATTTCACATCATCAGGCTTATTTTCATATTGTGCCATCAGTATACATAGACAAGTGACTGTTTAAACACATTTGGATCATAAATAAGTTCCGGCATTGTCTTTTAAAATATTTTCTATAAAGATTTGCCAGTAGGAAGAATGCCAAAATTATTAACTAATGCCATTTTAATTAGACAGTGGCAACATCTCAGTATCAATTTGTACATATAAAGTTGCCTAATACCTGTGCCTTCTGTGCCTTTGATAGAAGCTGCACTTTCTCGTCCGCTTCTGAAGTCTCGCCATTTGTTTTGTCTCTAAAATTACACCAAGAAAGCAAGTCACCGAATGCAAAAGTATCAGACGATCCCCTTAATGACTTATCTGGTAGAACAGCAATTCTGCTTTAAATGAACCCTTAACCTGTGCTTGAGCTTAAGACATGCCCACACTAATATGGAGTGCATGGCACTGCAGGCTGCTGACCAGCTCATTATTATCAAAATTCTACGTAAATTGAACACACACACACATAGACACACACACATACACACAGCATATAGGATTCCATCCAGAAATACTGAAACACTGAATTGACTGGCAAAATGTTAGCACCGTATGAAGTATTCATTTTGAGTAAACATTCACCGCAGAAGTACAAGAAAAGATGCAAAAACTGTTAATTGATTAATGAATAACTCTTAGTTAATTGTGATTTTCCCATCTGGCATAGCAGAATACATAGTCACATGTAGGTACAGTAATGAACAGCTTTCAAACATGCAAGAACAAAATATCTAATATTGATCATCTGTTGGTACTCTTTAGCTTTTACAAATATGTAACGGCAACAGTCTATGCATATTATAGGCTGCTGAGTAGCTTTGAGATCCTGGGTATTCCGCATATATTTTAATACTTATCTCGTCTTACGTTCAACAGAGCAACACCGTTTCCATGCCTCACCCTTTTCCCTTCTTTCCGCCTTTCTCCAACTGCTTCTCAACTGTCTGCTTTTCTTTCTCGTGCGCTAGAACCATTCGATCAGCCACGGACAGGAGTTGCTTGTAGGTGCCGTGCCTTTCCTTCAGATGGCGCTTTGAAAGTAGCTCCTTTTCCTTCTGCTGCTTTTTGGCCAATTTCACATACATTTTGTCTGTCTGAAGAACTTAATCTTTAAACTTTGGAAAAAACATTCATCTAAAAAACGTTACATGTTGTTGGCTGTAAAATTTTCATGTTCATGAATTAACAAAATTTCATGCACTTTGACCCAGGGGTTGTGAAAATATTAACAATGAAACAAAGCGGTACCAGTTTAATTAATTGGCCACTGTAGTCAAATTTCCGGACCCTCAAAAAAATGGACCCCATCATTTGACCCTCACAAAAACCTGAATAAATCTATTTTGTACCATTTCATAAATTTTTGCGTTGTATAGATAATAAATATAGTCAGCAAATGGTATTTTGGATCATTAATAAGTAATAAGAATTATGCTAAGAGTACATAGGGCACTCCTTCAGCATAGCACAAGCTGGCACAACAACAGGTGGACCCTCACAACTTTTACTAGAGATTGACGCCACTGCACTCTATATATACAGGGTAGAGCAATAGAACCCTGTATGTACATACATACAAACATATGTAATTGTATAAAATAAATGCGTGCAAAGCAAATTTTTTTTCTAAACCTTGTAGACGTTCTTTACAGGTTCTGTCACATATTGCCACCTGGTTTATAATAACAGAAGATCTAAAATAAAATAACATTTCAAAGAAGCAAGTTGCATAATTGAGCGGCATTCACCTTTTTTGTCTTCTGATAGAAACGGAATGGAAAATCCGGCCGTTTGAGGAGAAGTTGGTCCAGGTGATGGCGACGCAATGCCTGACGTCATCTGTCCAGATTTTCCCATCACAAGATTCAGCTCCGACTTCGCTTTGGACATCGCGTTTGGTACGTACGAAATATCGCTGTCCTCGAAGCCCATGCCCTGCATCTGTTTCTCGCGCTTTTCTGCGGCCGACAGGAATTGTATCGGAGAGGACAGAGCGTCAACAAAATCTGCAATTGAAAGCGCCTTCTCAATTCATACATTGCTTGTTACTAAGTCAGTCAAATAAATACCATTTCCTACAAAAAAATACAGACCCACAAATTATGATTTTCTCAAATGATTTCACAGCATCTTACGACTCAAATGCCTTCACTTCCATATTACACACAAGGACCTTCCTTACACCGTAGGAAAATCAAATCAAATAACACCACTGACTTTGGCCCTTGCTATGTTATGGCGCTATATAAATTGTCATGAACAACAACAATAAGAATAACAATTATCTGTCTAAAATGGCACTAGAGAAGTTGGTGATCAGATTTACTTCACAAACTTTATAATTAACTCAAGGGACTTTATTCATCCCTTCATGGCTTTTACTAAGTTATATATATATATATTATATATATATATATATATATATATATATATATCTGTAATCAGTAAACAAAGTACTGAATCAGTAAACAAAGGCAACAAATAACCTCCAAATCCTTCAGGAACATAAGTCTTAAGTATAATGCGACAGAACACAGTTGGCAGAGACAGTGGAAAATTTCCTTCGGTTCTCAGACAAATGTGACGATAACCTAAAATAAAAGAAATTCTAAAATTCTTTAGATTCTGATACATATAAGATCCCATCACTGAGCCTTTGGGGAATCAGAAAATTTTGGCAGTTCTTTCTTTTTCTCAGAGAGAAAATGGCTGTTGTCAATATTTGTAAGGCCCTGTTGGTATCCAACATCCCAAGGATCCAGCATCTCTTGTTTTCATTTCATTTCTTTTTTAATTTCTGTCCTTTTTCCTTCTGGGATGGATCTATTTTGCTCAAATGTTGATGTTTCTGTAAATTATGAAATGGCACTATAGAAGTTGATGAACAAACTTTATTGATAAAGTGATTAACCGCTTCCAGATAAAACCCTTTATAAAACATTACTAACAATGCAAGCACCATAACTACAACTCTACATCTACCAATCAACATTGGTACATGAGGAGCCTAACTGAAAGATCTGTCAGAATCAATCGTTAAGAAGATCTTACCAGCTTGGAGTCCATCGAGAGGCAGAATTCGCTGACCAATCAACTTTCCAGTTTCCTCATACACGGCAATTCGAAGAACGGCCAAGTCAGGCAAAATTACCTGGACAGTCAACCAGTCAAAGTGAATGAGAAGCGACTGATGACACGTCTCAGGTATGGCAAAATTTGGCACCCTGACACCTGTGCGCCCGACATTTGCGCCCTGACATTTTCGCGACCGACATTTGAGTGATGACTAATGCGCCAACATAAAATCAACAAATGCGTGTCGACAAATGCGCAGCCGACAAAAGCGCGTATTATATCGACGAACATCGCGCAAATGTCGGCGCACAAATGTGGGTCGCGCATTTGATGGGTCACGTGCAAAATTAAATAATCATTAAAAGTTAATAACTGCACGGAAGGAAGAGAAGCAGCCTAAGTATAGGATCTTATGACAAACCAAGAGAAAAGGTGCTACAAAAAGGAGGATACAAAGTGAACCTAAATACCTTACGAAATACAAATGGTTCTTCGCCATAGACAGGATTCAGGCCGTTGTTTGGGACTGTTCTCGTTCTAAATTCCTTTCGTATCGTATCCGTTGGCAGGCCGTACATATCAACTTCAACATAGGTTCCAATTTTTTTATCTGATAAAAACTGGCCTGAAATCACCTGGAAAAAACATCACCTATTAAATCTATCACAGTCATCAATGAACTATGCAACTTTATTCAGTGATAATTATATCCAATCATTTTTTATCACTTAATCATTGACAGGCATTAATTCATGACAGCGATGACTCAAAAGTGGGTGGAATTATTGACAAGCAGGTTTGATGCAAGCAAGTGCATGGGGAGGGAATGAAAATTAAGATATTTATTGTATATGTACTAAACGACATATGCAACATATACAAGACATGCATTTTGCAAAGACAGTAGATAAGTCATACTTATTCTTTGCAATCAATGAAAGCTCAACCAGCAAAATGTTTTAAAATATTGTTTTACCAAGTGCAATATAAAATGTCAATTTAGTTCAGCATTTATTTCCATTTTCATTTTTATATTTAAAAAAATCCAAATAGTTAATATTGCACTAGACCTGAGAATGCTAGCCATAGTAACCAATAAAAATGAGCTCAGGATTGTAAAATAAGAAAATATATTGACATTGGTCAGCCAAATATAAATATAAATTCATATCGATTGAGCAAGAATCAATTGAATCATTCCAAACAGATAAGAAATCAAACCTGAACGGAACAATGTGCAGCGATAACACCATCAACTGGGGACTCGGAAAATGGATCAAAGGTCCGATCGCGACGTCTCATAAAGTCTGGCTTCAACAGATACCTTGAACATAAAAGAATACACTGCCTCAGTGCAACCCTTCTGGCCTGACCTTGGTTCTAATTCGGATCGGATTTGGTGCTGTGTCATTGGCTTATGCCATAGGCATTATGGTAGTGGCGCCATAGAAGTTGATTGACTGATTGATTCACAAACCATTTTGATTACCATGTAGAATGTTAAATCATATTGAGGTGCATTTGTGTTTATCTTCATATTTTTGAAAGCATAGATAAACTTTGTATATATTTAAATAAATAAATAAATAAATATGTACACACACACACACACACACATATAAATAAAAGAAAATACCACAAACAAAATATTAGGAATCTTTCCTCAAACTAAGTTAACTAACTAACCCACAGTTTCCATTATATTCAAATTTTCCTTGATTCAACTGTAGTGCCAAATCGGCTGTTTGGAAGTTCAGTGCTACCATCTGAGACCCAGCATTCCAAAAAATCTACCAGACAAAATACAAAATGCAAGTTGGAAAACACATAAAATTTATGAAAACACTGACAAAATGCTGTATTTGAACTTCACACTCTCTAAGATAAACAGAATTAAATTTACGGCAATTTTATCTCGAGATGGTCAAACAACGTTCTCTGTTTATACAAAGAAACAAACATATAAAATAAAATGAACTCATTTTACAACCAGTAGTTAGATAATGAATTTTCAGAGATAAAGTTGAGCAAATTGGAAAATCAAGACAATGTCATACAAGAATGATAAACTCAAAGCAGTATTCTTACAATTAAATGACAGAGGTGAAAAATATCAAATTTTTTATTACCTGTGGCATGTAGTTGCTCGAGTCGACTCTTCCTCCCTTTGGGTAAATTCGACTCATTTGACGTTTATTGTAACTGATAAGTTAAGGAACTACTTCTTAGTCACGTTATTCTGTTCAACATCAGCGGCAAGTTATAAATAAAGCTAAGCTGTAGAAGAGAGAAGAATGGGAGAGCACCGAAAATGCAAACATGCACAACATTTGCCATATGATTTCTAAAAAATTGCACAACATTAACCCCTTAACTGGGCAACTATTTGTAACTCAATGTAAAATGGACGAGCGTGACTCGGGGCGCCCAGTTAAGGGGTTAATAATAAACCAAACAGGTGTTATAAGTAACCAGTAACCACATTTATTAATCATTAAGGATACTTGACAAATTCGATGGCCGCTTGTTTTAGACAACCCAGGGCTACAGACTCATTGAATGACGACATGTTGAAATAAATATTCTTTTCTGCAAAAGGAAACACAATTACAAATAATTACAATTGTGTATGCCTGGCAGGTTAAACTGTGATAGGCAACGCTATAACGGTACAAAACATACGATTTTAGCATTGACTAAAGTTTGATTACATAAACAAAGTCTAAAATAATAAACAAAAGAGACAGTAACAATACTGAATTATTTTTAAAACATGAATAATGGACGGAAACCTTCTGCAACGTCAAACCCTTGAAATTTGACGGGCTGCGCGTAGTTGACCAATGACGAGAGATATGGATGGATATTCGTTGTTGCACCGACATGGCGCGTAACCAATGCAGCTTCCATCTCTGCTGTCAAGCCCTGAGCCAATATGGCCTCTGGATCTTCATCTTCCTATCCAACCAGCATAACAAAACTGGGGTTTCTGTAATGGCCATACCAAAAATAGAAAGTGGTTAAAGAATTATAATAATCAAAGATCATCTTCTTAGAAAATAGGATTGTTCATGCATACTTAATTGATATGTATTCCATGATAGTAAGATACCGACAATTTGCATGTGTTCAGATATCCTAAATATCTTTTTCCAATGCTATGAGAAATGTAAAAACTGAACTGAAAAATATCCAAACAAGGCGTTAATATTATCTTGCTGCACATCACTTTCATGTCCTATCTCAATTACAAAAAGAAAAAGGACTAAAGCAGTAATATATCAGTATCTAGTATTCTTTAAAACTCTTTTCCAAAAATGCCCTAAACTTAGTATTGGCAAGATAGCTTGTCTTGTCGTTTCTTTCCGTCCATAAAAGGTCAGGTCAGATTCAGAAGTCAAGAGGTCAGGTTCTTGACCTCTGAATCTGACTTGACCTTTTATGGACGGCTTTCAAGCACTAGCAATTGAAACCTTTGAATTTTAAAATTGGTGCTAAAAAGTGCATAACTTTTGCATATCATCATGCAGCAATAGCATATTAGGTAAATAAAATTCATGCATAGAGATCCTGTTAATTCTACCTTAGACAGAGAGGAAGAAGCATTCCTTGGGTCTTTAATTCCAACTTCAATTAACAACATAAAAACACAATAGATTTGTGGATTTTGGTAATAAAAGTAATATGTGCAGTTCTAAAAGTGACATTTTTAATGCAATTACAATGAATCTCTTAATAAAGTTGCTAATTTGGCATGTGCAAAATTTAGCACCATATACCTTCAAGGCTAGGAAGTTGTAAAAAGACTTAACAACAATCCAACTGCAGTTTTATTTACTGGTATATCATTAACATCAAAATAATTACTTATAAAATAAGTTATAATGCACAAATCAAATTTTTTTAAGAGAATCACATAATATACTTGCTTCCAGAGAAGGAGAAGTAGCTGTACAAGAATTACACAAACACATAGAATTGTAAAATATGTGACAAGGCGTAAAACTACAAAAACAAAATGAAAGACAACTCAAACAAAGCAGACATTTACCATAATACCAGAGTGATAACAGAACCTGGAATTACCATTAGACTGTTCATCTTCTTCGGTCATATTAGCGTCTTCAACGGGTTCATTTTCATCCAAAATTGCTTTATCTTTACCTTCCTTGAGCAACTCAAGTTGTTCTACAAACACAAAATATAGCAGAAACACTCATATAACAACTTTCACATTCTCAGGCTATAATGTGTGTGTGTTATTTTGTTTATATGGTAAGTTGAAAGCAATACATAAAAAATATTTTGTGAGTACTAGAAAAAGCAATTTATCGTTTCAGCATCTTTGTGGGCCATTTCACATCCCTTGCTGGGCTGGATCTGGCCCGCGGGCTGCCAGTTGAATACCTCTGGCTTAATGAGTCTTTCCAGTTCTGAGGAAATGATAATTATCCTATTTATTTTCAGCCCCAGGTAGTCTTGCTTCAAACTCAAGACTCGCAGGGTCATTCTAAAACCGTGCGGTAATATTCACTTCGGATCCGGATCCTGCAACCGTTGAACCAAAATATCCGGATCCGTTATCCGGTGGAAAATACACGACCGATCATTCACTAGTAAAATTGCAAACAAAACATTTGAAATGGCTGAATTATGTCGTATCGTTTACTGGTATCATGAGAATCATTAAAGGCAGTCATCCCTCCCATCGGCAGTGACTAGATTTTCGATATCTTGTTGAAAATTAAGTCAGCTGGTGACAATAACAGACCTCTCTCAACGTCTGGCTTAAGGCGCTTGTTCTTTATCAGTATTTTCCGCTTCAGGTGATTTGGTGACGGCAATGGTGTGCCTGGTTCAAGCTGAAACCAAAATACACAAATGTTAGTTGCAGCAAAAAATAATGAAATTCTCTCTCTCTCAAGCAACATCACTACAACATGCTACAACATAGGATCATATAACATACACATCATATCACATACATAGCAACATGCTCTATTACACTGCTCAGTAGTTGCCAATGAACACAATATGCATAATTCGAAACAGAAATCCAAAATAAACAAAATCTTACTGGAATGGAATCAAGTGGTTTCTTCAGAAGATAGTCTTCGAAAATCTCCTCACAATATTTAGCAAGTTTAAACTGCTGAGGCTTACTAAAGAAATAGAAATTTAAAAAAAAACAGCATCGATTAAGCATAGAATTTCTATTAATTTTTCAGACAACTACAGGTATTTTGTTAGTGCAACACACAACATTTTAAAATAAAATAAATTCAGTTTCTCAGCAAAAAATTCTCAATTAGATATCCAATATCATTACTTAAACATAAATTACACAAGGAAATGAGTATGAATATTATGAACAAATATTAGTAAAAACAGCACAAATTATCTTAGTTGAGGTAATTAATAGATGTCACATATTTATCATATTCAGTTTGAAAGTAAACTGGTTAAACTGGTTAATACTAGGAACACTGCAAAGTTTCTGGACAATTTATACCATCAGTCTGTGTTTGATAATGTAAAGGATATGGAATACATGTACCCCGGTACCGGTACTTTGTTATATATGTAATTTATGTGCCTGAGTAAAATTTCCTGCCATTATGTTTCGGTAGTTAGCAGTTCTGTCTGCATTGTGTTGTGTTCTGTTTGTGCTTTAGTCAGTTGTGTTTTGCTGCAGTTAATTGCAAAATGAAGATATATGTAAATAAAAGGGAATTAATAAAAATGAGACAAAAGTAACCTGCAATGATTTTCGAAAGATAAAATCACCGGGTAATCTGACGTCACAAATGCAGTGTCGCGAATTGCACGAATTACATCCTACAGCGTAAATGCCAGTAATTACAAATAGAAACAGGAACCAATTTAACTATCATCATTAAACGCAATAACAGCTGCAGGTATATCGAATGTCTAAAAACTAACCTATGTACCCTTTGGACAATGGAGGTTTTGATGAAGCTCTTTTGAAAACTTCAACTATGCAAAATTATAATTTTATGGGGACGTTTTCAATAGAAATGAAAAGATACAGTGAAAGGCGATGGGGCTTTGAAATTTGACGTAAAATGCTGAGCCCTCAATATTTGATAAAAGTCGTTATAAATTGCTTAACCCCTTAACTGGGTGCCCCGAGTAACGCTCGTACATTTTACATTGAGTTACAAATAGTTGTCCAGTTAAGGGGTTAAGATGGACACATCACGACAACAGAAACAAGTCTTATTGCAGGAATTGACTAATACGCTGTAATGTTATTATAAAATGCAAACAACTCTCTGAGTCTCAGACGTCTTAGGAAAGTTTTGGACGTTACTCGAATTTTACTGGACGGATTGGAGGTTCAACCCCCACAGTTTGAGGCCAACTTGCCAATGGAGGTCAAAACTTCCGCTCTTAGCTGTCCCTATCCCACAGGAGGCTGAAAATTTTGGAGTGGGAGTAGTCCGACCCCTCCATGACCTGTTGAAAAATTGAAAAGCCTTAGGAGGAATCAATTACCTTAAATAAGATTGCAGTGCACATTGCCTTTCCATGAGTAATGATCGGTTCCTGGTCATCGCCTTTTCCATCCCAGCAATCTAGCTCCACACATCTAGAACGTCAAAATCAGGCAGAAGCCAATGGTTCAAAGCCGTAAAATGTAAGATATAAATATTTCGTCAACAATCAGACGTTCTGCTAAAAGTAAAACCTATATTGAGAACTCAAAATCACTTGGTTTTACTTTGCCTGGATTATAATAACTGCTCTCACCTGCATCCAGCGAGCAACACCTGACGATACATCTCGACAGACGACTTGCCGCCAAACTGACGACCGGACAGGTAAGTATTGTGCGATGAGTTTATGTAGTAGTGTGCGAGTGGCTGGTCCATGTCATGATAAATGTCAAGTCGATCGAGAAACACGGGAGCATTCTCATCCGACATCAGATAGCGGCAGAACCCGTCGACCGACATTTGCTCTTTGTCAGAAGTACAAATACATGCTCAGATTATTTCATTTTTAAAACATTTCCAAAAGGCATTCTCAGTC